>JALDNG010000020.1:4445000-4910000 GCA_024349245.1 Neodontobutis hainanensis
GATGACATAACAGCTGCAGATCAAAGCAGGTTTGGAAAAATGATGTATGTATCTTTCTGCAGTGATTTGCTCTGAAAAACTTGAGATGCTTCTTGTGAATTTCCAGCTCTGACATCTCAGAGGGGGATTAAAAACTTTGTTGCCTGTTGATAATGCCTGAAGGACTTGGTTTGTTTGCAGCAATAGCTGTCACATCTACGCTCTTATCACTTACAGTATCCAACTGAACCATTACTAAATGGTAGACGACTTACGCCTAATAATTGGATGATAAAAGCTAATTAGTTTAATCATGTCATAGGTCTCTAACATGTACAGAGGAATTTCATCAGTGTTGCTACAAAAAACAAGAACGATTTTGACAGACAGAACGTTTTAGTGAAGAGATTTAATGCAGGAAAGCTGCCTAGAGCAAAGAGAAGTCCAGAATGGATGTTTTAAACAATAAGAGCAGACAGCAACAACAAAGAAATGGTGAAGATCATACATCAAACTCAACATTTTTGGGTCTTAGGGATTGTATTGTGTTTAAAGTAAGCGAAAGAAGGAAACTAGTTCACAAAGTTCTCTCCTGTTCTTACTTTTAGCGATGGATGACCCCAAAGCCAGCAGCAGAAAAACGGACAAGACTGTCACCCTTGTCCACTCCATGTTCAGACTCCGAGACTCTAACCTGTCCTCTTCCACTCAAATAATGTTTCCAATTGCCGTAGCTGCCAATCATCTTTAACAGAGGGTCATAAATGCACAGGTGATTGGCAGACTCCTGATATCTAATGGAAAATTTGTGTTAGAGTAAAAAAATATCTGCTCAAGAATAAGAATTTATGTTTCTGAAATATTAATGTATTTACCAAAAGGACATGATATTTACATTCAGTTTAGATTGCATAGAAATGAAATGTTTATGTGTTTAAAGCTTCAGTGATTAGGGCATTATTTATGGCCGTGCTAAAGCTCAAGGGTAGAGCCAGTGAAAGAGAGTGGTTTCCAATCATAAATGCCTTTAATCTGTCTGATAATGCTTCAGGAGATACAGTTATGTAAGGGAGATGGAAACAGTCGACTGGGACCAGAGCTGAGTGACACAAACACACATTCATCTATTTTCTAATGAATATATTAACCGCGCGGAATATGCCATGAGAGGCTTGATGGCTGACAGTAAGTGACGCAGCAGTGTGTCTTGGTTCAATAATGGCACAGTCTGGAGTTACCTAACGGGTGATGTCACTGAGTAAACACTGATTAGATACGTATATAACATTAGTGCCAATAAATAAAGGACTAGTGTGCTAAATGTAAAAGTATACCATCTAACCAGTCAGTGGCTGTAACACTGTAGCGTCCTAAAACCTGACAAACAAGGAAAGTGTTTTGTGTTTTTCTATTTAAGATTCACTGATACTCATGATAGCAACATTAAACAGGTCATTTTTATTAGAGATTAAAGTTCATTTGGAAGCCATATTTGAACTTTGAACTTTCTGATAGTATTAACAACACCAAATTGATAACGATGTCCGTCTGCAATTGTCCGGATTTAATGACTTGTGTGATGACTTGTAGATCAAGTGGACCAAACAAGGCCCTTAAACTGGGTGCTAAAGGGAGGTTGACAACTTATTGACAAACTGCTGGACAAACTGACTACTGCTGGAGAAGAAGCACACTGTTGACAAATATAAAAAAATGTAAACCTTGTAATTCATTTACACTTCGGCTCATACCACATTTCTTAGTCTTTTTGAACTGAAAAACCAACGTGTCACACAATAGTCACATTCATTGTGTCCATTCATTAACAGGGTGTGAGAACATGGAGACAGAGCATCTTTGTGAAGGACAGAGATGCACTGAACTGTCAGAGGAGCTGGTGTAGTCCCGGCAGTCGGCAGGGACAAACTGTTGCACACACCAAGAGCCATCTGCTGCACGATAAAACAAGCACTATAATACAATTCCATTTGTAATACTGGAGCTACTGACACTAGTGTCTGACTCATGGAGGGAAAAAAAGAGTCATGAGAGCCATTATTAGGAAAACACAAATGACAAAGCAGTGGTATAAAATGTTATAACATTTTTAAGTGACACAAGGGAAAATGTCATATTTGTCAAATTTAATTTACAATTTACCTTGTAGTTCATTTATACACATTTTAAAAATTATGTTCTTTGAATTCAAATTTTTTTCATCAGATAAATTTCTGAAGATGTGAGCCTTTTTCAAATTCTGCTTTTGTGAAATGACCCCTGATTTAATGGCAGACCATTGTTCTGTAAAAGGTGGTCATTTGTTGCTCTAGAAACCTGCTGTGTCTAATTGTGAAGAGGTCATGGCAATCAAGCCAGCACTCTATAATTCACTGATTTGCCCACCTTTTTCTTATGTGCGTCTCTTGTGGACTAATAAAGATGGGAATGGCTGCTCTCCATCAGATGTTTTTTGCCTTTTTGTAAAATTAACAGTGACAATATTGTAGTTGTCTGTGAAGGTTCTCATTCATCCAGGTCATCTTAAAAAAAAGGTTAATGTAAAAGCATCTAAAATCTTTTTTTCATGGTTTTGTCTCTAATTAGCCAGAATTGATAAAGTCTCTTGAAAATAGAGACGAAACCTATTCTCTTTGAAAGCTGAGTCTAGATGTTTTTACTTTAACCTTTTCAATAGTGTAGTTGTGATATATAATCAGCGTTCTTCTGTGATTCTTGTAAATAATACAATTAATGGTCTGTAGAATAATGCAAAAAGAAATATGAAGCAGCAGCGCCCTCAAGAGGACACTGTGTAGATGTGCACTTGGGCCACTTGTTACAATGACAGTAAAGAGACTACTACATGAACATTCAATAAATACTCAAATAATTAAGGATGATTCTATTTTATTATTAAATGCATCATATAGTATTCATGGCTCTAACAGAACCTCTTTTGTTTACAGCCTAGATTTACAGTTATGTGCCACAACTTTTGCCTAAACACAAGTGTTGAAACCATTTTACTATTGTGCACTTCCAAACCCTTGGTGGCACTGTATTTGTTGTGCTTTAGCTCAAGGGCTAAAGGCCAAACAAAGTCTAAGGTGTTGCTGAGTGTGGAGGTGTAATGTCTTTTTACCGTGTCTATCGTCTGTATTAGATTTAAATGTGCATTGTTTGGCAACAGGTTTGAGTCAAGTAAAGGATTTGTTTAAGGATACTTTGGACACTTTCATGGAAGGCACGCATAAGAAACTCCTAACCCACCAGCAGTCAGAGCGGAACTTGTATCAGACAAGTTGCCTACAACAAGGAACAGCACTTCAGATAACACTGAGCTACTGTCTATCAGTCTTTGTTCACAGAATAATTATACATCATATATTTTGTAAAAAAAAATTCACATTAATTTTAGAAAAAAGACAGGTGGATAATTCAAACAATAGGAAACAAATACAATGACTAACCAATCAGAGTGCTGTATCTGTTTACCGTCTGTCTTTTAGAATAGCCCCAAATGATTTAATATGGCTAAAAATCAAGAAATAAAAAAACTCTTAATAACTTCTAATGGAAGCATCTTTGATTAACTTTGTCCTCGGAAGTTCATGAAACACTGCACAATCCCAGAATTGTTCTTCAGCATGTTAAATGCTGTTGGTAGTTGAATCACAGGGGTTGGTAGCTGCCACTTGAAGGTCAGTAGATCGTTTGTCCAACACTGACTTAATGTGGTCAAGTAAAGAGGCGAAGAACTGGGGTACTCCCTCGTAGCCTGACAGAGACGAGAAATGAAAGTGTATGAGCACATATTTGTTGCTGTCAGAAGTGAGATGTTTGTCCTCAGGTTCACACAGCTCTGTGATCACAGACAGTACCTGGAAAGATGTTGATGTCGATAACAGTCAGGGTGTGTGTGTGTATGTTGATAATGACGTCCACACCAAACAGGGCCATGCCCAGCTGGACTCTGAGCTCTCTCACAAGGGCAGCCAGGGCCTCAGAGCTGGGCGCTGGCAGGCACGGCATCTTCTCATCCATCTGGAGTTACAAAAGCACATATTTAGGTTAAATGTTAAAGTTTTATATATATGGTAGATTATAGGTTTATTTTGAATAATGGGTACGGCTAGGTCTCTTAAATCAGTCTGATAGTTTTAAACATAAATATTTATTACAAAACCAAATGTATTTAACAGGTTGCTGGTGAAATATCTTAACAACAATGATCTTTGTTTAACAGAATAATACACAAGGCAAGAGAAAGATGTTGGCATATACTGTATGTACTAATGGTGTAGACACTGAGAGTGCTGATGGATTCTTGTGTATTTTAGGTGAGGGAAACAAAAAGGGTGGTCAGTGATACAATGTGATACTGTACTTACTGCCGTGAGATCAGAGCTGGACTCGGGTTTGGACACTTGATGGCTGTTGAAGAATATGGTCTTTCTGTCTGAAGCCACATAGAAACACAAGATACAGAGAGAAGTAAGCACTAACTCTCCACTTGAACAATTTGCAGAAACAAAAATAGGCATAATGTACACCACTGCAGACTGACCACAGGGTCCAGAAGGAAAGTTCTTGAGTGAAGGCCGCTCGACGCAGAAATGTTTGTCTCCTACCACAAACACCTTGTGCAGAACAGCACCATGGTTGACAAAGGTCTGGAGCACACAGGGAGGGTGTATTCCAGCCAGACTCCCTTCACTGAATATCAGAGACATCTAAAGCACAGAAACGATGCACAAATTAACACTGGACAAATAATATACGTGTAATATGTTGACTAAAATTGTAACAGTGGTGGCATAAAAATACAGTAAAGGGAAGCCACGTACTTCATGTGAAAGTGAGCCATGAGCCAATCGAGTTTTGCAAACTGTGGTTAAAAACAAACAACAAAAAAGATTGTAAAAAAGAAAGTAGATCCAAAATAAACGTAAAAACAAGAAATTAAAGACAATACAAACTGTGGGGAGGAAAACAACTGACTGAGAGGGAAACTGAGGTTGTGGGCCTTTACTGCCTGATAGATGGACGACCGGTCAGTGTCACTGGGGACCTCGAGGTAAGGAGGACTGCAGACACGCCAGTCTGTGCAGTACAATGAATACAATAAGGAAGAAATATTTGGTAATATGTGCAGTATTGGAATTATCTGTAGCAGTTAACCTCTGAGTGAATTGAGCAACTTGCTCATTATCCGATAAGAGGCAAAGCGGTCGAGTAGCTGGGTCATTGCAGGCAGTGGGTCCAGAATAACTGTATTGGGATGGGCTGCCACAAAACTCTACAGAGTAAAGTATGAATACAGAACAGAAGTGGCACAAAGTGGATCAGTTAAGCATATTAGTGTTAGTATGAAAATCCTGCGACACACACACACGTGGCTATAACTTTACCTGAAAGTTGTCCAGAAGCTGCTGTGACTGTATGTCATGTTCAGCTTCCACAACGACATCTGACAGTTTATGAACAATGATATCAAAGGGTCCCTGCAACTCCAGTGGCTGAGTCAGCTTGATCTGTAAAATTCACACACTTCATCATTCGAAAAGTCGAAAGTGCTGCAAGAAACAAATAACTTCAACTGTCCAAATGAAATCTGTGATGGCATTTGAGAAAACTGTGAACTGACACTTCTAGCTTGTGTCTAATTGTATTACTGAACAAACATTGCAAAATATATGGAACATTCCCACTGCCTTTCAGTCTCTCAGCATTATACTTCCAAAGAAAATACTAGACTGGCCTAGTCTAACTGTAGTTGCCACTGTGTACTGTTTACCTTATGCAGTGTAGTGGGAGGAGGAGGGGTGGCAGTGACAGGTTTCAGACACCTGTAGATGACGTGTATGGGAGAGTCTGTCACAACTATTCCTGTTTAATAACCTTTGTCTTAACTTCTAGGAAATTACTTTGTTTACTGTGTAAGGGCGTGTAAGTTAAATAGTAAACCCTTCTTATCTCAAACTTATATCGATTGACCTTAAGACACTAACTTACCTCCACTACTTGTACTCCGTGGGCCCTGTAAGCAAAAGTTGTCATATTACTCTTCTGAAAATGAAGCAGCATATTTACAGGAGGAAAAAAATAAATGAAAATTCAATATGTTCCATATTAAATACAATTTAATTTGGATTAATTAATGATGACTCCAAACACACTCTTTCGGACCACAAACTGCATTATTCCCAAATGTTATAGAGCCGACATCAACTTACGCACAGAACTGTGAAAACGCGTCCAGGTTCATCCTCCTACGTTTCTTTTCGCTGAGGTAGAAACCAACGCGGTGCCCTGACATTGTGGATGTGAGTGTGGGGCCAGCCGCAGAGAAGTGACAGCAGTAAAGAGGGACGTCCAAGTGTGCTGCCCGTTCATCCCACCCCTACACATCCAACTGACACGGCTTGTGTCTCATTGAAGAAACGCTCCGGCTCCTATTCATGACAGGTCTGTCTAAAGAGCCTGTGTGACTGGTTTACTACTTACTTCCTTGATACTGACATCCAATAAAATGCAAGACTGGGGCGCGTTCTTCACGCGCAAAACAAATGAAAGAGAAAGTAAAAATATCCGTAGAGGAAGTAACGCATAATCCCGACCGGGCTACAGTCATGCCATTTTATATCGAAATGTGTTAAATGTTATGAGGAAAGAAGGAAGTTTCCATTTTTCAAGTTGATTTTGAGCGATATCCGATCAACGATCACGGCTTCAAACAATAGGTTCATCTGAGGTCAACCAGCAAAATGTCCCGAGGTTCAAATGCAGGCTTTGACCGACACATTACCATCTTTTCACCGGAGGGCCGCCTCTACCAAGTCGGTAAGACATTTCTCCAAGCTTATACTTTCTCTAAGTAGTTATCTACTTATCTACTAGATATTATTTTGAGCTTTAGACCCACTGAACTATGGCATGGATGAAAACCTACACCAATATATACCAGTGCTTGGGCAGGCTTTGTAGCCTACAGTTAAACAAAGACAATAGTCAGAAGGAAACTGTGCTCATAGCCTACACAGACTAGCCTCATGAAAGCATGCTATAGGCTCATCTACACACGTTAATGGCAGGTTGATGGTACAACAGCCTGTATGAGACACACACAGAAGCACAGGAGAACTTAGTAAAACATTACTGATTGTGAATTAGTAACTTGCACGTAATCCTGTTTATAAACTCACACATAACTCCTAAAATGTTTATGTCATACTCTCTTATATATTATTGTTATACACAAATACGTATCTTTACTCATTTGTATCTTGTCCTGCACCTTCTGTTTGTGTGCCAAATGTTGAGCAGAGTATGCCTTCAAAGCCATCTCCCAGAGCGGACTGACGTCGGTGGGAGTCCGGGGGTTGGACACCGTTGTGGTGGTCACGCAAAAGAAAATACCGGTAAGATAACGCAATATAACATTTATTCATTTAGCTGACGCTTTTATCCAAAGCGACTTACATTGTTCTACAGTAATTACCAGTGTTACAGCCACTGGAGGCAAGGTGGGTTAAGTGTCTTGCCCAAGGACACAACTTCTCAACCCACTGAGCTACTGCTGCCCTAACACATATGACACATATAACACACACTACAAGCAGGATAAAGGCAGATGTAGCGGAACAGTGATGCTTTTCAAGAGTCCTGACTCTCTTTTTGTGCTGAGCGTGTCATTGTTCTGCTGTATTTAGTTACGTTTACAAAAGGCCACATCTTTAGTGCAACTTGTTTCAACTTAAATATAAAGCAAAATGATAGTAATGGGTCATTGTGTATGTAATTAAATAAACTTGAGCAGGATGTGTTTCTAAATTTCGCAGGACAAGCTTCTGGACTCCTCAACTGTGACCAACATGTTTAAACTCACTCCTCGCATCGGCTGTGTGATGACCGGGCAGAGTGGTATGTTACTGTTGTGCGGCCGGCGAGTGTAACATGTAACACACAGTAACACTGTTGTGTGTCGGACAGGGGACAGTCGCTCCCAGGTTCACAGAGCTCGAGTGGAAGCAGGAGAATGGAAATACAAGTTTGGTTACGACATCACTGCAGACGCGTTGTGTCGAAGGCTGGCTGATATCTCCCAAGTGTATACACAGAATGCAGAGATGAGGCCGTTGGGCTGTTGTGAGTAGGACACCGCTGATCACTTTGGGTTCTTTCATCAGCCCTCATTCATATCCAGCTTTGTCATTTCCTCAGGCATGATAATGGTGGCTATTGACCCCCAGCAAGGCCCTGTCCTTTATAAATGTGACCCTGCTGGTTACTACTGTGGCTTCAGAGCAACAGCAGTCGGGGCGAAGCAGACAGAGGCCAACAGCTACCTGGAGAAGAAACTGAAGAAGAAGCCCGACCTGTCCCATGACAGAACAGTACAGGTATCACAAAACCCAGTTAAAGTATGTCCGTAGAGTGTGTGGGTTTATGCTTTTACCTATAAGGTTTTTAACCGTTTTTTTAGACTTTAGTTCAAATGTTTACTTCAGTTTGACTGAAATGATGCAACAAAAATATCTAGTGGGAAGATATATAAACTTATTCATTTCCAACTCAATTTATTTTAGAATCAAACTTTTATTTAAATCAAAAAAGAAAAGAAACACAAATAAATTATAAAGATATTACAGTAAAATACATCAGAACACAATGTGAAGTCCTGTGGTTATGGGGGTCTTGGAAAGGAATAAGTAAATATTCTGATGCCGCTTTAGAGCCCCTTCTACGTTGTTTCAAACCAAAGCAAATGTTGAAATTAATCAGAACGTACTATAACATTTGCATCATAGTATAATAAATATTTCCAAGTAGATGAATTTACCTCTTTGTCTCCAGATGGCCATATCCTGCCTGTCCTCTGTCCTGTCCCTGGACTTTAAGGCCACTGAGCTGGAGATTGGTGTGGTCACCAAAGACAAACCCAAGTTCAGGTATTAATATGGAGCAATTTTAGCATATTTTATTAAGGCTTCTTCAAATTTATGTCTTTGTGTGCTCCACTTAGGACACTGACTGAGGCAGAAATAGAAACTCACCTGACCGCCATTGCAGAGCGGGAGTAAATGTGGCCACTTCACGTTTTCTGCTTGATTTGTAAACTACACTGTTTCCTATGATTTATCGTCAAGAGAGTCCAGAAAGAGAATGGTTTAATCAAGCAGACCTGAAATAAATACACATTGAGTGAAAAGCATTTCTCTCTTTAAACTTATTAGTAATTTTGTAGGTAGTGCTTATAGTATTTCTCAAAACAATTTACTGGACATTTCAAGCGTTAGAATAAAAACACAATTATCACAAATAGATTTGGGTTTACTCATTTGATCAGGCATATTTACAGACAGCTGACAACCAAGAGTTTAATTAAAAGATGTTAGGTCAGCCTTTCTGTCAGTGATGCACATTGAACTCTAGTCAAAAAGCACTGAAGCAGAATACAGTAGAAATATCAAATAGATCGAGAAAATAATTTAATAATAATAATTTAAAGTTAATGTCCATCTTTTACCAGCAGGTGGCAGTAGTGAGTCATTTGAGGGCGCCTATAGTTTGCTACACTGTGCCAGGCACAATTAAAGAAATAGTCAAGTAAAGTTAATCAATTCAATAAATAACAAAACAATCAATGATTGCGCCAACTTTATACTTGGGTCTGAGGGTCACAAAACGTAGTCCTCTTATGCTTTAGTAACATGGACAAAATTACATAGGGGCCTCTGGCCATAGGGTTTGTCCAGAGCCCCATTAATTCTGTCAGCGGGCCTGGGTATCTTCACTTATTGGTGTGCACTGGAATAAACTACATTACCCGACCACTAGACGGCAGTGATGTATCTTGTTCTTACTTCACTGCATTTCATAACAGAATTTAGCCTCTTTGTACTTATCTATTTAAGGAGACCTATTTTGACTCCTGTACAAGTACACTTGAGAGACTTTGTGTGTGTGTGTAGGTGCTTGTCTCAAAACCAATCCTTTTCACGTGTGGTCAAAATGTAAGCACAAAAACAGACTTTTCAAAGTAACTTGTAATATACTGTTGCTTTGTATGAATCAGTGTTTATTACAGTAAATAGTCAATAAAAGACAAACAAAATTAGTCTTTAAGTTATTTATTTTATTTGTATAAAAAAAACATATAAATAATTAGCATATTTGGAGGTAGTGGTGAGGAAATCAATTGACATTCTTTTGTATTACCACCAAGACAATCTGAATTGAAAGTAATTTATACAGATTTTCTGAATTTGGTTTACTTAATTTTTTCAGACATTGGGCCTATACGTTCCCCTTGACTTTAGCGGTTTAATCAAAAAAAAGAAAATAAATAAAAGCTTTTATATTATTATATATATGTAGCTTTTTTTTTTAAAGCAGGAAAATGCTACTTAAAGCTACAGGTTTAAGGTGATTTAAGTTGAACTGGTATCTTCTTAACTTAATTTTGTCTTGTCTACCTCAGACGAAAGTGTCTCCTCAATATTATAAATATAAAAAAATACACCCAATGCCTACTTACAAAAGACTACATTAAATAAGTACCCATATGTCTTAAAAAACAGAGTCAGTAATGAACAGATATCTACATCAGCCTGTTGAAGCCAACCTAAAGAGGGTCGACCAGTTGATCGCAGAAGACAATCTGAAAAAGAGAAAAAAGAAAGCAAGTACTTTATAATATTAGCACATTACAAACTCAGCAGTTGTACTACAAGAAAAGTAAGATACAGAGAGCAGCATGTTTAGATTGCTCTTTAGCCTGAGTTAAAGAGAGGATGCGTCCCTAAGAAGGTTAACAGGCCACTTTTAGTAGGACTACACCAAGTGACACACCAAGGCATCCCACATCAAAGAAAAGCTTCAGTTTCTTTGATACAATTTCCAGAAATATTACAAACTGATTACAAACTAATTTTCATATCCATCCCTATGAAACGTTTGGTACATAAAGATAAATAAATTGCTGTTATGGCGCATGACCAATATTTAAAATTGTTCTTATGGCCTGTATAAAACTGTAAACAAAAATTAGGCTCAAACTGTGCAGAGACACAAACAACATATTTAAATCTCATATTGAAAATACATGATTTTTTCCTCACTTGGCTTTAAAAAAGATTTCATTATTAATTAATTAAACAAACATCAGGCAATACCTGTTTGTTTGCCAGTATATTCATGCATGTATACACCTCTATTATATTATTATTATTATTATTATTATTATTATTATTATTATTATTATTATTATTATTATTATTATATTGCTCACCTGAAACCTTACTAATTAATTGTGGCATTCACATTTTGTTCTTTTTTTTTTTAATTCTAAAACTGATACAAATATTTTCTGATACTGGTACAAAAATCTTAACACATTTGAGAATCCTTGCACACAAACTGTTTCCCTTTTGTTAGGTCACAACCATGCTGCTGTCTGCATAAGGAAAGATCTGGTACTTTTATAACAAATCTTACCAGGACTTACTTTGACTACCTTTTCTTACTCTGTAGTCCTCACTACTCCCAGACTTGTTTCCTTAATAATCATGTGAGTAACCCAGACTATTACCTATCATAGATGCTAATCTTTTTCCTCTTAAGGTGTTCTGCTCTGGCATCACCCCCCTGCACCTGTTCACCACTTTTTGTACCCCTCACACCCCTCCCTTTTTCCATATGAGCCATATTGACCCTGTGGCTGGTAACTCCTGGTACCAGGCCTGAATGGGCCCAGTGCATCGGGCAGCCGGGCCGTGTGTGTGTGTTGGGTCACGGCGTGGGGATTAGGTGTGTGTGAGTGATTGAGGGTGACAGCGGACCTAGCATTAGGGGCCCTGCGGCAGATTTTGTAGGCCTGTTTTAGACACACTAATCTGGATTTACCCGCAGCAATGTCTCAGCGGCGATGCAGCCTGCCTGGACCTCCTACACTCAGAAACACACACAGACCAGCACACATACATAGACCTTTGTAACCTTTGACCCCACCTATTTCTATCCATCCTGTATTTTAAAACGTCTTTGCTGTGTTGTATAGATGACATTGAAATCATTAAATCAGCATTGTTTTGCTTAATAGCACAGATATTTAACAAGTTAGACAATATAATCACTAGTGCATAAAGGAAATTGTTTGTGCTTAGTTCACTTGTTATAATAGCTTTACTGTTGTTGTGCTATTTCTAAAGTAATCTAAAGTGTCCCTAGTGAATGAATGTGAGAGTGAATGGTTGTCTGTCACTCTCTGTCTCAAAATGTTAGCCCTGCGACTTACTGGCCACCGTCCAGGGTAGCCCAAAGCTGCTGGGATAGGCCCAAAGCTGCTGGGATAGGCTCCAGTCACCCGCGAAAATTAATTCTTTCTTTCTTTCTTTTATCTTTTAAAAAACTTCAGGATGTGCAAACTAGAGGTAGGAAGTCACACTTTTACTGAAGGACTTATTGAGTAACTTTTGAAAATAAAGAAGGACCTACTTTATGCACACATTTACGAAAACAAACCTTTTAGTGCATTTTGGAAGAAAATATTTCTCCTGTAATTTTTTGCAAACTTTCAAAACTGAGCAGTTTCAAAACTTACACTTTCCTTTATATATATAGATCGATATTAGAGGCAAGAAGGTCCCAGTATGGGTATCCATTGAAAACTCTATTTACTACTTTTTAATCAAGAAGGGGCCTGCTTTTTTCACTTGGCTTCTTTTTACTTGCATGTACATTGTTAGTTTTAAAAGTAGACCGTTGGCAAGATTAAAGTGCTGTCTGAGGCTGAGGCACAAATATGGAGGATTATGTACATTCATAGGCCAATATAATTTGCATTTTTGTGTGTCAGTCCCCTCATTTATTGTAATATTCCATCTGACCTGAGGAGGTAGAAACATAAACAGTTTGAGTTGCCGTGCAATTGATTATTTTAGATACCATTGTGCACCTTACTACGTTTGTCATAACATTTGTGCCCACTTGGTGAGCCTTACACTGGGGCTACATGAGGCCAAAGTAACACATGCACTCAACAAGGGTGAGGGTGCATTGTGACTTGTTCATTACCAACTATTGTGAATGTGTGTGTGTGTGTGTGTGTGTGTGTGTGTGTGTGTGTGTGTGTGTGTGTGTGTGTGTGTGTGTGTGTGTGTGTACTTGCTCCCAGATCTCTGTTACAGCCCGTCCATTGTGAAGCTGAGTGTTGAGCAAGATCCTGACCCACCGGTGGGGACTAATCAGACGCATTCCTCAGGATTAAACGGCCAATTAACTAAAAGGGAGCCATTGTGGCCTTGTCTCTGTGTGCGTCACAGTTAAAGGGTTTTGAGTGTGTATGTGAGTGCATGTGCTCTTGTGTGGGCGAGATGATTACAGCTATATTTTGTTATTAATATTTTAATTATTTTTAATTTAAATTTAAATGATTTTTTTTTTTTACTTTTTTTCCCACATGAGGCATCTATAAAAGGTATCAGCTGTAGATATTTATTGTTGATGTTTTCATTTAAATCAAGGAAGGCCCTTCAGTTTTGACTTTTAGACCAGAAAATATGAATTAGCAAAATATGTTGGATATGAAAGCTGCCCTAATTGCTTATTTTTAATTAAATAGGAGTGGGATTGTGGGTATAATATAATATAGTTTGTTTTTTTAATGTTATACACAGAAATGTCCCACTTTTGCAGATTTTGTTGATTTTTTTATTTATTCATTCATTTTTATATATTTTTTTATGCATGATTGATATGCAATGCAAGCAAAGGGCTTGCATGATTAAAAAAAAGTCAAGAAAGTATTTTTGACAATATAAAATAAACTATTCAAATGTTTTTTTATAAAAACAAAAGCTCCAAAATTGTAAAACATTAAACTGACATCATTAAATGCATTAATACTTTATTACTTTGTTGTGTCAATTTCATTTAATTGTATTTTTTTAAAGGTCCCATTTTGTATAGTGTACATATGTTTAGTGTTGTATGAGTGATTAGAGCTGTATGATATTATAAACAAATAAAGTAAAGGGTAAATGCATGGCCTTCAGTCTTTTGCAGTGTGAATGTAGCATGTGTGATGATAATACATTCAGCTGTTAACAACAGTAGCATATTCTTTATTATTTTTATGGTTATGAATATGTGTCTTCTATTTTAAATTTTAATCACGGCCCTGTCTTTCCGCACCAGTCTCTCTGGCTGTGGGGTGGCTCTATGCATCAGTGTGGCACGTGTCGGAGTGCGGCCGAGGATTAGTGAGGCTCAGGGCCTGTTGCTCCACTTCCATGATTACTACTGCTGTCTCCTGCCATATGGGCTGGGGGCTGGCGGGGTGGGGGCTGCTAGTGGGCCGATGGGACAACTACTGTACCACGCTACATGCACACCACCATTTACATGCTGTCAGGACACATGGCCAAGAGTTTTTACACTCAATCGAACATACTCAATATAATAGTCCCATAATGGTGCACCCAGGCATGAAGGCTGCTTTTAATGAGGTAAAGACACTGTTTTCATCAAAAGGCTGTCAAATGCAGAATTGGGCACTGCTTTAGATGTAATAATAATAATCTAACTTGTTTTAAACACTTTGACTATTAGAGCATTTTTAAATACATAAAAATATAAAACATAAATATATAAACATGAATTTTAATTACTATTGTTCTTCAGTAATGATTGTATTGTATTACAGACAAGGTTTATTTTTCTTGCCAGGGGCTTGTACAAAACATAAATTTATACCACTCTGAACACAGCCCGGAGGTTTGATAAAAATCAATTGCCCGTCTTATCTAAGAGTATGTGTATGAAGATGAACAGGTGTGAACTTGCTAAAGCCGCAGACAGAGGCGGGGCAGGGGTCTAAACAATGACAATACATGACCACATCCTGCAGAGCCCACCTGCTGGGGTCTTCAGAGGATTACCTCAGAGACAGCAGGACACACACATGTCCACAGCAGAGGGTCTACGTCTGTGTAATTGATCAAGACGCTGGCCAGACAATATTTACAGATGCACCAGTGTTCACAGTGTGCACCCTCTTCCCACCACAGGGGGCTATGTCTAACCCCTTCACCAAGACACACTCTTGGTGAAGGAGGTGGAGGTAAACGACCCAATAAACCTTCCCAACAGAATTGTGTAAAGCCACCATTCATAACATTATCTTTAATCCCATAAACTGCAAAATATTATAAACCTTATTATAGTAATGAGAGAGTTACATTTGCATCACTAATATATATATATATATATATATATATATATATATATATATATATATATATATATATATACTTCATCAACCAGCTCACAGTAACACAGTATGTACAACATCATACAACAACTAGTGTAATAGCATTAACTTGGTTTTATTTATACATAGGTACATACATATATTGAAGCAGGTAGGCCTGATGCTTTTTTACATAAACACAATCAATAAACATGATCGACACTTAGCTCATGTTTCTTGTTGGCCTGGTATTAAGAAATTAGATGAATTTATATGAAGAACATTATTATTTAACCATTTAAATCACAGAACTGAGGACTTGCATTTAAGCTGTGAGTTTTTTTTTCTTAACTGGCCCACTTTATCTTTATCTGACAGTGATTACCTTCAAACAGCCGATGAAGCCTTTTGGTGCAATGACATTGTCTAAGTTTTGTTTTGTGTAAGCCCCAGCCATCGAGAGAAAGCTGCATTTCCTTTATAGTACAGAGAAAAGGTAGAGTCTCAAAGAAGTCATGACAATGGGGATCCCACACTTCCCCAAAGGGGGGACAAAAATATGGATGTAGCCTATCTTTGCTATTTACTGTAGCTATCTTTTCTCTAGGCAACTATATAGTGTACATCTCCTGTCCTCTGTTGGGGCACAGTGTGGAGTCAGTGTTCACTATTCCACTTAGTGTGTAACAGTTCAACAACACCTGCTCTATACCAATACTCCATTTTAAGACTATAAATCCAAAATACACAATACACTTTGAAAATTATGAAAAGCCACCTGTGCCATTTAACTTAGCCTGGGTGAAACCGTTAACACAAATCCTACTGCACTTATACCTACACTAATGGCATGTAAAGGCTGTCCTGCATCAAGGCCATTTATTGTAACCTGCATGAGCCTGTATTTCTGTGGACGGAGGGGGGACACTGAGCAGACGGACACATGGTCAGGCCTGGATTCATGCAGAGTAATCCTCACATCAATTTAATAAGGAGTTAACACAGAGTGACCTCAATAATGATGCACACACACACACCCTCAGATGCCCCCACAAGCACTACACACACAACCTAACCCGACGTCCAATCAAAAAACAGCACTTATATACAGTATAAGTAAATATATTGTGCAGAAGAAATCCAAACTAATCTAATTTGCCCAAAAACGTTTCTATTTTGAAATATTAGAAAAGAAATGTAGTAAAAAGCATTAATTAGACAAGACCCTGAGAAGTTGGATGCTGCCTATCTCCCACAGCCCCTCCCACACTCCCCATCCATCTGTCCCTCTTCTTCTCTGCACCTCTACACACTTGTATCACTACAGTCCTCAATTTTTCCTGGCCTATAGCCCAACCCTTTTTGTAACTTTCCGTCCAGTCACCACCAGTAAGAATTTCAACGTGCACCAGTCACACACAGTGTAAGAACCACATGCTTTGCCCTCAGTTCTTTCTGTCTCCCTTAACACACACCACTGTGGCCTTTCCCTGGCTCTGTCCCCTTCCACAAAGCAAAGTTACCTTATCAATGACAATCAATCCAGACCAGTTCGGCGATCCGGCTCTCTGTCCCAGTGCAACACAAGTGCTCGGTTCTCACCATCCACCCTTCCTCTGTCAATCTGGCCACAAACCCCTCTTTCCTCCCTTTATCCCGAGGTAAGATACTTACTTTTCAGATAAAGCATATTATGATAAATCGGCTGAACTCTGTGCGTGTGTGTGTGTGTGTGTGTGTATGGCCGAGGGTGTAACTGTCACACACACATAACACTATAAGTGCACGGTGTGTACACAGACATACAAAATACAGTGTGTATCGAACAACATGATGTCAGAGGTACTTAACAACTGGAAATGTGTTTCCGCTGGGTTTGTTTTTCAAAATGGGTAGAGAAGAATGTGTTGTAATTTAACGTTTTTAGCACAATGCAATTCACTAATTTGTATGTGAATATGTAAATGACAACTTCTTTAAATTTTAATGTTTAAAATTTGCTCTAGGTTGCACTAGTTAAAATACTTAGAACTGTTATACAGTGTTCAGTCAGTGACGTTGCTGTCCCAGGCCCTCTGCTTTGCAACAAATGGAGAATAAAAAAGTTGTCTGGTATCCTGTCTCCAGTCAGATGTGATACCTCGGTAAACAGGTTGTCTTATGGGTTTAATAAAATGGCTGATCATAGTAGAATAAACTGTATTTGTCAGTGCTTCTCTACATGTTTTTATTTACACAACTGAGTGAGTATAAACGTTAGTCTAAAAGTGGGTCTTAGGCTACTTCAGATTCAGCTGAGCATGAACAAATTAGTCAAGCCTTTCCTCTGAGACGTTCATTCAAAAAAGGTCATGTTTATGTAATTACCTGCTATGTAAAGTGTGATCAAAGTCTGGAGGGCTAACTCCAACTGCAACAAGAGAGTCTGAGACAAGCTTCAATTCAAAACAGATTTAAATTTTTATTCAAATACATTAACTTCCTTTTATATTCTTTTATTTACTGAGGGCTTGTGAATCATGTTTGCTAATGAAAAGGAACGGCAGAAATGGCAGCGCATATGGGCAAATGTTCTCCAATAACGTAGGATAGAGGTTGAGGTCAACAAAGGGAGTAAAAGAGTTTGGAGAAAATGAAAACTAAATGAAAATACAATGGCTGGGTTCGCCTTTGGGACAAGTATGCGTGCTTGTTTCAAAATGGGATGTTTATTAAATGCTGCGTGTGGGTGCGTTGTGTGTGCTTGTATTTGTGAGTGTGCAGGAGTATAGATTAGATGCACTAAGCCTCTTATGAGCTGCATGGTTGTCCTTAATTTGCTCCTGCTCTGGGTCCTAGTGCGTCCACAGTACTGGCCGTCTCCTCAACAACATTTAAGCAAACAACTCACAAAACATCACATGTCAAGCAACAACACATACCAAACAAGTCTTAATCTTAAACAGCAATCTGAGCTAGTGGGCAGGGTATGTCTAATAATGTAGTCTACAAAAACAATTTTATATTGATTATTAAAGACATCACAATGTTTGGTAACTCTATACTATGATTTTGATTGATTGGTTGTTTTATGTTAAAGTGATGTCAAAGTCTTAAAGTCTGTTTTAACCTTGTTATAATTATAAAGTCTTAAATGTGCCAGTGTCTAAACTTTGTCACTAAGAGTGACCTACAATATATTTAGTCGTAATGGCGGTCTGTTCACACTCAAATTAATCATTTAAATCTTTTAAAGTTTCTATATAATGTTTCCTTTCATTTCTGTAAGCATCACATTTAAATTACACAAGTGACCTTTCAATATAGGCTGCCATACATGCTAGCTAAAAAAGGTCCTGAAGGAATGCCTATACAGGACCAAGGACAGCCATAGCTTCTTGATTTAGATTTTGAAGTATTAACTTGACATGGTTGATTTCATGTCATCAACAAACAAATAATATCTAGCTGGAGACATGTAAGACGTTAGTGCGCAATGTAAAGCCGACGAAGAGACAGAAGGGGAGCGAGAAGTGCACACTGCGCGCGCACAGGGAAGTCGCGCGTGCTCAAAAGATCTGAGGACCTGTGTTCCCGCCGTTTTTTCCTGTCAGTCGGAGGTCTAGGTCCTCCTCTAGGACATTATAAAGAAGGGCTACAACAACATGCGTGTTAAGCTAAAACTGTGGAACACCAAAAGACATACAAACAAACAGAGCGTACCTGCAGGTGAGCGTCCACTGGAGGCATCCAAAGACACCAGCCACAGGCCCGATACACTAACAGCTACTTCCATACACCTCAGCAGGTGAGGGCACTTTGTTTGAGGTTCACTAATGTTCAAACACGCCGGTAAAGTGTCCCTGCGGCGTACTGTGTGTCTTTATATCTCCGCTTTGGCTTTACAGAGCTAGATAAACCCCTTATACAGTTTGGGCTACATGGGTCTGTGTGTGCGTGTGTGTGTGGATTTTAAACTATAAGAAATCCGATTCAATTAACAAGCGCAGAGAATCGGCTTTGGACACTGTGAAATTGTCTCGCTGCAAAGGATGGATGACACAGGCCTAGTCACCGGAGAGGAGGCTATAGCGGGGCGCAGAGAGGAACAAACCGAGGCCTACCGTGCTACTACTCCAGAAGAGTCAAGACTACATTAACAGCAAACCCTGCCGTTTGCCGTTCATTCTTTTACACTTTAAGCTTCCTATTATGAACTCAGCAGAGACTTTTACGCAGGATCTGTTAGGTTCGGTTATTTGTTGTTGGCAATATTCTCACTTTATTCTTGTTACCAGGCAACACTGGATTTAACAGACCCCGCTTAGATACCAAAATCTTAAATTTGAGTTCCCTTAGTCAGTCTTTTATTCTATAATTGTTATTTTTATTATTATTATTATTATTATTATTATTATTATTATTATTATTATTATTATTATTATTATTATTATTATTATTTCCGGGTATGTGTGGCTGAATGGATACCGGAGGGAGCATGTTGGGGATCAGAAGGGGATTTAAACGCAGAACAACGCGGTCTTTGTGCTGATTTTAATCCGGCCTGCATGTACCCCCTTCTCTCTCGCGCGCTCTCTCTGGTCTCTGTAGATCGCCCAATTATCCCGTGGCCAGTTCTGAACACAGCGAAAAGTCTTTGTCTTTGTTCAGGAAACTACACAAATATTGCACAAAGGTTAGTGCCTCTGTGAACGTGGTTTTCCTTTTGTTCTTTGACGCTTAATAATAAGAAATAAGATTCAATTATGTTCATAGACTAGACCTAATGAACATAAAAAAAAGCCTAAAAAATTGTCTCCTATTGCAAAAGCAATGCGAGGACTACATTTTCAAAAATATTACAGAAAAGCTTTTTATCAATGGAGTCAAACTATTTATTAAATATTTTACAATGAGCTCTAACTTTAAATATTATCATTAACCATGCTTTTGATATTTATTGACAACACAACATAAAGTATCCAAACTACCTACAGCATCTCTTTACAGTCCCATGATATGCACAGCCTGGTTTTGGTCCACAATGTCCCTATTAATGTCTAAATTAAATCTAGACAGTGTCTTCTTCATGTATCCAGAATAATATAAACATTTTATCAAGTGTTTAATAACTTTACAATCATGGTCTTCACTCCTATTTGCTGATATATATGTGTGCTTGCTAGTGTCCAGTACAGTCTATAGCAGACCTAAAGCAGAGTGGCAAAGTGAGAGAGAGCGAGAGAGAGGGAGGAAGGTGAAGAGAGAGGGGGGAGGGCTGTGGGTGTCTACTTGAGTAAGAAGTTACTTCTAATTAGCCAACCTCTTGGTGCACTGCTCACTTGTCCACTCTGCAGATCCACACCGTCTCCTCGGGGACCCGGCTTCTGCAGAGAGCTCACATCTTCAGCACCCATCACTTCTTCATCTTCATCACCGTTTTTTTGGACCTGCTCTTTCTGATTTTGGCGCATTCACTTGGCGATTTCTGTGCGTAAAGCCATAACGCACGACTTGAATGGAGAACACAATGAGAGTAGCCAATGTACTTTGTTTTTAGTTTTGTTTTTTTAATCTTGTTTTAAGTGTTCTGTACTTTTATGGCTTTAATTGTTTTTAGTTTTTTTTTTCTTGATTGAAGCGTTTCAGGCTTAAACAGATGTGTGCCATTCTCACTGCTGAACACTAAGGCCCGCTTCAAGAGAAAACGCAGTAACAAGACAAATTTAAAAACAACAACCAGTTTGATAGAAAAAAACACAAAGAGGGTGTGACAGAAAAAAAACGAGAGAGAAGGCGAGAGATAGGGATTGAGAGACACCCCCGGCAACTATAGCCCCCGGTCTGAGAGAAGGAGAGAGAGTGAGGGAGTGACGGCGTGTTTTAAAGCAGGCAGGAGGCATGATGTCTTACATTAAGCAACCCCATTACGCCGTGAACGGGTTAACGCTGTCCGGCCCGGGTATGGATCTCCTCCACACCGCTTCCGTTGGATATCCAAGTAAGTGCTAAACTCCTTAATGACTTCAATGGACAGTTTTAAACTAATCATGTAAATCTAGATCATATTTCATTTGTGGAAAATATCTTGTATTAGAAAGAAATGATCTGTAGTTACGTCATTTTGCACCTGCGCGTAAAACCATAAAAAAAGAAAGATCATTTGTTTCATTGAGGCAAAAATGTAAGAATAAAGTTAGGCCTATATCACACCCATGTGATGAATCTCCAGTCACACAACATGTGTTCACTTGACCTAGTGGATTACAGATTCCTAAAACAATAAAAGTGTGTGACTGATAATGCAGCCTGTTCTCACAAGATTTAGCAGCATTTCCAATCTGTTGCTCTATTGATCATCTAACCTATATATATGCTGCATTATTTTCACTCCCTTTATTCATGAATGAAGACATGTTTGGGGTTACACTCAGCATCTGTCGAATATGTGAGGTAGAGGTAGCTACGTCCAACTCTCTTGGACCCGCTTGGGACTGAACGATATTTTATAACAGTTTTGCGCTTAGATCAAGACATACTTTTGTATTTCGTTTTAAACGAAATAAATCAATGTTTATAGACTAATTTAGTTCATTAATATATTTATTACAAGAGATTACTAGTGATGAATAAATACATTCGATTATAAATTTTGGCTCGCGCAGAAGCAAGGTGCACATTTTCTTCATTAAATTAAAGAAACGTATTAAAATCTAAGGACATGGCGGAAATGTCCTCCTGTGGTTTTATTTATTTAAAAATAAACAGCCTTTTTGTGTCAGAAATATAGTCTAAGTTGTGATATAATTCGTTAATTATTTACCAATTTATTTAATTGGTAACATGTTCACGTCTCCAATATATTGACCACAGTTATTTATCTGTAATAGTATTAATAATAATGTTTTTGTTGGTTTTCTCCGCAGACACCCCGCGTAAACAGCGTCGGGAGCGCACCACCTTTACGCGCGCACAGCTGGACATCCTGGAGGCTCTGTTTTCTAAAACCCGATACCCGGACATCTTCATGAGGGAAGAGGTGGCCCTCAAAATCAACCTGCCTGAGTCCAGAGTCCAGGTAACACCTCTGACATAAATTTCTTTTATCCACAGAATCTCGGTTTTATGCACTGCTTCCAGAATGAGATGCTATGAATTTAGTCAATATCCTACTTAAGAGAAAAATATGTTTTTTGTTTCGAGGGACTTGGGGACTTCTACACTTTATACACTGAGTAAATTGGATAACATTGGTTTTTGATTTTTGTTTTTACAATTTTAAGATTGTATCTGTCAATGTGGTTTAAGAAAATTAAATGTAATTGTTTCACTTTGCTTAAACATTGTTATTCATGTTTTGTTGACTTTGGTTGTAATGGTACATTTTTGGGGATTGTAAAAGTCCTTTTTTGTGTTGGTTAGGTAAAAGTAACACACAGTATTGTTCAAATCAAAGTGATTGATATCATGTGTTGACATCACTTTAACCTGTCTCATGTCCCTCAGGTCTGGTTTAAGAACCGTCGTGCCAAATGCCGTCAGCAGCAGCAGCAGAGCACAGGCCAGTCCAAACCACGTCCCCCAAAGAAGAAGTCATCTCCTGCTCGAGAGACCAACAATGAGGCCAGTGCCAACCCCACTAACGGCCCCTACAGCCCTCCGCCGCCGCCCCCTGGCACCACCATCACTCCCAGCTCCAGCGCTGCCAGTGCTACTGTATCCATCTGGAGTCCGGCTTCCATCTCCCCCCTGCCGGACCCTCTATCAGTGTCCTCTACTCCCTGCATGCAGCGCACCAGCACCTACCCCATGACCTACACCCAGGCCCCTGCCTACAGCCAGAGCTATGCAGGCTCCTCGTCCTACTTTACCGGTCTGGACTGCAGCTCCTACCTGTCACCCATGCACCCGCAGCTGTCCGGCACCGGTGGGGCCCTCAGTCCTATCACAGCCTCGTCGATGGGTGGGCTGAGCCAGTCCCCAGCCTCACTCTCCTCACAGGGATACACTGCCGCCTCACTGGGCTTTGGGGCTGTCGATTGTCTAGACTACAAGGACCAGTCTGCCTGGAAGCTCAATTTCAATGCCACTGATTGTCTGGACTACAAAGACCAGAACTCCTGGAAGTTCCAGGTCTTGTAAATATCAACAAGGTTTAGAAGAAATGAAGAGTCAAATCAAAGTAGAAGTTAAGTAAAAACACTTTTGTGATCAGAAGAAGGACAACTTCAAAGGAATCAACTAATTGTCAACCTTAAAATAATCAGCTAAAATAATCTCAGTACTTTCTGTGTTCAAAATTCTTATCTGACTCATATAATAATTAGACGTTTATTCATTCAATTTAAGTAAGATTTGTTCAGAAACTGTCCTTTATTTGGACAAAAACAGTGCTTTTGTTCCCATGTTGACTGCTGAAGTGTACTACAAGATGTCAGCTCACATGGACAAGTTTTACCACATTCTATTTCTTTCTTCCTTCATTGTTACATTTGCTTATATCTTTTATGAAGCTGCTTTTCATCAGTGAGCTGTCTCAGAAAGCTTGAGCCAAACTATATACACACTTATTATTGGTGTCCTTAAAGGCCAGCCATTTATTTAGCATTGTAAAATCGTCTGTGTACAGCAGACAGGAGCTGATGTTTCCCTGTAGCCTTGTATGATACGGACCCCTGCAGCCTGTGTGAGACATCATTAGAGACGGTAGTTAGTCACAGAGGAGACTGCAGTATTAACCTGTTGCCTTTTGGTTGTAATGATTAGCACAACAGCTCACACATTGTTAGTTTAATAGGATCACTTCCAGGCCATTTGGACAACAATGCTCACATTGTAGCCATTGACTGATCGACCGACTCTCACAGTGCTTGCGGGCAGTTAGATGCTGACTGAAAGCTGAAGCAGTTTTTGAGTTTTTCTCATAAACTGCTCACTTGAGTTGTTTGATGGAAGAGAACGGGAGAAAGGGATGGGACTGGGCCGCCTGCAGCCCCCCTTTGCACAGACAATTGGGTACCTCTTTGTACTCCAATCTGTAAAGATGTGATAGGTACCAATATATGTGTTATATGTATTGTTTGATTTTTTAATTTGTATTAGACTTAATGTTATGTTTCTTTGAAAACTTGTGATTTTGTTAAAGTACAATTTGTGGTAATTTGTTCTGAAGTTGATATATTATCAGTATTATTGTTATGTCTGCAGATGACATGGATGTTGGTTATATACTTTTGGTGTTCTTTTGTAAATATTAAAACTTGAAAATGCAATCACGTCTGGTATGAGCGGTGTTGTTACGCATGCACTACGTCAACAACAAAATCCCTCTTAATTTTTCTTAGAAAACTGCCAACTTTTTGTTTGTATATTTTATTTTGCTGGTTTCTGCTTCTTGTTTATCAAACTCAGGGGTTTATCCAATAAAAGTAGCAGTAGAGTCTAATGCTGTACATGCTTCTTAATCATTTACTGTACTTTTGCATCACATTTTTTCTGATGTCTTATTTAAATTTTTCCGCATATAATAGTTAGCTGCTGTTTCAGGGACATTAAACATCTTCATTAAAACTTCAATGTTTTAATGTATGCCTCTAAGAAGATCTTTTGTGTGTGTTCCTATAGGACACTGGTTTCAAACAACAAAATAATAACAAGAGCCTAAAATATTACCTTTTTACTTTTGATTATGTTTCTGGAGAAAAAAGCCTTTATTTAAGTTATACTGTGTTGTCTTGTGTTATAGAAGATGGATGTGTCAGACCTTGAAACAGAGAAGGCATCCACTGATCTATAAAGAAGTTGTGTGGGTCTAAGACTGTGAGGACACAAAAGATTAGACCTCACTGTAATACCGAGTCCCACTGCTTCAGCCTGCTCCCTGCCCAAACCAAAGACACAGGCAGATTATTTTGGCTCGCTCAATGTGTCTGTGTGTTATCAACACAGATAGGCCGTAGGTCAACTCTACAGGGGACATAAATAGTGCACTGAATAAAAGGTTTTAGTCATGCTATTTGTATCTGAACATACTAAGTAAGACATGTTGAGATGTGCAAAGGTCCATCTACTTTTAATTGCTTTTGGATAACACTCTGAAACGTGCAATAATAAGCAGTTTCCATATTGTCTATTCATTCAGAAGTGAATATAAATGACTGTCTTTCCTTGTGACATTGTACAGACATACAGGTATTTTTACCTGACTAGTTTGAGTTTAGGCCTAGCTCACAGCACAACACCTCAGCCTCAGTGTGTTTTTCATTTGGAGATAACTACCCTTTCTGACATGTTTAGATACATGCCACACTAACACTAGATGTACAGTTTTATCTAAATTAAAAAAAATGTTGATTGTGTATCTAAAGGTTGCCTATGGCACATGAATGCATTAGCATTTTGAAATAGTGACAGTAAGCACTGACAGACAGACAGCAGCCCCTACTGTGCTCTCTCCAGCCACTGTGTAATCCACAGCCGCAGCATATGGACTGTGAAGCACTGAGGCAGAGACACTCAGGACTTAGAAATATGATTCATTTCTTTGGCCTCTCTAATCCGCTATAAACAAGCTGCTGGCCGGTCCGCTGTGGAGGTACACTGTAATCATGGTGCACGCTGCCAGCGCTGACCAGTCCCCCCCCACACCACCACCATTCTTACCCCCCTTTGCAGTCCAATTTCCTCTTAATCGATTCCTAATCCCAGTGCAGCCGAGTGTGCATGCGTCAAGCACGCGCCCAAATGCATATGCACAGGCCGAGTGGCTCTTTTTCATCATCAGACATAGATGCCAACATACAATTCACAAACAAAAAAAACTAAGAAAACAGAGGGAGAAGGCTTGTGCTTGAAAAAACAAAGGAAAACAAAACATTTTAAATCTGTATTTGGAGCCAAAAGTTTTATTTTTTATAGTTTGAGTTTTTCAATGAGTCTATCTCTGGCTCAGGGGTTTGAGATGTTATTATATTAATATTGCCAGTTGATATCTTAATTTCAGTATTAGGGTTTTATTCTCTAAGGTAGCACCCACTGTGGCAAAGGAACAGAATAGCAGAAATACTATGCCTCATGAAAGTTTATTAAATTTATTATCTGCATTTGGATGAATTTGAATTTATTCATAACTTAATATATAATATAATGATGAATATTGTCTTTGGTAGACACTGGTAGTAACTGGATACATTTACACAGTACTCACTCCAGTACTTTTATTTACTTATTTACCATCTGAACATAAGATGAACCATGCGGAAAGTGGTTGTTCTTGTGGGGTCCTCCCGGTTTTTTCTTACCGCGATGGGGTCCAGTGTCCAATCCACATTTTGTATGAAACACATGTCATCATAGAATAATGTCTTCAAAAGTTTTACTACAAAAAATATGGTGCCACAAAACAATACAATTCAAATTTAAATTAAATTTAAGGTATCTGTAGCTGACGAGTCTTAATTTACATCAATGGTTAAATAAGATTTGTAATCATGCGTTAATGCTTCAGAGAACTGCGGTGTAAGTCGGTGTGAGTGATCTGTGGGCGGTATAGTGGTAACAGGATCAGTATTACAGTATGAATGGATCAAGCTGCCTCTGTCAACCTCAGCATACACTTCTGCTTAGGGCTTTACTGCAGATTACAACTTAACACCTAGTTAATATCACTAATAGTAAAAGTCAGAGTTTAGAGCTGCAGATTAATGATATGTTGGACTCAAACACTTGTTGGGATTATGGGAGAGGCTGATGCTAAAAACCACACACTTTGAGATGTTACAGATAAAAGTTGTCAAATGTTAATTTTGCTCTAAGTTAAAGTCTTGAAGCTTGTTTGAATAACTTCAATATTATGAATAGCCAAAACATTATCATTCTAACATCTACCTCCAAAAGTGTTCAAAAGTGTTCTTCTTGTTGTTTGTCTCTTTATTCACCTTCATCCCTCCTTCCCTCATTTGCCCCTTGCCTTCTCAGTGCCGCCTCTCCCTATGTGCCCCCTTGTTCCTGTCACTCCGCACCTCTCCTCACAGTTTGTTATTCTTGCTGATCTAATTTAGAGTATGTCCCAAATCCTCTTAGCGTCCTGCCCTCTCAGCACAACGCTAAGTGAATTAGGCGAGATTAATGTCTCTGTCTTCCTCATCCTCCTCTTCTTCACACTGTCACTCTTTCCTCATCTCTCACTTTCATGTCCATCTTTCTCATGATGTTTCTAGTTTTCATCAACAGGATTGAAGTGTCTGCTTTCTCCAGATGACAAATTGGTTGCAGTGCTTGCCAGTGACAGATGCTCACAAAAAAACCAAATGCATCATGGGACATTGTATCATTAATTAAACTTTGACCTCTTGGAAACAAAAATAGACCCTCACATAACATTGATGACGTCCAGCAAACACTAACAGTACAAGAAGAGGTGAATTGTTAGTGAGGCACTTACATGCTTTGACCTCTTTATATGATGCAATATTTTGTTCTTTTTTATATTGCTAATTTAAAACTGAGCTTTTTATGTTTTTTTTAGTTATTTCTTGATTAAGAGCAGTTTAAGAGGCCTCCACTCAGATGTCCAGTCATTGTGAAGTATTTAATCTTTTACCTGACCGCACCTGTGCCAACACAGAAAGTTCGATTTAGGATGCCAGGGTTTACAAGCAACATAAATTTCAAAATTGTTAATAGCATTTATACAGTGCTTTTCTATCAGTGCTGACACCCAAGGCACATTACATTAAAAATCCATTCACCCATTTACAGTTATTTCAAAGTTCAATGTCTTGCCCAAGGGCACTTTGTCAGTGTTTGAACCTAGCTCTGTGCTTATTGGACAACCCGCTCTGAGCCAGTGTTGCTCAGCAAGCAAAATAATTTCTTCACATTCTATTGAGAGGCTGACATCACAGCATAATGCAATGCTCTTTTGAATGTTCATGCAGTGAAAACCATGATCACTGTGGTTATATGGATGCATACTTTAGGCCAAGGCTGGTGAGAGAAAATGACAAATCAAACTCATGTTCGTTCTACTTCTTCCGCTTGTGACTAACTGGCCATTGTCCAAACTCCACAAACAATTCGTTTATGACCCTGGCTTTAAAAAAGAGAAGAAGAAGTGAAGTCAAGAAGTGAAGAACTATTTTGTGCTGTGTAATTTTAAAGAAACAATGACAGAAGCTCAATATTTAGTAAAAAAGAAGATCCTAAACAGGTTTTGTTGTTTTATACAGTCTGGGGCTTAAATTTTTAGTGGATGCTTTCCTAAAGAAAAGACATTTACTGGACTTGAACTCAATATTATGTTTGATTCTTAAAAACAGCCAGATGCCCAGTCTTGTTTGTTTAAGCTTTGCCCTTTTACTGTATTATATTCCATTTTTTGTTTTATTTTTTTATATGACTTAAAATGCAGTAAACACATGCTTTATCCTTAGGAAAATGGGTGGTCAAATGTTTTAGACCATTCTTATATCAGAGTTCCACTTTGTCAACACACTTTAAAGCATTTAGAACATCAGACTTGACACAGTAACACTAGGACCTTTTCATTGTTCAATCCCCTTTTAGTGTAAACCCCTTGTGTATCTTCATCCCCTGCTGCGCCTTCCTGTCCTCTACTTCCTTTGTCTCACTGCCTCCATCTTTTCCTCCTCATCCCCCTCTACGTAAACACTTTTCCTCTCCTCTCATAGAATGGCTGTGTTTCGTCTCTCCCTGTTGCTGGTGGTAGCTCACCCTAATCCAGGCCTGACCTCAATCCCGTGATGTAACGGATCATGTGATGTGGTGCAAAAAAGAGAGAGGGCAAAATAGAAAAGAGCGGAAAAAGCCATAAAGTGGGGGAACGTGGTCTAATCCTCGATGTTGGAGCCATAGACCAATCACAACCTGATGGAGCGGGGGGTCAAGGGGTGCGCCATTAAGTCACTAAATATTAGAGACACACAAACATACACACAGAGCTATACTGGAGACAACAAGTCAACATGTTTGTTACTGCTATGACTCATGGGCTATATACATCATGTCCGCTCATATACAGCTGAAAACAACTAGCCCTTATTGTGTTTGGCCAATCAGCAGGACAAATAGATCTGTGCACAATAAATATTTAATTTTCAAGTATTGCTCATTAAATTATGGCACACTACAGCACAAAAGAAGCAGGTATGAGCTTGGTTATGTAGAGGTGCATCTACACTTGCACCTCTACATAACCAAGATGCTAAAATTATACATAGTAATTTAATATATATATATATATATATATATATATATATATATATATATATATATATATATATATATATATATATATATATATATATATATAATAGAATAACACTGGGGACTGGTGACAAAAAACGAATGAAACAGACCACTGAAAGAAAGAATAGTGAAAATCTGTATGAACGCAAACAGTATGAGCTCAAACAGTAGTGTGCTCTGGGACCCATTGAAGATTGTATATATTTTTGGTCCTATGTAACATGTTAATTAAACTATTACTAGATGCCATGATAAGGCATGACTCACTTGTCTAAAATCATGTAGAAATGTCATCAAACGTATAATTTATCACAAGATAAAAAAACATAATCTACCACTAAACTGCGAGCAATACTGGGCCTGCTTTCATATTAAAAGAAAGACACATCAATGGTGGATTTTGCAATTCCTCAACTGCTCATCAGGGAAGCTCTAGTGCGGCCCCATCACAGTGACAGACACTCTCCACTTGTTTCAACCTTGAGCATCAGTGTGTCTGAGGTGCACATTCTACTAAACCTTTTGCAGTCTGACTTCTAGTCCCACACCCAGACTTATCCTAGACATATAGTTGTGCTCATACATTACCCTGGCAGAATTTGTGATTGTTTTTCAGAGAATATGAATGATAACACGGAAACGTTTTCTTTCAATTGTAGTCAATGGTTGGGTGAAGCCATTTATTATCAAACAATTGTGTTTACTCTTTATATTGACAACAGAAACTACCCAAATGACCCTGATCAAAGGTTTACATACCCTGGTGATTTTGGCCTGATAACATGCACACAAGTTGACACAAACAGGTTTGAATGGCTACTAAAGGTAACCATCCTCACCTGTGACCGGTGCTTGTAATCAGTGTATAAAAGGTCGGTGAGTTTCTGGGCTCTTGACAGATCTTACATCCTGCGCTGCACTGACGTTTCTGTCTGAGTCATGGGGAAAACAAAAGAATTGTCAAAGGATCTGTGGGAAAAGGTAATTGAATTGTACAAAAATATAAAGGAATATAAAAACATATCCATGGAATTGAGAATGCCAATCAGCAGTGTTCTCAGTCTCCTGATCTCAATATCAATGAGCCACTCAGGGGAGATCTCAAACATGCAGCTCATACAAGACAGTCCAAGAATTTACAGCAACTGAACAATGGGCATCTTTACCATCTGAGAAAATAAAGAGCCTCATCCACAACTTCCACAAGAGACTTCAAGCTGTCATCGATGTTAAAGGTGAACTGTGAACTGGGCTGTGTAAACTTTATATCAGGGTCATTTGGAAGTTTCTGTTGTCTTTATGATTTTAATGTTTGACAATAACTGGCTTTACCCAATCACTAACTATGAGTGAAAGAAAGTTTTTTGTGTTATCATTCATATTCTCTGAAAAATTACTATAAATACACAAATTTTGCCAGGGTAACTTATATACTCATACATAACTGTATATAGTATAGTTCAAATTATTTCACCAAAACCTTGTGCAGCTTTGGACCTGAGATGGGGACAATGGCTAACACCTAGAGACAAACAATGACAGACAACCTCTATGTGCTATTTTAGATTGATGAATTCACCTCTACTATATTGGACAGGGAACCCAAGGTACGGTCCTCTTGGACACAAGAGTGTGAAGCAGGAATGCTAACCACTCTGCCACCAGACACCCCTAAAACCTCTACTTTACTACAGCACTACTTTTCTAAATAACAAATAAACAGTTGGGCAGGCTCTGTTGAACTAAATAATTTGCACCTGGGTGTATGTGAGTTTATATTTGTCATCAACAGCACACAGGATCAAGATAATTAGCTGAGTTTGTGAAAAAGCTCTTTCACACACACTGCAGATGTATCTCAAAGAGAATCTCCCCAAATCTCAAGCTATAAATACATTTTGATTGTCTAATGCAATTAATCTCAATTTGTGTTGAGTGGGTCACGGACAGGCCCTCAGTGTGTAAAGTTGACCTGTTTTTATTGTGACAGGTGTGTAGTGCAGGGACAATTTGTTGGAAGGAAACAGTGAAAGCTATGAAGTATAGACAAGTCAAATATAAATTTATTTACAAAGTTGTTATAGGAATTCTTTATCCATATTATCCAGAGAGACATGTAGACAGAGTAAAATTTAAATGGAATGGACAGGTTTAATTCTTGAGAATGACGCAAAAGTACAAACATGTCACAAGTGGGACAGGCTGAGGTTTGCTTGGAAAAGTAAACAATACATGAGATTTTATATCATGCAGTGAAGGCTGTAGGAGGCGTATCTCACACACTTCCCAAGGCACAAGCTCCCAGGTGAGGGGTCCTCCGGTGGCAAGTTATGTCTACCTCTAGTTATGTCTAGTTTCTGCTTGGATTAGCCTGAAGAACAGGATGGTCTGGATGGTCAGATTTGACATGACCTGAACTATGAGCACCCAGTAACTATAAACAACAAGAAATAAAAAATTATAACAAAAGTACATACAATAACTAGGCCTATTGTAAAATATATGCCGTAAAGGTCAATAACAGGTTTACAAAATTATTTTGCTGCTTTGGTAAATAGTGGGTCTAATGTGTGGTTTGGAAGGTGAAAATCATAACACACAATATTTACAATTTTTTTTAATACATTTTACTTTTTTATTTATTTTTGCCTGTATTGATTACTGTGCTGAGCTTAGTGTTACATAATCACAAACTGAGGCCCAACATGAAGTAATGTATTTCACACTAGCTGTCATAAGCTTCATTTGATAAACTTTGGCAGCTCTTCATTCCTCTGTTGTAATAACTAGTTCCCTCCCCCATCCATACATCTGTCCTGCTCCTTCTGTGCCCCAGCCCCCAGTCCCAATCTCACAACAAACTGTACAAGTTTAATCTGGGGTCAACCCTTATAACCCCCAGAGCCCTCGACAGGCCCCATCACATACACACACACACACATAAACTACATGCGTCTTTGTCTTTCTCTTACTCAATAACCACCCACCTCTCTCATCATGCCCCCCCCCTTAACCCATCATGCATCACCACCAGCCCCTCGTCCCTCCAATCCCAGCAGTGTGTTAATCTGGAGCGGGTTTGGCGGTCAGCACTCTGAGCGACAGACAGACAGATTGGCTGTAATCCCCCTGAGTGGCACAGATGGAGCGCCACCACACAGACCTTGGAGAAGGTGAACTCAAATAAAAAAAAAAAAAAGTCTTGCAATTAAAACACGATACATATACTACTACTTATTGTGCAGGACACATGCAGTGAGACTTATAAATAAATAAATAAAGACTATCACAAGCATTCTCTGAGACTACAGTTGTGTGCAGTGACAGTGTCCATATAACAAGTATGTGCCAAGTAGGCTTATTTAAAAAGTCAAATCCGCATATGTAATAAGTTATAAGAGGTAGGTTTACAAAGCCAATGAATGGAACCCAAAGAAAAACTCAATTACACACAATGACACTCAAACACTAAAACTACAATGTAATTAAATATCAGATTGCAATTCTACAGCTAACTCCCTTCCTTTGTACAGCCTGAGAGCAGCTGCAGTAGCTCTGTGGAAATAAAACTGCTAGATAATGAGGTATTAAAATAGACATTATGAACAAAATCAAATTTGTTGATGAATGTCCTTTCCATTTAGCAAGATTCAAAAAAGGTTTTATTTTTAAGCAGTGCTCTGTTTGTCAGTTTTGGGTTTAATGGAGCTCTAAATGTTTATTTTTCCAAGATATTGACAAATGCTATTCAAAATTAAAAACATTGTTTTCGGGACATATATATTTTTGTTCAGGCCTTTATGGCGTGTGTTGTTAATGGGCAAAATTAAGGACATGATACACAAATTATAGTTTTTACAGATGAAGGCATTGTTTGAAAGCCAATCCTGCATTTATAATTATAATTCTGGTTCCTGTAAAACAACAAAAGCCTGACTTCAACAGTCCCACATGTTAGGGTTTTTCTCACAGTATGTGGGTGCAAATCCTGAGAGAGGCCATTCTTTTCAGTGAGAGAGAGAGAAAGACCTATAAGCACCTATAAGCATTTTACACAAATCGTAGTCCAGTCTCTTGTCTTGTCCAAACTGGTTTATTGCAATGCTCTACTGGCTGGACTCCCTTGCCTGCACAACCAAACATCTGCAGTTGATCCAGAATGCAGCAGCAAAAGTGGTCTTCAATGAGCCGCAGAGACGAACATAACTCCTCTCTTCATTAGGTTACACTGGCTCCTTGTTGAGCCCTGCATCAAGTTCAAAGCTATGCTCTTGGCCTACAAGACCACCACTGGTTATCCACCCTCATATCTTCACTCACTGATACAGACCTATGTTCCTGGCAGATCCTTGCACTCCTGCAAAATAACATCTGGTGGTACATCCCAAAAAGAAAAAAAATCACTGTCACATACTTTACTCTCTGGATCTGTTCCACATTGGTGGAATGATCTACCTGCTGATACAAGATCAGCAGATTCAGTAGCCATCTTTAAAAAACGCCTGAAAACACATCTTTTCGTAAACACCTGACTGACAAACATTGAATTTTACTGACTTTCTATCAATTCCTTTTCTTCAAAAAAATAAGAATAATAAAAATAAAAATGCTCTCCTATCCTTAGCTTTGTATTCTGTGCTGGGTTTTAACAGACTAGTTTTTGGTGCACTTATGCTTTTTGTTACCTTGTGTTGTAAAAATTTCTTCCATTGTTTTCCTCACTTGTAAGTCGCTTTGAATAAAAGCTAAATTACTAAATGTAAATGTAAAATGTAAAATGTAATGTAAATAAGTCTTGATAGTAAATTATTGCTATATTGATAAATTTGATTTATTGTCAAACTGTGATTTGTGATGCACTTCGAGGTAATGACCTGGACGTGCATGGGTGTTTGTGTGGGTCGGCCGAGGCCCATTCAAAACAACAGGATTAAAGGCTGCTGTTTCATTTCATGTTTGTTTGTCGTGTTTTTGTTTGAAATAAGTAAGCTATATTTGGGGTGAGTATTTGACTGTAATGAATATAGCTGAAGGCATGGGTTTGTCTAATTTAATCAAGAAAGTAGATGGATGAAATAAACACTAAGGAAGGGAATGACGAGTAGAAGGTAACACAAGCAAAGTTAGACAAATTTTCACACAAATGTGTGTATAGAAGGACAGGAAAATAGTTAGAAATAATCAGAAAAAAATTATCGAATTATCAATTTGCACCTTATTGTAGTAATTATATATGAATGAAGGTATTTGTAAATTTTGATCTGCTGTAGTCACATATTGTAACTGAGGTATTACTGCCATCTAGTGGCGTTGCTTCTTGAGTTACAATTGTCTCATTGACAAGTTCCTGCATTTCCCAGTGATGTCTGGCCACATTTAGGCATTTTAAACTTGTTTAAACACCTGATATAAATATTTTATTGTCATTCTACTGATTAAAGTGCAGAATTTGATTCTTGTACATTTCCTGCTCAGACCTGTTAGTTGTCTACATCTGACTCCTTTCCAAAAACTAAGATTTGGTGAATTGTTGACTAAAAAGATTGTCTTTAGTCACTGCCTGATGGGAAGTCAGCAAGCTGGTCCCTGCCATCTCAAAGTTTCTTTCGCTGTAATTTTTCTTATAATAAATAGGACTATACTACAGATTTTATACATATTTGGATCAAAATATTCCAAAAGCCAAAATCCTCAAATATGTTTGCAGGAACAGTGTCTCAGTATAAAGTACATATATTGAATGTGTGACATCCATTTATTAACCGCCTTTTATGACAAATCTGGAAATTACAAAGATTGCTTTCTTCAAACATTATCTTAAAAAAAGTAAAATCAAATTAAGGAAAGATGCAAATTAGATTGTGATGCATCAACCTGAGAAATGGTATGAAGATGGGCAAAAATAAAAGCAGAGACCAGGCAGAAAAGGTGGCCATATTTATCATATAAATTACTCCTATCTGCAATAAACATTTATTTATACTATTTTGCTTTAAAAAACATCTGAGGCTTTTAATTTTTTTTATTATTCTTGGTTTATAAAACAAGTCTAGATGCATGTTCAGAAAAAGGACATAAAAATGTGCCACATTCAACAAAAAAATAACTAAAGTTTGGTTTAAATAATTCAATGCCACCAATTAAAACACAAGAGGTTAGTTAGTCAGCAAGGAAAAGCATTTACACAAGGACCAACTTTGGTGCCAAAATTATAATTGAGTAGTCGGTTAATATGGTTTATGTTTTGCTCTCTTTAATTTGTCCCATCTCAGTCTGATCCAGTTTTGTTTGTTTTGTTTTTTTAAAACTTGATGGTCTCTGAAAACAAACCAAAAACTAATAATCAGAAGAAAACTATTTAAAAACCAGCTTTACCAAAAATGCAGATGAACTGTTATGAGAAACATAATCAGGACTAGAAAATCCAGCTTCTGTCTTATTGTGAGACTGAGGTGTCTTCACTGTAGTGAACAGAAAGTCAAGGAGGTAAGTTCGTCTAGCACCCAGCTGCAGAGGAGACACACCCCGCAGACAGAAAACCAATCCTCTGCTCTTCGTTCACTTACATTTGCACTGTGATACATGACTTTTCTTTCCAACTTCTCAATATTACGGTACAATTTCTCAACACATCAGTGGAACAATGCAAATGATTGATGCATGAGGTGTTTCATCACCAAAGAGTAGGTACATACACAAAAAGAGAGTACCTAAAATCTGCAGCAAGGAGCACTAAGAAAACACGACTATACACCTTTTTAACAATATAATCAGTTTCTTCTACGCACTACAACACAGGGGAAAGGGAATGAAGCATGTAGCGGGAGACAGATCAATGAAAGAAAAGCAAGTGGAGGTAAGGAGTGAAAAAAAAAACATTTATGCACGCTCCCCACGAATGCGGCGAGCCAGCTGGATGTCTTTGGGCATGATGGTGACACGCTTGGCGTGGATTGCACACAAGTTGGTGTCTTCAAACAGACCCACCAGGTAGGCCTCGCTGGCCTCCTACAAAAATAAACAACAGGACATTTGTCAGCATCACAGTGAATTTTGTGCTGTGAACTGAAACCTTAAAGTGTTAGTTGAACAATATTTTTACATAAAAATTTCTAAGAAAAAGAGGCCAGCAAAGCAAGCAATTGCTGACCTGCAGAGCACCAATAGCAGCACTCTGGAAACGCAGATCAGTCTTGAAGTCCTGTGCGATTTCTCTGACCAGACGCTGGAATGGCAGCTTGCGGATCAGCAGCTCAGTGGACTTCTGATAACGACGGATCTCACGCAGAGCCACAGTACCGGGTCTACAGAAAAAACATGGTAAAAAATCAAATATAATATAACCTCAGTGTTTAAGGAAACCTTTTCCCCAGAAATAAATGTATGATCGTAATCTATGGAGCGCTCACCTGTAGCGATGGGGCTTCTTGACACCACCAGTGGAAGGGGCACTCTTACGAGCAGCTTTTGTGGCCAGCTGCTTACGTGGAGCCTTACCTCCAGTGGACTTACGAGCAGTCTGCTTGGTACGGGCCATAACTAGAGCTCACCTAATGCACAGAATGTGTGTTTTTTAGTCAGACAGTCAATAATTATAACAATAAAAATAAAATAAAAAAAAAATATATATATATATATGTACACACACACATACTTTATACTAATAGATATATGTTAGTATAAGAAACCTAAAGAATAAACAGATATAAAAACTAATTTTAGATATGCAACTCCTAATTAATGTTCCATTTTTCTGATGATGTCCTAAACAAAAAAGCAGATCTTCAATCTTTATATTTGCTATTTCACATTTTGATCGACAGACACTCGCTTTCTTTTGCAATAATGTCCTGCAATCTCAAATTACAAACTACAAACGCATAAAAACAACAATTAAAGAGCAGCGGTATTCCATTGGCCGATAGGCAATGTTTATCGAAACGTGTTTGTCTATCAGCCAATCAGCATCTAGAATTAGACAAAGTGGGCGGTCTCTACAGCTGCTTTCCACTGTTGCTAGGTCCCGCCCTCCCCGCTCTGATGATGGCGGCGGTTTGATGCGCAAACGGGATAAAGACCCAGGGCAGAAGAGCATAGGAGAAGCTCGTAAACAACTTAAATTTGAGAAATAACTACACTCTCAGCATTTTAGAAAATTAGCAAGCAACATAGACAACATTTCAAAGAACTACTTAATCGACACAGGAAAGTCGTAGGTTCCCTAACGGCCGCGTAGAACCGAGCTGAACCGGCGCATTTTTTGAAACGGCAATTGCACTCATTTCAACCGTCGCGGAAAAGACTGCATTTTGTCGTCTCTTCGTGTTTGCTATTTTTCTCACTCAAATAAATACATCCTTTGCTGCCAAACATTTCACAAAAACACAATTTTACAACTTAAAAATACTAACTTAATTTATAAATACAGTGAAATGATCTGGGAGGCTTACCTAGAAGAAAAGTAGGTAGAAGTCGTCAGAAACGTTTCGCTTGTCTCTATTTTCTTCTTCGAATCCACAATGGGAAGCAGCGTCCAACGGGAAAATGGCCGCCGCGTCAATCATATGTCCCACAATGCAACAGTCGCCACAACATTTTGGGTTTGTTTTGCGTCTTTCGCTGTTTTTTTTTTTTTTTTTTTTTTTTTGTGAACGCTACCTAAACCTGTGGAAGTTTATTTTGATGCTTTTTTTTCCAGTTTTAGTGACTTACGCACAGCACGTGCGTTGGTTTTATGTTCCGGCAGCAGCGTGACTGTAGAGATGAAACTAAAAGTGGTTTTGAAAAAAGTTAGATGTCCAAACAAGCTGTTACTTTGAATATGGAACCAATGAGAACTTTTTTTTTCTTATTCCCTAAGTGTTACCACAATTATAGTTAAAGTTATTTATATTTATTTTGATCATTTCACATATTGCTAACCTGGTTGTTTACATTTCATGACGATGAAAAGTACACGCACATTATATGACAAATTACTTAGATGTTGCGTCAGATATTAAGTGGGCCTACATCTTTTTTCCCCACGTCTTTTAAAAACATTTTGATATTAGTTTGGTATGATCATTTCTGCCCTTTGATTTTCAGAGTTTTAAGTGATATGATCTGTTCTGCTGATGGCTCTACTTTATGTTGGAGAGGGCAACTAAAACTGGCAGCTAAAGGCTTAGCATACCCACCAAAGCAGTAGCCTACATACAATTTTTAAGTTTTGCCCAATAAGAGAGATTTACAGTAATTTTCTCAGTGAGTAAGTAGCCCTACACATCATCAAAGTATCTCATAGAGCAGACAGTATTTTAATCACAAGTGGGTTTATTATGTCTGTATGTGATTTTTTTTAAAGTACAAATATTTAGCTTTAAAATGAAAACATAAATCATAAACACCGTAGAAAAAAGGTTATATTAACCTGAGAGTAGAACAAAAAATATTGCCTGGACAAAATGAGGATGAAAATTAAAATACGATCAACATAAGTCTGCTACATATATGCCGCTTTCAAATTATGCAGTTTCATCAGATCACAATAACTTTTGTAAATTATCACCAATCAAACTTTTGTGTTTTTATATACTGAACAGTAGAAATACACCATTATTATAAAAAGACAAACCACTTCTACAACAACTTATTAAAAAAGAAATAAAAATACCTAATTTTATCAATGCAAGATGTTTTAAGATGGTGTCTTAACTAATGCTATTTTCTGTTTGCAACCACATCACTATTTTTTAATCACAAAAACACTATTATTAGAAATAGCAAGGCATTCTTGTGAGCTAGCTATTTCAGTGAGAAGAAATTTAAAATTTCCACCATACATAAAGATATATCTAAGATAAATGCTACTAATAGCACCAAAGAGGACATAATCACACATTTACGGTTATCACAATCATGATTTATATACCTTAATCCAAACTACAGAGAGGAAGGAAGGGAAAGAAAGTGTGGTGAAAGGTTGAAAGAACAGCACATAATAAACAAGAAACATTTAAGCACGCTCCCCACGAATACGGCGCGCCAGCTGGATGTCTTTGGGCATGATGGTGACACGCTTGGCGTGGATGGCGCACAAGTTGGTGTCCTCAAACAGACCCACCAGGTAGGCCTCACTGGCCTCCTAATAGGTAAATATATTTAAATACATGCACACAATCAAACAACAGGATTAAAAATATTGATGGTGTTACTGACCTGCAGAGCACCAATAGCAGCACTCTGGAAACGCAGATCAGTCTTGAAGTCCTGCGCGATTTCTCTGACCAGACGCTGGAATGGCAGCTTGCGGATCAGCAGCTCAGTGGACTTCTGATAACGACGGATCTCACGCAGAGCCACAGTACCGGGTCTACAGAAAAAACAGGGCAATTTTCTTTTTTATATACCATGCCCAGTGTTTATGGGAACATTTTCACTTTCCTTCTCAACACAAATAGATGTATGATTTATGAATAGGGAGCGCTCACCTGTAGCGATGGGGCTTCTTGACACCACCAGTGGAAGGGGCACTCTTACGAGCAGCTTTTGTTGCCAGCTGCTTACGTGGAGCTTTACCTCCAGTGGACTTACGGGCAGTTTGCTTGGTACGGGCCATGACTAGAGCTCACCTAATGTACAGAAAGTGTTTTTTCAGTAAAGTCAATATTGTATATAATTAATTGACCATTTCTAAAAACAATTGCATACAGTATATATAGTTATACAATGTTAGAATAATGATCAAATGAAAGAATATATCACACATCCTTTTTTAAAATACCATATAAACAATACCATAAAATATATAAACCTTTAGTACAGCAAATTAATATTATAGAGTTGCAATTAAATGTAGCGGCTTAAAAAATGACCAAACATTTATCAATGTATTCACAGCAGCTTATGTAATGCTTGTGCCATAAATGACACTTCAATCATCCAGTCGTTATAAATGTCTTTCTTTTGTCGTCCAATCATATTCTGTGTGAAGGCTTTGGAGGCGGGGGGCTGCGGACCTAAACTCCAACCCTACACCGATACTCGCCCAGCTAACCCCGCCCTCTGCGCAACAAACCTGGGTTCGTTTGATTACTTGAGGGGCCTCGCCCGTATGTGCACAAGCCCAAATATTTAATGCCGAATGAGCTATTATAAAGGAAAAACAGCCGAGCCCGCCCGCGTCGGCTGCCCAGTACAAACAAGCCATCGCACCCAAAGATGATGGCTGGTTGCTGGCTGAAGAATGTAAACGGGAAGGAAAAAACTATAGCAAAGCGAGAGACTGAAGATAAAAAACGATCGAATATTATAAAAACTGCTGCATAAAAGCGTAATTTTTTTTTGGATGATGACACTAGACATGTCAAGGGGTCATTTGATGTACAATGTTTTGTCAGATGACCCCTTACTTCAGGCGCATTTTCGAGTTAAATTTGAGCAGATCTCAAGCGCTTTTCGGTCCCTGGCTCCCCGAGCAGCGCTTAACAGCTCGTTCTGCTTTTAATTTTCCACCAAAAATAAACTAAAAACACAAACCATCCATGAACTTACTTCTCGCCATTTGATGAAGTAAAGTTTTATTAAAGTGTTGTTACTTACCTTTGAAAATTACCTGCTGGAATACGGCTTAAAATAGCAATTTATTCTTGAGTCTCTTAAGCGTTGTTCGCGCAATAAAACGAAGGGAGGGGAAAAAAGAAAAAAGAACATAAGAGAAGTATAGGAGACACGTTTCCCATGATGCATTTGGGGCAAACGCACTAAACACATGCAGCAACATGATAAACAACTTTATCAGCCCACACATTAGCAATGTACCTCAGCAAGTAATGAGTAAAAATGTTTTTATCAGTTTATCATTTTTATGCACTTTATTATGTGTATATTTTATCCAGACATTGAAAGAAAGGCTAAAAGCTTTTTAAGTCTACAGAAACAACACTTGGACACACTGTGTTTTGGACATAAAACTATTTTCTTTTATTTTTAAATTTGTTTTAATATAAAATTGAGTGAAAAATACAAGTTCAAAAACAAACATGTGGTTTGTGTTGTCAAACTTTGCCAATATACTGGACTTATTTTAAAGTATTATTATAATCCAATAAACCCCTAAAAAAAGCGTTGGCTCGTAAGTTTTATTTCTTTATAAAAAAAGCAGTTTCTATTTTTATGTAATCACACCTGTAGGGGGCACCAGTGGCTCAAACAAACCACTACATTAAAGAGGAAGAAGCACGTTGTTTCTTTTCTTAGTCCAAAATGGCGCCCACCAGGAGGTTGAAACGCGTGGCAGCCTCACAGCCGGGGTTTTTATCTTTTAAGTCCTCGTCAAATAATGCGGACTTAATAAGTGTCAAAAGAAAACGCGTTAGTAAGAATAAGAAAAAGAACTGGAACAAACATAGCGACATAAATGATGTAGAGGAGTTTTTGGAGGACATCAGGCATCAGGAGAGGACCACAGGGTGAGTGGAAACCAACCACTGATTAAAAACAGACTGTGAATGAAAATGAAGGATGTGTACATTTATAACTTACACTTTTTTTTAACAGAATAGCTCTCAAGTTTAAATATAAATTTACAGTACAAAGGGGTTTGCGTTTTAAAGTCCAAACAAAATAGTTTTCCTACCGGAGCACAATTTCTAAGATGTTCCTTTCATAATAATTTGAATCTGGTTTATATCACTTTACGTGAAAACGTGTTTTGAAAACATGAGGGTGTCTGTCCAGTGATGATCCCATCCTTGCGCTCCCAGTATTTCCATTATGGAAATGTGAAGACCAACACAGAGGAGCTCAGGAGACTGTTGTGTGAACTGTGTCCTGGGATCTGAGGAATTGAACACTGCTAATGTCTTATTTTTTTCTATTGTGTATATTTCACTTGTCATTTGGGACTATAAATATGGTAGTTATTAAATCAGTGTTTACAATAAGAACTTTAACTAAATGTAGGCAATGCTGTTTTATCACCTTTTTAATAAATTATTTTTTTCCTATTTTAGGGTTTGCTTTCTGAGAAGCCAGATGATAGCTTGTTCTTTGTGGATGTTGGACAACCAAATAAACCAGAAGAGAAAGGTATTGTGGCAATCAGTGCATAAATAATTTTATAGTCAGCAACAGCTGTTTTTATATAAAAAACATATTGGTTGTAACCTCTTGCATGAGGTTGACACTGTTCTTTTTCAGACATGTTTGGACTTGTGGTTTTGGGCATTATATCGTAAACCTTGAAGTAATATACATTTTTTTTTGTCCTCTTAAGCACCAGAACCTGACCAGGGGAAGAAAAAGAGAGTCTCACGTCCACTGAGGATAGACCTAATTCTGCAGCATGACTCCCTTGTCCCACCACCGAAAGAGTAGGTATCAGATTAATCTGTGTATAATACAAAATTACATTTCTTCTGTGTTAGGATTCTGTATTACAATTTGAGTAAATAAACAACTTATTGCTTTAGTTTTCGATCAACAGCTGCAGTAGGTAGCCACGTGTTTTACTATGTTACTGAGTACCTCAGAGCTTTTTCGTTGACTTACAGTTTGGGTTCTGCAGCAAAAGCAATAGTGTCGATCAATGTTCCATATACACTGTTTTCCAAAGTACACCATACCAGTATTCATTTTGAACACATGACAAAGATTACTAACATCCAGTGATGATCCCATCCTTGCGCTCCCAGTATTTCCTTAATGGGAATGTGAAGACCATCATAGGAGCTCAGGACATTGTTGTGTAAACGGTGTCTTGGGATCTGAGGACATTTGCAAACGGGCATAACAAAATATAGAAAGTTTATTTAATTAGATTGATAAGCTTCTCATCCACATTGTATATAAAGGTGTCCATTTGCTGTTTTTCTTTTCATACCCTGCTGACATTTTCTTTTTCTCTAGTGTGTTGGCTTATCAGCAACCTAATGCCAAGAAACTGCGGCGCATTGCCCAGAAGGCTGAGCAGCTGGCAGCCAAAGGACTGGTGCCACGGAGACAAAGGCTGCTACTAAAAAGACGGCCTGTGCAGAGGACAGTTAAGAAGTCGGTCGCAGAGGCAAACAACAACCCAGCCAGAGAATACTATGACATATGGGACCAAGAATGTACGTGATGCGCCGTGTCTTGAGCCAGTACAGCCATTGAATGATGTAGCAGTAATATCAAACAGTTTGTAAATTTCTTTATGTAAATGATCAGAGACAGTAAATTCTGAGTACTGAGGACCACAAAGATAAAGACACGTTGAAGGAGGATTCATATTTGAAAATAGCATCAAAGTTTTGATGCAGTGCAGGCTGATCGTGATGTGGAGGCTTCTTCAAAGGCCCATGAGTTTTTATTTTCTAAATTGGTAGGTACAGGACTATTTGGAGTGTTCACTGCATTCAAGAACAGAGTATCTAAAAGTAGCACAACCCTTTTTTAGATGTTTTTGTTTCACTTGCATGTCTTTGACAGCTGGTGTGTTTGAAGTTGAAATTTTTTTTGTCAAATCACTCTATAATTATTTAATTTTCCTACAGCTAAAGATACAGCAGACCCCTGGTACCTTCAACAGACTAAAAAGAAGCGTGTAAAGGTGAGGATAAAAATGTGCCAATGTTCTTCAAAAAGCAATGAAATTATTTAAGTTGTGTGCTTGTTTTTATTTTGCTAGCGTCCAGAGCGGTTAAATGAGAAACCATCTGTTCTTCCTGCTGTGGAGGTTATTGCTCCTGGAGGATCGTACAACCCAGACTTCTTTTCCCATCAGGTATGTTGACCCTCAGCAACATAAAGGGATAATTCCACATTTTGCATGTGTTTTAAAAAAATATCTCTTTTTGGTTACATTAACTGATGGATTTGCTCTCTACCTCTGTGAATTCAGGCATTACTGCAGGAAGCTCATGTTGTGGAGGTATTTAAACAAAAGCAAGAAGACAAAATTGTGAAACAGCTGGCAGTCAACAAAGACGACACAGCTACAGAAGTTTGTGATCATACCGGCTTAGAAATTCTCTCTCTTGAAGAGACCTTGGTGTTTGACTTTCTTGTTTGTTACCTATAGGAGACAATCTTTCAGGAGCAGGTGCAGGGCCTTGTCGAAGAGGAGAATGAAGAAAATTCAGCCTCCGATGAGGAAGAGGGGGATACCACTGTTGGAGCCATTGCAGTTGCCCAGAAGAAGACTGAGAGACAGAGAAAAAGAGAAGGCAGAAAAATCAAGGTGCATTCATAGTTTTTTTTTTTTTTTTTTTTTTTTTTTTAATTATTTGCTGGCACATTTTCCTTGTATGTATGCACTGTGAGGTGAAGTATGCTGTTGGTTAGATATTGATGATGGTACATAACTTCTGTCATATTTTGCTTATTCTAGGAGCAGCGACGGTTAACTGACAGACTACAGGTGGAAAAGCGGCAGCAGCTCTTCCAACTCCGCTCGATCAAAACCTCCATTAAACATGAAGAACAGCAAACCAAGGTGAAACAAACACAGCGCAAAGCCAAACAGGAAGCCCAGAAAGCACAGCCCAGACGCCTCGGCCGACTCAAGTATGTGTAGTTTGCGTATTGTTTAAATTGTGTGTATTGAGCTTGCCAATTTTAAGTCCATCTCTTGGCAGCAGTTTCCTACCACATAGTCTGTCCAGCTTGTGAAGGCTTGTTAAATGCTTCTAAAGAAAAAATTGTCTTTCCGTGTAGATGTGGACATGGTATTGGTTTCTAAAAATGGCGCTACATCTATATTATGAAGGTGGTTTGACAATAAAGTCAGACCTCGAATAATGCATGATGTTTGGATAAAATCCTGAAAAATATACCAGAAACTGCTAAAGCTTAATGTGGTTTATTTAGTTTTTCTTTTCCCTTTCCTTTACAGGTTTCAGGCACAAGATTTGGAAGTTAAGCTTAGTGATGAGCTGGCTGGCTCCCTGCGACAGCTCAAGGTATTTCAACCACTTAAAAAAAAAAAGAAAAATGTGTGCTGTGTGATCTGTTTTGACCTTTACTACTGAGGACGCTGTATTTATCTGTAATGAGTTTTGGTTCAGTCGTAGTGTGTATTGTCTTCAGCTGTCTGTATTGTCTTAAGCTTCATCCCGCTAATGCTACTGTGACCCACTTTCCCTGGAGAATCATTATAGTGGTTCTTTATCTAATTGCCTGCAGAAAATTCAGAGAGCTTATCTTATGCAATTATTTCTCTGACTGATGCCTAAACCGGCCTTTTAATATGAATAGGATTTTATAATTTGGGTGAGAATTGTGCGTTGAATTAGTGCTGAGTGACTTGTTCGCTTATGGACTTGTCTGGGCTTGTCTTTATTTTTTTTCATGTAATTTTACCACTTTGCAGCCAGAGGGCAGTGTACTCAAGGATCGCTTCAAGAGTCTGCAGAAGAGGAACCTGATTGAACCAAGAGAAAGAGCCAAGTAAGGATCTCGGTCACTCTTGCATAACATATCACTGAGACTTGGTAGTGATGTACATGTTGAGAAGATGTCCAATGATTCTAATGTATTCATGCCAGTGACGGCTCACCTTTACAAATGTCACCATCTTCTTGTCTCTTAGGTTCAAGAGGCGACTTAAAGTGAAGTATGTGGAGAAGAGGGCTTTTAGAGAGATCACTTAATGCTGGGCCACAGACCACGGATAATGGACAGCTTTTAAACCCTCAAACGCACCACAATGGAGCACTGTATATATGTACTATGTGACCGTTTGACCCTGGAGACCACAATTGCCTACAATGCCTTTAATGTAAACGACTACAATGGTATAAATTAAATGACGACAAAGAATTTGATGTGCTCAATACTTATACATTTTCAGAATTAAATGCGGGCTGTTGTCTACTACAAATGGGTCTTCTGAGCCAAGGGTCACTGATGGAAGACGAGCACAGACTTGGGTTAATAATGGCTCAGCAGTATGAAGAGAGAATATACACTGCAGAGGTTGTATTGATCAGGGTTACATCGTTCTGATATTTCTTGATAAAATGTTGCTTCATAAGCGATTACATCAAAGTAGCCTTTTGCTGGACTTGTTGAACAGTTTTCATAGATCCTCTATGCGTTGCACAAAGAAGTGGCAAAATGGACCAAGAAAGTTGGCAGTGAATAAAAATGGGGCAAAACAGAGACTTGGCCATAATTTGATATTTTAATTAGCATTTGCTGATGTGAATAAAGCAGACAGATGGGCTTCTGGAAGTTGGCATGTGATAATTGATTCCATCCCTTGGCTTGTATTAAAAACAAAAAAAACAATTGCTTTTGTTCCCTTGGAGAGAAGACGAGGACATTCTTGTCCTGACGTATGCTAAATCTCCTTATGTTAATCAGAGTCCATGTAATCTTTTACCTTAAAGTCTACTGTAGCCCCACCACCAAAGTGTTTAATCGAGCGAATCCTCCATTCACATCAGTAGCTCACTGTGGACCCCAGACCACCTTCCACATGAGCAGCCAATCAACACTGTCCCGCCGACTGCACCAGAGGATTCAGAAATGCATTATCGTTTGTATAAGTGTGTTTTAGGCGTATGCAGTACAAAATCATGGAATACTCGGCAATAAGATGTAGTTGGCAGAAACATTTTGAAACATCAATATTTTTCTTCGACTAAAAAGGGGGAATTAAATAATCAATTGTTACTCTTTTACATAATATTTGTCAGTTCACTGGTATCAACCGAGAGGCAGGAGTGTTATTCCTGTGAGGTTTTGCCAACAGGAAGCAGATTAAGGCTACTTTTTGTTTGTTTTTTTTTTGGTCTCATTTAGCCATTCTCTCCACGTGTGAGGGACAGAGCTGCCAGATTGTGTTGGCACGAGTAGGAGCAGATTATTGTGTATTTGAGTGTGTACAATTGCTCATTACCTCCTGCGGAATAGATAACTGCCCTTCAGTTTTGGAAAGGTGACAGTGACACAGGAAACCACTCGGATGCACTGTGTGTGGATGCTGCTGTTTAGGAGTTTTTATGCTGAAGTGACCGGGCTGTTGCTCTGGTGTTTTCCTGCCGGTCTCATTGTGCCCAGCCTGTGACTGGGCACACCTTGTGGCACGTGTGCTGCAGTGAAGTTATCGGTGTGCACGACCAAGGGTAAAGAGAAATTAATTCCATTTGTAGTATAATTGTGTTAATTACTGTGCTTTTAGAAACATTTATAGTGTCAGTTTTTTGGAAAAACAAGCCCTCTGAGGTCTATGTTGGTTCTCAGTCATCCAGGTGACCACTGAATTAACAATAAAAAAATTTAAGAAATCTGGAGCTTGACTTGAAGTACATGTTTCTCCAGTTTGAGATTAAATAGAGCAACAGGCTGCAGTACCTCTCACCTCCATCTAGAGGTACAAAGTAACATGGCAGGCTTTCACTAAGCCTTGATATCTCTCATTCACAGCCAGCATCCCTTTTTTTTCACAATTTAGAAAAATTACATAGCACTACAGAATGTATCAAAGTAAGAGTAAATTACTCTAATCTTGATATTGCTAATTCCATTTGCACATCACACTTATTTCATCACCTCTTTGTTTCTGTCACTTTCCCTGGATCTGTTCAGGATCTTTGTCTGACCTCTTCATGGCATGCTGGTTGTGTCTCAACAACATCAAGATGAGTCTGGCTGATTGTGCAACAAGATACAAGAAAACCTATTGAAGATTGACCCCAAAAAAAAAAAAAAAAATCACAGCTTGTGTGACAGAATAGTGAAAAATGGTTTGTGTAGTGGTGAAGCATTGAGGGAGGTAGAGGAGGAAGCGGGGATAAAGAGTGATGGAGAGAGAAGGGGGAGGAGCGCAGAGATGATTCCTCTCTCTAATCCTGTAGACACACGCTTGGTCTGGCTGCCTACTCGCTCAGAGGGAAAGACGGAGGCAGGTGGAGGGCGCAAAGCGCACAGAGAGAGAGAAACCAAGTGGGAAGGACCAACAAGATGAAGGGAGGAGAAGAAAGCAGAGCTGCCTTTCACAAAACACTCCGAGACTGAGGAAACTGAACTGGAGAAACCTGCCACAATTGCATGGTTTGTAGTGTTGCAAGCTGCTGTGGAGGAGTGTTCAGCGCTTCCTGAAGCAAACCAGGAGTAAAGTAGAGGAGCAACAGTGCAGCAGAGAGAGGATTTCCTTGAAGATTTGCTGGCCAGAGAAAGACATGAGGAAAATAAAGGGGAAGAAGCACTTAATGTTGTGTGCCCAGGCTCACATGAGAGTATGGACCTGAACAGTACTACTACACAATGCTGTCAAAGAGCAAGTGTGTGTGAAGGCGGAGCGTTAGAGCCAGAGATGGAAATGTATTTGCACAAATTACAGATGCTTGAAAGTGTGTCCTGAGAGCTGAGCTACACATTGGTGAGTTAGATGACAGTCTCTGTGTGTCAGTCCAGGTGTGTGTGTGTCTCAGTGTCAGTGAGAACATCTTCCAAGTGCAGACCAGCTGTTCAGGAGGTAAACAGGGTCACATGCACATAGTGGGACACATAACAAGGAGCAAGGTGGGAAAATCTCCCTCACGTGACCTGGTGCATGGACTGAGACCATAGGGATACAAAAATTTTGAATTTGCATCTAAGCACATATTCTAAACAACTTTTATATGTCTGAGCGTTTGGGGGAAGACAGGAAGGACAAGAAGAAAGAAGACCACAAGAGCAAAAAGGCATTGCGCTGCTTTGGACTCTGTTTGCACAGGCTGCTGTCCAGTGTCCCACCTGAGGCTGCACGGTACCTCAGTTTAACTCGCAGAGAGCCAGAAAAGGAACAACCACGCAAGCTGAGTACAACATTCAGATTTTCTACACCCAGTGGCTGCCTCCGATCTTCAGCCATGGGAGAATGGACCATCCTAGAGCGCCTACTAGAGGCCGCTGTGCAGCAGCACTCTACCATGATTGGAAGGTGAGCGCAGTTGTCGAAAGGTTGTTACAGAAAACAAGTACAAATATTTTATTTGTGTGATAGTTTTCTTTACAAGCCACAAAGGATTATATATGTGATTGAAATATTTAGATCAAACTTGCAATTTCATCTTTGGAATAGTAAAGGTTTTTAAATGTAATGAGAAAAAAACAAAACAACACAGAGCAAAAACTTTTTCCCTCTAAATCTGATTGGACATTTATTTTGACATCCAAAGAGTGAATGTGACACATGATGTATCACACTATTGTACTTTAGTCTTTGCAGTATGGACATGGTGCATGTTTGATATTGTGACCACTATTTGCAATATGTTTTTTATCCCTAGTATGTTTTTGAATTGAAAGTACAGCTATATTGCCTTCAGTCTGTGGTCCACAGTGGCTAATGGCAGAGTGAGGAGGGCTTTAGCTTCTTTAATCCCTCAGAGTGACATGATGGAGGGTTAGGCATCCATGAGGGACACTATTAGCCAACACCACAGGCCAGAGGCTTTGGATATCAGGGGATCTAAAGAGATGTGGACATTTATAGAAGTGATGGTCATTCAGTAATATTGCAGGCCCCCTCTGACTCTCTGTACTTCAAAAGCACTGCACGTTTAATTTAATTTAAGCCTTCCTAAGATTTCTCTGCATGCGTCATTGTGCATTTCCTTTATTTCTTCCGCCTATGTCACTAGAGGAAGGTCATGGCAGTTATGATTTATGCATTTTTCGACATGCAGAGATGTCTTGTATTTTAGTTTGAATAACTTATTCTTGTAGGCCACAGGAGGAGAAATTATTTATGATTGTTTTAGCCACAGAGGCACAGCAACTGAGCAGAAAGTATTTAACATGATTTTACATCTAGTAGTGGACATATTCCTGAGTTTGGGGTTTTGTTGAGACATAGTGGAAAACCACAGGTTCAGAGTAGGTATATTAGACACTGTATGAATCAGCAGTTTAAACCCTTACCTCGCCTAAAGCTACTGAGTCATTCTGGTTAGTGGTACTCTTAAATAATTGCGTAAATAAATTCCAGCCAACTTATGAAGCAAATGGTGTGCAGAAATATTCCTCTTTTTTCTTTTGGGCAGTCTTGTGCTGATAAAGCTCTGAGTGAACATTTTGTGACAAGAAGTGAAAAAATAGAAGTGACTTTGAGTCTTCTTTGGAGCAGTGACTTGAACAGCCAGTTAGTGTTATATCCTTTGGTGTTATGATAAATGATTGGTCAGCATTGCTTTCCCTCATTCATGAGACACTGGGAGCACACTGTCGCTCATCAGCAGGACTCGTCACACTGGCCGCCGGGCATTACAAAGGGCGAGACAGAAAAGGATGAGAATAAGAAGGTTGTGGACAAGGGTAAAGATTAAGAGGAGAATTGAATAAAGAGCAATTGAAGCATTTGTTTGTGAAAGAACTTGAAGTTCAGAGTTCAATATGATATGATGAGTAAAAAGACAGTGTGAAGGCAAGAACACAAGAAGCAGTTTTTCACAGACAAGCGAGCAAACACATGGCCTCAGTCTGCAGGGCGTTTGGAAGGAGCCAAGAGGACTGTCTCGTCACGAGATGCTGCTGTATGTCATGACCTAAGCAGGGCACCCAGGACACCCACCGGCAAAAGAGGGAAAAAAAGGGATTCATTTTCACATAGATTATAAAGTATTTGTTTCCAGACAGCAAAAATGTTTAGATTATGGCAATTTACAAAAGACAGTTTGTTAAAATAAGAAATCAAATTAATGAATATCGAGATGAGTTTCCCACAGCTAATGAAAACGTAAATAGATGTTTCAGCAATTTTGGCTAAACCGTTATGATGAAATGAGAAACAATGCACTTTACAATGTCATTAATCCCTGATTATATTAATTGATGCACTTCCAATTAGTAAGTGCTATTGTTGATCACACGATTGTCAGATATTTTAGCTGTATTCTTTGTGAAACACTCTGTACCTTGCCATAGTGAATGACTTCACTGCATCTGGCTTTTCTACAGCTCAAAAGCATCTAATCTAGGCCATCACTGCTGACATGAATTTTTATAAACTCGCACTAATGCTCTCTCAATCCTTCAACCTATTGGTCCTGCAGCTGTGGTTTCACGCGTCCGATTGGCCAGTGAAGGTGGCATCCTGGAGGAAGCGTTGGACAGGTTTTGTCGTGCCCGTCTGTTCCTGAGGCGATGCCAGCCTGTGCTCTCATGAGCCCACCATGACTACACCCTCAGTTGATTCATCATACATGAGTCACACACACATTAGAGGCAACATAACATTCACTGTCTGTGTAAGATTACAGCAAGATTTAGAGATTCCCCTCAACTGTCCGGATAAGTGTGTACATGGATGTGCATGAATATTCAGAATGTCTGGAGAACATAAGCCACAGAGCTTGCATATTCAGCGCAGATTGATGTCATTGTGCATTTCCCTTGTACCTGCACATTATTCCCATTTTTTAAACAACAGAGATCTCAAGTTTGGTTTCACTCTTGCAGCCTGCAGTCCTTGTTTTTAGCTGCCATTGGCCCAGGTGAGACTGCTAAACATACATGTCCATCCTTCCAGCACCCTCATATTGATCTCCAAGAATGGAATAATAAATGAAGCTTGACCTATCTTTGGTCAGTGTGAGGAACCCAGAGTACCGCAGTAACACAGGGAGCACATGCAGACTCCTCACAGAAAGGCCGGAGTTGGCCGAGAATGTTTGAGTCGACCGGGGTTTGAACTCACAACCTTCTTGCTGTGAGGCTGAAGCGCTATCCATTCCCCAGTGACATAAATGTTAAGTGCTAAAAGCTCAAAGTAGCACATTGACTTATTGTCAATTAAAACAAATACTTACAGTAATTGGTAGAGCAAATATTGATTCTTTGAATATGTTTCTCTTTAAGGATCTGGTTAAACACATTTAGCATGAGGTAGCATGAAAACAGTGTAATCATCAGTGGTAGCAATCCAAATATAAGCTTTTACTTTCTATAGCCTAGTACAGCAAACTATATACAAAGTATTGACTATTATAGTATTTAGTTTAGAACAAAAGTAGGCACATAATTCAAAAATAATACAAAAATAAAAAATCAATGTATCCTCAAATGTATAAAAACACTTCAAACAGAAACCCTGTCAATTATCTAAATTAAATTAAGACCTCAAAGAGGTGTTCACTCCACTGCCTTTCCCAGATTCTCCAAACTTTTTCCTTGTTGTTGAACATGGCATCTACTATCCTTAAGATAGATCAAGAGATAGACTGTGTGTTGTTGTGCGTGGCCAAATACATGCTGTCACCCAGGAGCGTTTATCTCATCCGTCAAGCTCAAATGTGTGTGGATTTTGCCAGATGCATTATATACCTGCTCAGTGACACAGGCTCTGAGCCAAGTCATTGTTTTTAGTAAAAACTGTTTACATGCGTTTGTTGAGAGATCTGTCGTCACATTACCGTTAGATCATTGTGCATTTTATTTAGCAAATCTCTATGGAGCCCTCACAACTCCCACAGAGATGAAGGATGATTGTGCAGTAAGATTGTCTGTGTGTTGCTGGGGAGAACAGAAAAGAGGGGAGTAAGAAAGGTTTGTGGCATGTTCTCTTGAGAGATTGTTAAAAAGAGACACTTACACAAGGCCAAGTGAGAATTCTCGCTTCCATTCACCGTGTCTCTGCTTTCACACTTGTGCTATCCATATGTGATGACCCCAGGGATGCTGCCAGGTGTAATGTCAATGGCACACTGCCACAAGAAACCGGTTCATAAATTAGCCTCACACTTCCAAACGGAGAGCATGTAATACCAGAGCAATCCTCTACACAACACCGACGGAACAAATCTAGCAGCTAAAACCAGCATTTTTCATCAGCTATGCATTCATGCCAATAATAACAATGTCAAAGTTATTAGAGATGCAGTAATAGGGTTGGAGCCAGATAGAGCTTCAAGAGATACAAGTGTCCTAGAAATGAGCCCAGAGCAAGAGGAGCTACTCTGAAGCCGGTCATAGCCTTTTATGACTGGAGTAGTACAACCATGCTCCATAGGGACTAAAGCAGAGAGATGCAAACTTGTAGCTGGAGAGTGAGAAAGCATGTCATTATGCAGCCAATGTTTCTCATTTCATTCTGCCAACATCTTGCATCCGAGCCTCTGTTCTTTCTGCATCTCAGGCTATGTCCATCAGCACATAATGGTCCATACAAATGCAACATAAAACATACTACATTACAGATTCAAAAAGAATGTTATTATAGTGTGACATCTTCTGTTACTATCAACATTTTTTCACAAAAATTAAACTGTAGGTTAACTGTAAGTACTGTACTGTTTTCCTTTGGTAATAAATCAGAGAAGTCATTGTAATTTGTGTCTACACTATAACACAATTCAAGAAGACATAAAAAAAAAAGATTTTAAACAATAGTACTGTAAAAGTACAGCCATAGCCTCAGGTTGATCTGTCATTCAAATTTAATTATCACTATAACTGTGATAGTAGCTGGTAATTGGTGAAAGAATCAAGACCATACAAACCTACAATGTTTATGGACTGAAAGCAAGACCAGTAAATCATACTTGGAGACAGATACCAGAGAACAGTTAAACAATACAAGTCTAATCTTACACCAGTAACAGATTCCTCAGACAGTTTGCCCATGCTTGTCATGTTTTTCATCCCTTTTCAGGACATTATCACTGATCTTTCATTTCTATGTCCACATCTGAGACAGGCTTGAGTAAAATTGTTATAAAAGATTTTGAGACAAGACCAAAAAAGCATTAGGAGCAGTTTTATGGCCAAAAAACAGTCTCCAACCAGTTTGGCTGCTAAACTTTGAGGAAATACAGGCAGGGAAAAACCTCTTTAAATGTGAAAGAGATTGTCATTAGGTATGTAGGGAGTGAGTGGATAAAGATAGAGTGTTTATAGCAGGCAAAAGGGTTAGAGTTCATAGAGATTTCACCTTGTAGGGCCTCAGGCGGAAGCTGAGCTGGGTGACTCAGCACGGCTTATGGGTTTAGTGTTAGCACCTCAGTGGAGGACAACGCAGGTCAGTGTAAGGATGATACGGGGTTTGACGTAAACGCACAAGCATGAGAAGAAACCTCTTAATTAAACTGACCATAAAGCTACCTTTACCAAAAACACAAAATCAACATTTATATATTTCTGATAAGTAACAGGTTAAGTTGCAAAACAGAAGACATTTGCTGCTACCTTCATCCTATTTTGTCCAATCGGAAACAAGAATTCATTTGGCAAATAGTCTCAGGGTTCTAAACAATGGCAGAACATGTAAAGAAAACGGTCATACTTGTTTGAGGTTTGTGCCACTATTTTCCATTACTAATAGACTAGTTATGTTATTGTAAATGGCAACTGTTCTTACACTGGAGTGAGACACGCCTACTCTTTTATGCAGAAAAATAAACAAGTAAATTACAACTATGATTAGTTTACCACCAAAGCAATGTAACAGCTTTTGAAGTTTTCTTTACTGGCTTCCTTTGTGTAAAGACAAGCTTGAGTGAGATTACGTCTGTAGACATAGACTTCTACAGGCTGCCTGCTACAGTATTTCTGTGCACGGCTCATTAAAATGACATACGTGTTTTGTTTAACTGATCATAATGTTTCTCTGTTGATGTTCAGATAATAACCTACAGCTGCAACACTGTAGTTTGTTTTATCTAATTGTATCTTGTGCTTTGAAGATGAAAAGAATGGCTCTTCCCAGCTTCCATTAATGGCTATGTTTTTATACTTCATAACCTATATCTCCTTCACCTGACTGTCAGAAAGAACTGCTCCACAGTACCATCTGGGAGGGTTCCTGTTAAAAGCCTTTGCAAAAGGGAAGGTATTAAAAAGGAATATTTACAAAGTTAGTGATTCTTTTGAGTTAAGAATCTAAAATGACTATTAAAAAGAGAGAAAATTTCTAATGCAAACTGTTATTGTCCTTCATTTCTAATAATCTAAACAGTGATCTACTCTTACTTTCTCTTGGACTAATCTAAGTAAAGATAATTTCTGAGACAATTTTTGGGGTGTATTTTTCAGTAGTGACTGTATCAGCTTCCACGCTCTATGAATGACTCAACATGAATTAGAAATAAGTAACTGTGCACCCTGGTGAAACACATATCCCCCAGGACTAACATATTGTGAGAACATATCTGATTAACCTTCACTTCACATAAACAATGACAACCAGATGGCCACCAAATGTATAAACATGTACATAGGCAGGCTGACAGAATAGTTATCTTTACACATTTCTCAGGGGCAAACACACAGCCACAAACACATGCATGTTGCCAAAACGGTCACAAGCTTTACCATCTTTGCAGCCAATCATATGAGCAGTCCGATAGAGTGTGACAACGTGTTCACGCCACACACTCAGCACACATGATCGCATTCACAGATTCTTCAATTAAGCCGAGCCGCAGGGAGCGTGTTTGACTCTTGGCAATGTGATGCATTCACACTGCTCACGTAGCCAATTAGGAACAAGCTACTTGGGAGACAGCGCTTTAAATTTAGACTTTCTCACAACCGGTAGAATGACAGAAAACCAGACTCAACTTTTGGCTGCCATTTACGAGAAAATTATGAATCTCCTTTGGTGCGCTACTGTGAGAATATGGAGCTGCATTCATAAATATCCCAGAGAAGATGTAGCCTCTGATAAATAAGCTTTCACGTAGTAGCAAGTAACATATGTAAGTTTTAATTATTTGATAGGCACCATGCTGCTGACAGTGTCTCTAATTCAGCTAAAGCACTAAGGCAAATGCCAGGTATTGTTTCCAAGATACCAAGGATTTAAACAAAGGTATCTGCAGAACTGTTTATGCAAATGTGCCTCAAATTGAAAACCATTGTTTATTGGGAATTAAAACTGTTACAGCAGATTGGAAAGTGCTTAAGGCGTCTGCTTTTAACCTGCAAGTATGTCAAGTCCCCACTGTTCTCTTATGTCTCTACTGAACTGAAAAACCTTTATCATCACCTTTTCAGACATAGATGAATGAATATAAAGAGTTTCTGTTTATTCTCATCTCTTAAAAGTAAAAAGCCCAAGAGATTTTTTGTACCTAGATTCATAATCTTACCTTGAATGTGAAAACTAATCTTTTTTTTATAGTGGTTAGCAGGAATGATAAAAAAAAATATTTCAGGTTAAATAAAGTATGTTGCTAGACTAACGCTACTAGCTGCTTGAAACACAAACCTCAAATATACAGTAAAATTGTTTCCCTCTAAAACAATGATATTCTGCATGTTAATGATTTTGGAAACAATGATCCTATTTTTGTATTGTGTTTGGGATGTTCCCTCGCCATGTGCTGTCTGCCTGTGTGTCATGGAGGCTCCCTGCATGTGCCAGAGCTGATTTGGGTTGAAGCTTGGCACGGGAGAGCCGCGGTGGGTGGGGAGTTGGCACAGACACGGCGGACCTAACTCGGGATTGTCCAAAACCCACTGATTTAATCCGGATTATGGCCATCATTTCCCCCTCTCTGTATTTCCCTCCATTGACCCCATCCTTTCCCTCCAATGCTTTCACTCGTGTCCTGTCCCCTGCTGCTCTGTCTCCTGCTCATGTATCACCGTGCACCCACCCAAAAACCAATGCTTTGGCTGGGCGGCCAGTTGCCATGGTGATCAGTTATGTCACGTTTCATTCCCGTAATTGATCTGAAGCAGATTTTAGAAAGTCTATTTTTAATGCCTGGGTGCCTCAAATATATGATTGCATGTGTTGCCAAGGTAACTGTCACGTTTTCATTGTCATGGAGACCTTTGCGTACAACACTGGCAAGAAAATGGACTATTCTTTTTCAGTCATGAATCGATAAGACACCATTAAAATGAACACCCATTTTTCCAACTTAAGAGAATTACAAATATGTGTTGACTTGTGGTTGTATTGTCCACCAGTGCATTTGAGAGATCAGTCCTCTTTGTCGTGTGAGTCAGTCGGTAAACATTCATCAGCACAGCACTTAAATACCTTTGAGCATGTGATAGAGAAGAAAGAGATGGGTGGAATTAGAAAATACTATTATTAGAATTCCATTTTAGCAGCTTACAAATGCTAGGATTACACAAAGACTAGGCCATAATAAATACTGTAGGCTATTGTTGCACAGATACTACTATATATGCAAATACTGTGGGAAATGATGCAAAAGACTAGATATAAGTCTTACGTTATGTCGTCAGTGTTTTCATGCAGCATCCACCCTACTCCAGCATCATAAGATCAATGCTAAAATGGTGTTTTATAGAAATACAGATGAAAACATTTAGTTTTAAAGACATGGATTTACCTTATTTTAAAAATACATTTCTCAAAGATTGTTTTTTTTTGTCTTTATTGCTGGTTTAATTGCTTCAAAGATTAATAAAAGTAAATATAAATAAATCTTCCAAAGACTCAAGAAAGACAAAATGAGTTAGCCCAAGTGAACTAAACTGAACCTACAGCTGCCTGATTAGAGTTCAGAAAAAAATACTAGGTAAAACCATCACAGTTAAGTATGATAGAAATTCATCTTCTTCTGAGAGGATGGGACTAACACCCGCCAATGTCAGACACAATCGGCTTTGTGTCGCCCTGCAACATCTGGGAGAGAGTGTGTGTGTTTGTGCCGCTGATTAAAATGCTTGTGCACATGTGCAAGAGGTGTCCTTATCACATGAGCCCAGAGAAATCATCCTTTGTCATGCAACTCCTCTACTCATCCTATTTTAAAACAGTTCACATATAGCATTAACATTCACAAACTGACCCCAATCCTCAGAGTAGTATACAGAAAGTTACTCATTCCAAAAGCAACACTACAAGTCCCATAACAATCTTCGACTTTAACGTCTTTTGCTTGTCTTTGTTATATGCTGCGCTTACAATTCTCTGAGCAGTTCAGTCAGCTGACAAAACTAACTGTATATTGGGGAAAAAACAATGCTCCATTAGGCTGTAGATTTGGGGCTTTGTAGACCTTTCTTTACATAAAATTAAAATGTATGCAACTTCCTAAAGTAAAGAGAAACAAAAGTAGAAAGCGAAATATGTATTAAATTTTTTTATAATCACCTGGAGCTTAGACTTTTACTCCTGATACTATTTTATTTTTTTGTGTGTTTTCTTGTGTAACTATGTGGAAAAGGTGGCAGCGCAAGATAAAGGTCTGACAGCGGGGGAGAGTGCAGCCCCCCACTCCTTCTGTCACTGGCCTGGAGCACCGGAACATGCCTTGTGGCTGTGTATGTGCGCCGCTGTGTCTCTGCGGACACCAGTGTCAGATTAGATACAGTTCGGTGCCAAGTGACCTGCTGTGAACTGTGAGCTATTGATAAACCCTGCCAAAGGAACTGAGGCTGAGAGACAGAGTGAGAGAATGACAAGTGTCCGTCTACATTTAATGTGACAGGTTTGGATTTGTCAGTGCCGCTGGTGTGTGGTATTTAGATCACCAACTTAAGACACTCTTGTCTAGAGAGAAAGCTGACACAAGAAGAGATGAGGAAAACACTTTTGTAAATTTGAAGGAAGCAAGCTGGAAAATTACACCACCTTTGTGACCTGGCATTGCAAGACTGACTCTTTTAATGCTTTTGTCCATGTTGATGTTTTTTCAGGTAATAAGGGATACAGCAAAGTCCCATTTTGTGCCCATTCACATTATAAAATTCCCCCCACAGTTTTCAAACTGAAACACAATGTAATGTCTGATTTTAATTCATTCACATCACACTGCACTAATGTGAGGGTGTAAAAGTGTCCTTTAAAACTGTTTAAAGAGTGCAAAGCCACAGTATGTGTGTGTTCAAATGTGACAAAAAATTTAAATCCTTGTGCCAACTCCTTAATTTTCTGCTGTAGCATATAAGTAGTACTAAGCAGAGAAAGGGTATTCACTTTATATTACATAGCAGCTACTAAAACCCTTGTCTTTCTGAGAGATAATACCATGGGTTATGACACATTCAACTTAAGTAAAGGCTAAAACTGTATTTTCATAACAAACTCTTGGATAACACATCTGTTTTGCCTCCACGAAATTATCTTGTACACAGAGGAATGGTTGCTGCTCTGACATAATTAGCAGTGAATTTTACTTAGGGCCTCACATACACAACAAAAGCATTAAGCTCTTTGGGCGACCTAAGCCACACTCGACCCCCCGCCTTAACTAAAACATGCTGTTCTTTAGTTGACTTAGCTTCTAGGCGGCACACTTCTCTCTCTTCATCTCGCTTTATTTTCTGCCCCTCGCCTGTTGCCGTGGTAACTAGCAGAGGGAAGTTGAGTGGAGGGGTGACTGAGGGAGGGAGGGAAGAGAGATGTGGAGGGGGTGGGGGTTGAGTAGGGTTTCTGGGGAAAGAAACCTTGGCTTCATTTCCAACAAACATCTCACTATCTCTCCAAAACATTGTACTCCTTATCAGTCCATGAGCAATTACAGCTTTGTCTAACGTTTTTCTGGTGCAATTTCCTGTCTTAATCAATTCTGTGGTAGAAATAGTATAATGCACAATTTGATGTGTTGTGCCATAGAGGTGTCAACCAATTAACAATGCAAGATATTAGGAAAACAATTGATATCTCTGTTAAATAAGCCGATGCTCTGACTGTGACATTTGGCCTTTCCCTTGGGGATAGTAAAATGTTTTGTACTAAAGTGTAATAAATCAAGAAAGGCGATAAAGTGCGGTAGACTAATTTACACTTCTGCCATCAACTTTATCGATGAGTAGTTTGAAGCTGCAGTGGCTCACCCCCAACAACCTCAAACTGACCCGCCTAATAAAAAGTTAGTTCATTTTACTTCTTTCTTTATGACTGCATTGCCAATATTTGAGCGCTTTGCACTTTGGTTCTCTTTTCTCGATTTATGTTTTTCTTTTTTGGACTGTTTCTGTGTGTAGACTTTGTGTAGCTGAAGGCGTAAAACCCAATAGCCAACGGGAGTGTCCCTTATTCAAATAAGAGCAGACCTCCTTGCCATGCTTGTTCTGTCACTTCGAATCATTCTTATTACAATGCTGTGTTGGTATAATGTCTGTGCATAATCACTATGTCTTGTGTGGTGGCGCAGGCAGGAGATCAAAGAATCAAAGAGAAAGATCGTCTACTGTAAAAACAGACCGTGTGTATGGGAAATATGTTAATTTGTCAGCCATCTGTAAATGTGAGCAATATGCATATCAAAATGACTAATCAGTTTCCACTTGGTTTAAATAATTGGTCTTACAGTATAAATAATGCACAGTAGATAAATAAAAAAAAAAAAAGAAAACCCGGTGGGGATTTCTGTGTGGGGTATGATCATCTAAAGCTATTTGATGGCATTAACAAAAAGAACTAATGCAAGAATCCTGCCTTGGCCAATCCACAGATTACAGCAGTCGGTTCGCGTGTGGAAGCCATTATATAATTCATTCTCTATGATGAGATTTTCCTCCATTGCTGGTTTTCTTACCACTCCCTCTATCTCTGATACTACGTTCCATCACTGGCAGGTTCCTCTTTTAATTTAAGATGTCCACGCTGCACTGGGTTTTTGGTGACTTTATAATCTTTTTATCCCTGTCTGGAACTAATTCATCCTTAACTGCAATTTGATGTCTTTTAGTGCACAGTCCTCTTTAGTCATCCCTAAATGTCTGGATAATATTTTATTGAATGGATATGTAATAAGCATACACACTGTAGCCTTTTACGCCATGTCTATTTGCGTGCAGTTGTGGACACGAGCACACATGTACACATTTAGTACGATACTGTCTCACTCTGGCATTGTGAATTCTCTGCTCTCTAAGCTCCTTAATGGAGTCACTACAAGGGCAAAAGCATTTTCATTTTTTTGCATTTTGCCCCCACCCTCCTGCAACACAGGCCGCCTGATTGCAGGTGGTTGTATCTGCAATAGGACTTTTATTTTTCATTACGGAGGTCGTCAGTGATGACCTGCTATTTTGATGAGAGGTACATGTGAACCACTCCCTGTCAGTCGCAGGAAAAGATTAAAGCTGGCCTTCGACTCCACATCTGTGCCGCACAAGACTGGCAATGCCACTGTGTGATTGGTAGATTACCCTTCACACAGCCAAATGCCATCTAATGATTATCTGGCAACAGCTAAGGTGCAGCAGCAGGAACCTTGGCTAAATCCACTGTCTGGCACAAGTTGTATTGTATTTTAAATTTGACTAAATACAAACTTGATTATCTTCACAAGTTCTTAATAAAAACATGTAAGTATTGCTCAAAGACAAAACAATTAGCCATATACATTTAATGAAAGTTATTGGATATAAGTAGGTTAATAGTAAGAAAGCATTGTTGCTAGGTTCAAGGCAAGTGGCCTTTAATACTGCACAGGGTTCAATAAACCAACACTGAAAGCTGACTGAAGGTTTACATTAATTTATTTTAAGACATTTTTTCATTTAAATGCTCATACACTTTGTATGTGACCTTTATCTAAAAAAACATTTTTATATGTCACTATCTATTGACTTCTATGCTCACAAAATCTATAAATCCATGATAAAAGTAATGAGGTCAGTTTTGGAAGACTGAGTCTAACAGTACACAGCCTGGGCTCACGGGAAGATGACAGTGATTTATCATACTTATTTATGAGATTATCATTCAAATTAATGATGGGGATTCATGAGAGTTTAATTGTGAGAAGATCTGTGGGGACTGTCTGTGGGACGCTGCTACAAGGCAGTAATCAATCAATTGCAACATTTAGACCTGTCTCATTCTCCAGGCAGGCTCACTTTTTTTCTCATTCCAGTTCAAAAAACCAACAAAACTCTTGGAAAAGCAAAAGTAGTGCCTACTTGGTTGTTGAGGTAAAAAATATGCTAAGTTTGAACTGAACAAGAAATGAATAAAGGTGTAAATGTGTTTAAAAGTTAGGAGGCAGGAGAACAGAGGGAAAACAGAGACCTCTGCTCCGGTTACACTGTTTTTCATATCAAAGAAGTACAGTACATAGATTCTTTTAGCAATGTCAATCTATACGCTCCGATAAACAAGAACAGAGACAGTGAATTATGAACTCACATTCGATGGCAGTAATACCCTTACTTCTGTCTCTCTCACAAATATAGCATATAATCTGCAAAGGTTGATTAAAGTCTGATTAGTTGCTAAGGAAAGAAAATGTAGCCCATATGTTGCTGATAATTGTGAAGAAGCTATCCATGCAAATATGAGTCTTTTGAAGAGCTCAGTTACATCTTAAAATATTTTTTCAGAAAAGTCTTTCAAGGCCCTTTTTTCCTTCTGTCACAAAGTGTGTGCTCTAGAAGAATCTGATGTTTTTTTTGTCATAAAATGGCACCATATAGAAAATTTTTGTCACACAACTTGGTAAAAACATGCTTTGTATTGTGTATTGTTAAGCTGCTGTCTCCTCTGCTGCAAAGGATATCTTAAGACTTCTCATTGTCCAGTAATTTGTCTGAACTAACCCAATTTGTCTTATCTTTTTCCTGTAGGATCCTACTGACAGTAGTGGTGATCTTCCGTATCTTGATTGTGGCCATTGTCGGGGAGACAGTCTATGAAGACGAGCAGACCATGTTCATCTGTAACACTCTGCAGCCCGGGTGTAACCAGGCCTGCTACGACAAAGCCTTTCCCATCTCTCACATCCGATACTGGGTCTTCCAAATCATATTGGTTTGCACACCCAGCCTTTGCTTCATTACCTATTCAGTTCACCAGTCGGCCAAGCAGAAAGATCGCCGTTACTCCTTTCTCTATCCCATCATGGAAAGGGATTATGGGCAGGGTGGGGCACGAAAGCTCCGCAACATAAACGGGATCCTAGTTCAGCATGGCGGAGATGGCGGCGTTGGGAAAGAGGAGCCTGATTGCCTGGAGGTAAAGGAGATCCCTAATGCACCGAGGGCCTCACCCATGGAAAAAGCTCCAAGGTTCGGCAAGAAGGGATCTCACGATTTTACATCATACAAGTGGTGTTTAGAAACGCCCTGGAGATCGGCTTCTTGGCAGGCCAGTACTTTCTATACGGCTTCAGTGTGCCTGGGATTTTTGAGTGCGACCGCTACCCCTGTCTAAAAGAGGTGGAGTGCTACGTGTCTCGACCAACAGAAAAGACTGTGTTCCTTGTCTTTATGTTTGCTGTGAGCGGCATCTGTGTGGTCCTCAACCTGGCTGAGCTTAACCATTTAGGTTGGCGCAAGATCAAGGCTGCCATCCGGGGTGTCCAGGCTCGTAGGAAGTCCATATGTGAGATCAGGAAGAAGGACATGGCACATCTGTCCCAGCCGCCCAACCTGGGACGCACACAGTCCAGCGAGTCTGCCTATGTCTGACCAAGCATTGTTTTAATCAAGCATGAATGTTGATAGAAAGAGAAAGTAATTTTATATTAACTAAGGATTCAAAACTTGATGACCTCTTGGTTATTGAAATTGAAAAAAGAATAAACTTTCAGCAAAATGGCCCCAGCCATAATAAAAGAAGGAGAAATTTTAAGTGTAAACAAATATGCTTCAAAAATGAAGAGGTTTTCTGGAAAGATTTACAACTGCCATTTTATACTTATCCTTTTTCTTCTTCTTTTAAATCAGCCCCTTATTTGTTTTATTGGGATGATTAAAATCTTAAGGGGCTCAAGAGGGAAGGATATTAACCAAAAAGAACATAGAAACGACACAAGCCTGTTTTGTGTTCCTTTGGTATCCAGAGACATGACAGGTGGTGTTTGATGCATCCCAGAGGAGGATGAGGACGATGAGTAGCAGCGTCATTAAAGAGCAACGGAAGAGCTGTCAGACCTATGAAGGAGGGCAAGTTTTTGAGACAGAGACACATCCCAATCTGCGCAACAACCACACAGTGAAAGACAAGGGGGGATGTTTGTCGTTCGCTTTCCCTTCACACAGAAGTCGACCAAAGCCAAAAAAAAGACAGAGTTGCCTCTGAATAGCGTCAACTTCGCCTCTGCTGGAACATTGTCACAAGCCAAAGCCAAGAGAAGAGTACTGATGATGTTTATGTTTTGTCTCTTGGCAAAAGATGACTTTAACACAAGCAAAGTGAGTATACCATAAACACTTCTCTTCTTTCCTCACGCCTTGCTCTCTGTGCTCTGCGGTTGGCAGCTACGTACACCCCAGGCGCTCGGGTGACAATAACGACCCGTGCTGCTCTCCTGCTGCATAAACCTTCAAGAGGAACAAATGAACAAACGGATGAATGGCGTGTAAACATTGGTCTCTACTAAAGCACAAGCCAAACTTCCCTCATTCCAGCATCCTTATGTGCTGAGAATTAAGGAGAGTGAGAGGAAGGCAAAGTTTATCGAGGGAAACACATCACTTTATGACATCTTTTCAAAAAATATAAAATATATCAGATTTTTTTTTTTTTTTTTTTTTTTTTTGAGATAACAATGGTGCCATCCTTGAGATATTTAATTATAGTTAAAAACATAATTTATATAATGGTAATATTTATCCATTAGAATATATAAAAATAGATTTATTTATCTTGGGGGAGGTGGGAAATCATGTTGCTGTTTTACACATGTATAAACTGTCTCTTTTTAAGTTTTTTTAATTATTATTATTATTATTAAATATATTTTTCACTGAAATTATAAATAAAATTTTAAGGGGTGGAAAGGGGACTGTTTTTTGTTATATCACACTGAGACTGTGCAACAGACAAATTCAACATATATAACTCTATATCTTCTGCTGCACAGCCCCAGTCTGTTCTGGCCTGTGAGCCATTTAAAAAAAAGCATGTTTACTTGAAGAGATGTTTGCTGAATGATCAAGCTGTGTAAATGGTGAATAGTAACTCTCTAAGGACAGTCATGCTTTTGATTCTCCAAGTATTTATTTTGCATTTATTTCCTGACTGGGTTTCAACTTGCATGCCTTGTAAGAGAAACGGATAAAAAAAATGAAAAAAATAAAATAGAAAAAGACGACAGAAAGTGTTGCACCTTGATAACGGCAGACAGGTGGGAGAGTGGCAGACTGGAGGAATGTTTAGATCAATACAGACACAATACAAAATCAGTATAGGGGGGCCTACTACACACAGTGTCACGTGTTTGTAGGTTTCTAAACCTGTCCTATATAAGGAGTGTTCTATATTAGACATAATCAAACACAACACTGTCAGAGTGTTACAATTTTCATGCTGGTTGTTGAAATATGGTAAAATAACCACAAATTATAATGTAAAACAAATATCAATGCATATTATAGCAAACAATACAAAGTGCCACCAGTAGTATGTCAAACCACAGCTACCATTGATAGTGCAGATAAATCCTTTCCACTCTTCCTTTGTTCAATCCCACTGCTATAATCTCTATGACAATTAAAGGTGATTAATCCCACATTTAGACTGCCCGCAGGACCTCGAGACTCAATGGAATTGTGCACTTTACACTAGGCACTAGGAAGGACAAATAGGTGGCAACACACGCCAGAAAGCCTAATTATAGAGGCTTGTCCCTTTGTTTACTCTGAGCTGGTGCCTTTACTAAAGGCTTAAACAGCCTTGAGACTTAAGGCCAAGCCAATGTCCTGTACACAGCTCCTTGTGAAGCCACTGTGCAGTCAGAGCTGATGTAATCTGCACAGGGCACAGCACAACTGTGTGTGTGCTCTGTTTTTGGTCAATGGTAGTTTTTCACATGAAGTGTACTACAAAATGTAATCTGGAAAAGAAAGAAAAACATCTCTACAATAGTCGTGTCAACTTATCTCTGGTTTCATTCTGGTTAAAACTCACAGATATTTGCAGGCTATAAACATGTCCTGGGTCTATGGTTAGATGTATACAATATGTACAGGATACAATAACTCACAAAGCTTTTAAGATAAATGCACTTTGTGGCAATCACGGTCACTGAGTAAACAAAAACAGGCCACACAACTTCCAACAGTCCACTACTCCCCACAGTCTACTTTTCTATTTGTCAATGTGAAATTATGCAACTTCTTTTCTCATTTGCTTATCTTTTGACTTGTGAATTCATTTTGTTGTCTGTTGCTCTTTTGTGCAGTGACATATCAAAAAGAAAGATGTTTTTATACTAAAAGAACAAATCTTTTTAATGTGTAGAATCAGCAAACTATAGCATAAAAGTATGTTTTTCTTCCCTTGCCAAAGTGATATGCAAATTTTTATTGATTTAAAAAGATTTTTAAATTGCATGCGTAATGGCTAGACTAAGCATGTTTGTGTTTTTCTTCAAAGAAACTTTAAAAAAAACTTTTACATCCAAATGTTGGAGCAAACTGAATGCTTCTTGATACAAGTGTGAATAACAGCTTCTCACCAAGAGCCAGGCAGACAATATTAATATAAAACTACCTACTTGAGTCACTCTGTGTCAAAGTCAAAACAGATATTATACTCAAAGAGTTGCACATTATTGTAATATACCTTTATAATGTCTTGTAAAAGATGTTTCATAATCTATAACGCCAAACAGTCAAATGGTCTATTGTAACATACAGGGTACACAAGAATATAATAAGGTTAACCAGGTTAAAGGATGGCACCATAAATATTTAAAACATTCCAGGGTTTATCCCCAGCACAACAATCACTTCTCCAGTAAGACATACAATGAATCTCACAGAAGACCCCTTTGGGCAATGGCAGGTTTTGGGGGGTAGAGTACACTGACAACAGACTCAGGAAAGAAAACAATGCTGATCTTTTACAGTTTTAGGAGTTTTTATAATAAAAAAAGCATTTCTACATTGTAACTCACAAAACAACCCTTTTATAGAAATGGATTTAAATGTTTGAGTACTCTTTCCATCTACTATCGTACCTACCCTATAAATCCAATCAGATTACACTCCTGTTGGTGCTATTCAGGTAAACCACTACAGAGATACATTCCCTTATCTCCAGTACAATACTGCCCCACACAACAACGATCATGTAGCAAACCAGGGTTCCTTCAAAATCAGCAAAGCTGTAACACTTGACTGTTAATAACAAATGGGCATTACACAAAAAGGTTGTAGCACATCTAATGTCATAAAAAAAACATCTCACCAACTTTGTACTAATGACCAGTAGCAGGCAGTTTAACTCCTCAGGAATACATCCTGCTATAAAGCAGTTTAGAGCATTAACTTTAAACATTCTGAACTAAACATTGCTATTTATAGAACTGTCAAAAAAACTTTAGCATATTTTAGCAACCATACTATATAGCCCTGCATTAGGCGTTGGTAACACTGCACATCCAAGGGCTTCTTTCTAATTAAAGACTAAAAGCCATAGATTAAAATAGAAAGAGGTATCAAACTTGACTTGAAATTAAACATTTCTGTGCTCTCATTGACCCCCAACTTAATTGGTTAATGTTTTATGCATTTAAAGTAAAATTTACAAGTGCTAAGAATATGCAAACTATATTTAAATGACCCTCTCCTTAAATGTTCATCTTAATTTATCTTCTGTACGCTGAAATATTCTGCTCCCTTCTCCCCTGCAGCCTGATGTTGCTGCTGTGTTTTTGTGAACATGACTAAAGCCATTTCAGGTTTCAGGGACAGCCTCTAAACCTCACACTAATCTGTTACAATATCAATTGTGATGGTTTTGTCTAATTATGTAAAGTGGCAGGTTCAGTCCAGGGCACATTTAAACCCAACTAAATTCCCCTAATGTGTTTTTACTCTTATGGTCACAAACTCGTTAGAATGCAGTGGTGTTACTATTTAAGAATAGAGAGAGGTATTTCTTTACATTTACAGGTTAAAATGACAAGGAGACGCTACAGTGTTTAGCTGTCTGCTCTTCTTTTCTGACAGACTTCAGGGGACTTCACTGCCACATTAAGAGTCTTTTAGTTGTACAAGAGGCCATTTTTATACAAGGAATGAGAGAGGGCTGAAACCTGAAAGCTGATGTGTCTGGGGAGTGGGGAGCAACATAATGATTAGCCAATATTTGGCAGTAGAAATGTCATTAATGTTTTAAAGTGAAATGGTAACCAAATTTAGAAACCTGGTAACGTGAGCTTAGCTTCAACAGCACACATTTGTGACATCTGTAGAGATGTAAAAACAAAACAGGAAAGACCTGCCGCTTCAAACTGCAGACTTTATGGTGTAACTAATGGACCTTCAATTGAAGGTTTATGTATATTTCTGACTGGTGTACTGTAAAGACTGAATAAAACCTTGAATGTTACAACAAGCTCAAATGGCCTAGTGATCTTTATTTATTACCCATGTTTTTTGTTCCTAATGTGCAAAATTGAACAAAAGTGGCATCAATTCCTAGCGTTAAAAGGTATATAGTCTATATATGAGCTACAACTGAAGGTAGGCGTAGTGACTTTGAAGGCAACATATGACTAACTCAACTTTGTGCATGAACACACCTTTAGACTTGCTGATGAAAGGGGCCCAACTGGGTAGATGTGCCACTATTTTCTAATCTATAGATTCTTTCGTTCTACTAAAACTTCACTGTCCTTTTAGATTACTAATATATTCCCACTATTACATTGGAATAAAGGGCCCCCATTGCAAGTTTTTAAAATACAATGAACTATTTTCAGCAAGGTTTCCAGGAAATTATTTAAGTAACGTCTTTAAGCATACAAACATGGAATCATAATGGAAACATGTCCAACCCTCACCCACCTTCCTCAGCAAGGTCACATAGTAGCTGGGCAGGACTGGGATTGAAAGCTTGTTGCCACGGTGATAAGCCAGCCGGTAATATCTCTAAGTACAGTCAGGATTAATCTGCCGACAGATGGCCTGTTGCTCAGCATCATTTCCTGAAACAAACACATACAGGATTCATATTCACCAACATCCTCATCACCATTTTACCTGATCCGTAAACATGACTATTACTTTCCTGCTGCATGAAATAATATGAAGAAACATGTTTGATAGCAGCCAGAAACTTTATAGATGTTAATAAATCCAGCTTTATTATCATTTTCATCACATACTGTAGCCCTGAGCTTGGCCTCCAATTTACATTGCTTATAGGATATTCTCATCATTACTAAAGCAGCCTTCGTCATCGCCATTATCGTAATTTTCATCATCATCTTCTTTGCCACAGCCACCAACGTCAACCACCCCTCTCTTTTATCATCCTATGTATTACCATCTAAAGCACCTTGGTCATTACCTCAAACTGCTTTCATCCCACACATCCATATAGTAGGCCACTGTTAAATCACTGTGTGAGCCTCTTCATGCAGCTGCACCATTCATCACCACGGCCTCACAGTAATAGCAGCAGGACCTTGCTTCATGGATCAGGGGTTGAAACGTCATTCCGCCATTGAAGAATTCTTGATTTAATGCTTTAATTTTTTTGTAAGTACAGAAAAGCTCATACCATAAATTTTGAACACATAAAAAAAATCAATATAAACTTTTGACCTTTGAGCTTTCATAGACAAATGTGAATTGCATTTTCTAAAGTACTGTATAGAACTGATGTGATAAAATATACACGCATATTTATCATATAATGCAAAAAAAAAAAAAATACAGCAATTTAAATATAATTATGATTATTCAGGTTTATAGTTTCCAGGGTATATAGACAACCAATGTGGAGGTTGATGTTTAGGTTAAATTAAGTATAAAATCTAATAATTTATTATTACTACTTCTTCTTCTTTATGGCTCATGGTGGACTGTAGCCAATCCCAGCCGCTCTGGGAATGAGGTGGGGTACACTTTGGATAATAGCCAGTGGACCATTGACACTCACATTCATTACATGTAATAAAGTAAATTTACTGATACATTTATGTCAGTGGATGGTGGGAGGAAGATGGAGCTTTAAAGTAGCTGAAGCCGCACAGGGAGAACATGCAAACTCCATACTCCTCTTGGCCAGAAGACTGTGTCCACTGCCTACAGTCAAAAATAAAAATAAATATATGCTTACTGTTTTTAGTTCAAACTCATTTTCCAGATTTTCACTTATTGAGAAACAAAAAAATCCATTGTTCAAAAAAAGTATGTAATATGTGTAGACAGCAGAAACAAGAAAACAAGTGTTAAAATTTACTGAACTCTTTAATCTACAACACAAAGTGAAAGTGCTTACTTGCCATTTTACATTTGATTTTTACTTTTTAGGCTACAGTTGCTCTCTGGGAGATAAAAAAGTTGTTTTATTTTTACTGAAGAGTTTAACTTGTCATCCCTCATAGATAAATCATTGGTAGTTCTCTTTAATCAACAAACAATCTCAACATGTACCTCTTTGACAAAATATTTCCTTTCAGCCCGGGTGAATAAAAAACAAAAATGATAACTTTATGATAACTTCAACCTAATGTTCACCTGTCTTGCCTTGAAGCCCCCATCCTTACACCTTGAAGTACAACCCTTTAATGCTTCTACTGTTACTCATATAAACATATTTATGAGTGCACATGAAGAAAGGTGTGTATGGCAGAATTCAAAAGGGAAATATAACAAGGGAAGAGGATCAGGATGTCCTAGGCGATGTTTAGAAGGGTAACAGGAAAGATGCAAAAGACCAATGAGATAGCTTGAGGCAAGAAAAAGAAGAACTTCACAAGGAAGGTTGGAAAGAAAACAATACATTAAAATAAAACACAAAAATTTGATATTTGATAAAAATTGGGAGAGAAAAAGAGAGAATGGAGAAATATAAATGTTAAAGAGGGCTGCTGCATCCATGGATCTGGGGTGAAGGAACATGCTGGCTGTTCTGCCTGGCTGCCTCTGCTCTGTCTTCAGGGAGAGCAGCTGAGATGGAGGAGAGAGTGGAGGAGGGTTGCTTTAGGATTGAATACAGAGTAGATACAGAGAGAGAATAAGGTTAAGTAGAAGGAGGGAGACTTTGGGGTGGTTGAGTGATAGAAAACTAGAGAGCAAGAGGCAACAAAATGCTCCATTTAAGATGATGATGAACAGGCTGTCAAGTTGTTAGTACAAAAGTGGCCTAATGAGAGTTAAGAGAGAGCAAAGAGAGACAAATGGATAAAGACTGAGGGGAAAAGTAGTACTGTGGTACAGGGACTAAAATGGAAAATGTCGTATAGCAGTGAAACAAGACATCTAAATAAAACTAAATTATAGGATTAGAAACAAAGCTCCTCAATATATTTGAATTGATTGTTTTTTTTGCAACATGAGCATGTGCTATGTAAGTAGCTGATTGCTAAAGAAATTAACTGTAGTACTGAATGTAGTTCTTTATGTGCCAGTCAACTCAATTAGCCCTACATGCCCACCCCTCTGCAGATGCTACTCTGCTATTGCCGGTAAAAATAGAGTACTCTCTTTTTGTGGTCTATGTTTACAGCAAAAATACATAAAAAATAAAAAAATACATCTTAAAAACATATCTCAGTTTTTCAATTTGATTAAAAATCAAACTATATCCAAGGACGAGTCAACATAGGATTTACCAATAATATCCTCGGTTCTTAATCTTATGCAGCAACATTTTATGAAGGACGACACTGTAAAATATACAAAAACTGAAAATGATAAAAAAAATGTATATAGACTTCAAAGAGCGACAATTGTGTCAGAGTGATTGTGAGACGCTAAGGCAGTAGCTTTGGGCTGGGTGAGAGGAAGTGGTGCGTACACTAACAGGAAGGAGCAGATCTCTGCGGCACAGGCCAATCAAATACCAGTCCTTCAAGGCGCCCTCCTTGACCGCCAGCACAAATAAGCACACAATTATAATAAGACCACATCACATACATAAGCGCCACAAAGCACTGAAGGGCTTGAAGAGGCACACTCCCCAAAGACATCTACGAGCAGCAGGGTAGGCTTGTGGTACTTACACAAAGTATCTTTACTCACACACAGGTCAGCTGCCAGCCTCTCTGTGGCATGATGAACACACACTGAACGTCACACAGTCTAGAAAAGGTTAAAAGTGGAATAATGCAATTAAAACCACTATATCAGCTACTCATAAAAGATTATCTAAAAAACCCTTAAAAGAGATTCATTAGTGTACATTGCATTCCATCAGAACAAGCTAAATACAGAGCACATTAAGGTTGGAACCTAATCTCACTCTCGGATCTGTCATCCAGTGCACGCAGATGAAGTGCTTAGACATTTGAAAAATAGATATCTAATAAGATCCTAACTTACATTTACATTTTATCAGTTTGCTAAGCTGTTAGCATTGTGACACAACTCCTTTTTTAAAAAGGCTGCTTCTTGGATATACTTCAGAAGTCGCAATGCATTCTAAATTATTGTCAAAATGTAAATTAACAGATGAACAGATGAATGCTTACAGACTGTTGCGTGCAGTGGGTAACTGGGTTAGCCTGTTAAACAACACGTGCAGGGCCTTGTTCTTGGTGCTGCTGGGCTGTGAGGCATTGTTATTTAATGATGCCAGGTCTTTTTAAAGCAGTATGACAGGTCCACTATAATGATAGGCCACACACTTTACATTAGATAGCCTATATTAGGAAAAATAAGAACCTTATAGTTAGGCCTAATGTCTCTGTAACCGTAGCCTGACAATAGACACAATGTTTTTTATTTTATTCATTTATTACCTCCGTGCGGACATTCCCTGTCGGCACCGGGGCATGTTTTGTGGGTGGTGGTGGGAGGAACCGGAATACCTAGAGGAACATGCAAACTCAGTCAGGCCCCATTGAACCCTGGACATTCTAATTGGTAATGTGAATTCACATAGAGGTTTTTAAATGACCACAATTAAACATCTCAAGTGCGACATTATATAATTTAACAATTCAAAGTACTGTTTTTTATATATACAATGTATAGTTTTACAGATTTCCGTCTGTTATGGTGTTATGGCAGAAGAACTTGCTATGTGTAATATAAATGAAGATTCAGTCGCTCTTTATTCTCTGTACATCACGAACCATAGACCTAAATATAAACAGGACACTGTGCCAGGCCCATGACACTTTAAACAGTGGAGGCTATAGCCCTGAGAGATGCCTCCTGCTCACATGCAATAAGCCTCGTGAGTCGTGACAGCAACCTTTTTACTTTTTCTGGTTTTCATTTTACAGTTTCTGCTTTCAAGAAATATGCCATTCATTTCTACATACATATACATATGTATATAATTTATGTAGAAAAGAATGGCATATTTCTTGATATATATATATATATATATATATATATATATATATATATATATATATATATATATATATATATATATATATATATATATATAATGTAATATTGCATATACTGTATGCAGTTGGTGTAAAGCCTATTTACACTGTAGGTAAAAAAAATCTTGGTTTCTTTTTAAGTCTTCTTATGTGACCTTCATAGTGTTGCATAGGCTTCAAATGGCACAGTATGATGCAATGCATAAATATGGCCTATTCAACCTGACATGCCCTTTAAAGCAACCGTGTACTAAATGTCTCTAGCGAGCACTTACACATAACCTACTGCTGAATATGAATAAATATTTAAACAGGGTTTTTATTTTTAAAAATAATAATGTGATAAGCACAATTTTATGCATTTATGTTAATTTAAAGTGTCTTATACTAGGTTGGACTTGAAGTCTGCAAACTCAGGTTTTAAAGTCTCTGGTTTAATTATTGAGCATCCTTGAGGGACTCTGTTGTTGTGTCTGTCACGTCAAAACTTCTTAGACTTTACACTTCACTGTTTTCTTTATTTAGAAACTTACACACAATAGGCCCCATTGGAGCATCATTCTATATTGGGTATGATTTAAATAGTGAACATTAAATGCAAAAAGATAAGAAACTATTTGAAAGGGCTCAGACCTATACTGTTGCTGGGAAAGCTTCAAAAGCTTGAAATCTGACATTGGAGTATTTTGCATGCAATAGGATAAATCTACATTATCAAACAATGTTGTCTTATTTAAATAGCACAGTGTAACAATATGCCTGCTAAGACATGCCTAAAACAGTCATAATATGAAATTTCTTTCAATAGTCAAAATCTTTGGATTGCATGATTGCTCTTTGCTACTGATATTCTTTTTTAAGCTTCTCCGGTGAGTGTGCATTGACATCGAGGATAAAGTCAAGAGCATGTTTTATAAATGAAGTCTGGTGTTTCCTTACTTAATGCCTAGGAACAGAGGGACAGTGGACGATAGACAGGAGCTCTTTACAAGGCCGCTGGACTTTGTCTGCTAAGTGCTTTCACACAGAGAGCATCAGAGAGTCCTACACTGACAAAAACACATACACAAGCTTACACATAGACATAACCTATATTTGTGCTCAAGAACACGTGTAACTTATAAGTTACACTTGTAAGCCTTTTTGGGTCACTAGTGCTACTAGTGCTGTGTGAACTAGTAAGGACAAAAATGCTTACAAATAGTACCAGTGGATGCCAATTTGCTCACCAGTACAACTAGTGGAAATTTTTGACCTCACCAAGTGCAGAGTGGTAATCGTGACGTTTGGGAATTTTCCCAGTGGGCCGGTGCGGTGGCGTCACAGTCCAAATGTGCAGAGTTTGAAATAGACCAAGTGCCCCAGAGAAAGGGCTATAGGCTATCACTTCACTGTGCTTTGTTTATTGTTTCTATATGTCTATGTTTTTATTTTCAAATCAGCAACACAACATAAAGCAATGGCCAAACCGAACAAACTAATATTGCAGATATTTGTCACTTTCAAGCCTTGACCTCGGAGAACCCTTAACTACCAAAATTTCATACAAAGGCCTGTAAAGAGGCTAAAGCTGCAGCCTGTTGAGTGGAGTTTGTCAAACAAATGTAATGGGTTTTCAGTGCAAAGAGTTGACAGGGGTTAGGGGTTTAGCAGCCCTAAATGTGACCCAGTGGAGAAGTAGAGCCTATGCTGGTAAAATATAAACTCATACTTTCCACACTAAATATAAGGCTGGACTATCTGTAAAATAACCACTAACCACAAACAGGAGAAAATAAGCTAAAACATGTTGATATAATTTGTTTCCAGGGTTTGAAACTGGATTTCATCTTATTTCAACCTGGAAACATGCTACAGACATGTAGTTTGTTGAAACTACTCAAGTCTAAACGAGTAAAGGGAGGGTTTTATTTACAATGTTCATATAAACAATTAAGGGAGTTACATCAGTTTTTATTAAAATTTTCCCACATCCCCCACACCTTTGAAACGCCCCTGAAAAACCCCCCAAAAAGCTTTGAATTTGTAGTATTTGTCTACTGCCATCTAGGGGCTAGTTTGCTTATTGACTTGAACGTTATCCAAATCTGCATTTAGGGTGTGTGCCCCAGACAAACATTACCCACATTCATTAGTTCTTTGTCATGCAATCTCATTTAGTGTCTGTGGATTGTGGACTATTTTCCACTGCCCGGGCCCTCCCCGCGAGTCAAGGGGCCAGGCTAGTAGTGGTGGGCCACTACTGTGAGAATCCGGGAGGATTTCAGTACCTGACTCCGCCCCTGGACCTCACTTAGTGCTCTAATACTACTAGTAAGACAAAGTTTGTCTACATGGACTAGTGAGGTCCAAAATGGTCAATTGTATGACTAATGCCACCCAAGTGTCTACTAGTAGTTCCAGTAACACTGTTTTGTCAACTAGTGAGGTCTAAAATTGATCACTAGTTTTACTAATTCCACTAGTAATAGTAGTCGCACTAATGGGCTCTGTACTGGTGAACTAGTAAACACACTTGTACTGGTGTACAGGAAGCTCTAGTAAGGTCAAATACGTTCACTAGTGTCACTGGTAGTACTAGTGACACTACATTCTGAGTTAATTGCAGGACAGCAGCACAAATAGAGCCTTACAATTGGTTCTTCACAAAACTGTGTTACTAGACACTTAGGTGTCACTAGTTGTACATTTAGACAAACTTTGTCTTACTAGTGGTACTAGTAGCACTAGTGAGGTCAAAAAGTGTCCACTAGTTGTACTAGTAAGCAATTTGGCATCCACTAGCACTACTATAAAGTATTTTTGTCCTTACTAGTTCACTAGTAAACTTACACACCACTAGTAGCACTAGTGACAGAAAAAGGCTTACAAGTAAGGAAAATTAAGACTGATATCAACAAAATCAGAATAAATGCTCAAACGGCTTCCCGAATGTGAGAGCCACCATCCATCTACACTCCTTATATAATCCACAGTAGAGATCATTACAGAAGTTTTAAAGCTCCAATCTGTCTCTTTACCAGCATCGCCTTCCCCTGCCACTTTGTTTAGGGCAAACTGAGATATGTGGAACCAGCAAAAAGAACACAACTTGAACCTGGTGCTTCAGACAAGACTAAGAAACGTGCCAGTAGCTGAAACATAATTTTCAGGGATTTTGAGTCTGTTATTATTTGAGCATCAGCAGTTACTCATCTGTCTTCGGCCATAGCTTGGAGCCAAAATCGCACCAATAATTCCACCCCTATGGGGCGATGGAAGTGACGGGATAGGCAGACAGATGGACTGATGAGTCAGCTGCCACTTTAACAGGGAAAAAGCTGAGCTGAGTTGGGAACTACTGGGATATCTGTTAATGTGACCTCAACCATGACATGAAGGTGAAATGAGTTCACATAGATTACTTATGAAAGATCAAGCAAGGCTACACCCAAAATATACATATACACTGAGTAAATTTTACATTTGAATTTTCCGTCTCTAGAGGTTATGTCACACAAATATACCGTTAGATGCTTAATGTAATAAAATTGAAGTTTATTTGGGGGAGACACAACAATAGACTTTTGCGCTGCTTTTTTTTCAACATATGCCAGCCTTCCAGCCAAACGTGAATCACTGAGGAGGACACACTAGAAGCCATCGGCAAGGACACGACATCAGCACAGTCTGGCACCACTGTCAGTCAGCCGAGTGCATCTTCATGTCTGACTGTCCAGATGGTGAGGGTTAGAGGTCATGAGGCTGAAGATTTATAGTATGTGCTTAGATGGATAAACATGTGCTGTTATAATTCTTAGCTCAGGCCATTCATAATATAGATTGAATTACATAAAATACCATTAATATGACATGTCATATTTAGATTGATGCCAAAACATACATTTGAATGTATAATAAGAGTATATCCTATGTTTTTTTTTTTTACTATTTTACTATCCTGTTCTATCTATGACAGCACCGTGCAATATAAACATTGTATTTATTAAGCCTGAGTTCTCACCATTGAATAGAAAAAAGAAAATACATGAGCAAAACTAAAAAAAGTTAAAACATGAACCAGGTTGCTGATTGAAAATGTGTGTTTTGTTTCCTGTATGTCAGAGCATTCACACACAAGAAGAAAAGGTCCACTAAATCAGTTTTTCGAGAAGTTCCTCATAAAGCATGCTGTTTGACCCTGGACAGTAGAAGAATGAGAGGAGGATGGACAAATGGGTGATAAGGAGGAAGTGAGGATAGTGGAAGGTTAATTACTGTTAAATGAATCTAAGTCAAGTTAAAAATCCATTTATAAAAGTCAAAGAAATGAGGTGCACTAGGCACTAGGCCACTCTAACTGCTGCCTGGTCTGGAGGGCAGAGATGGAGACAGAGACATGCGAGCATTGGCTGCACAAATTAAGCAGCATTTGTATAATTTTAGAAAAAAAATGACAACAAAATATTTCTATCAAAAATAATTAGTTGTATTACTTGGTGTGCATTTGCAGTCCGGGTCCAGGTTTTCACGCGTGGTCAGCTTGTGTTATTTTAAGTGTCGTCATCCATGACCACACAGGTATGGCTTTGTTTTCTTGACACTCTATGGAGCTATTATGGAGGAAATATCCACACTTCTCCTGTTACTGGACTAAAAATAAGACTTTAGTGTCTCAACAATCAACACCACATAGAAAACCTTTGTTAATTCAACACCACATCTGGATAATAAAATTTCGGAATTCATAAAAAAAAAAAAAAAATCATCTCGTGGCTGGTGCTTGCGTGACATAGAAATCTTCGCAGCCCATGTATTAAGTATGATCATCTGTAATTAGCTCTCAGCCTTCATGCTGTAACCCTCTGATGGCATGCATGGGACTGATGGAAAAGAAAACCCTGTTTAAAGTAAAGGGATTTAAACAGAGCACAATGTATGTTTCTTCTAATCTGATAGTGTCCAATATACTGTATGATCTAAAGAAATCAGTGTAACATAACTTCAAGGCGTCCAAAGTGATGGGGTTAGCAAAGGTTTAACTGTGTGAATGGATGGGTGCACCAATGGTTGAAGGGTGTAAAAGGAAATTGAAGCGACATTATGGGTATGTCAGATGAATAAATGAGAAAGAGGGGTAATGATTAAAGTGAGACGGAGATGTTCAAAGGACAGACAGAGAATAATACAGGGAAGTGGCTTGTGCCGCAGATAAAGACCGACATTGTTTTCACTGTTATCTGTTTGCACTCGACCAATCATTTCCTGCAACCATCACAGTGAGTAATGAAGTGAAGCGGGGCAGTTTTTATGTCAGAAAGTATACAATATACTGTATGATCCAAAAACATTCATTTGATGTATTATGTTTTTTGTGGCGCTCTCTGGGTCGCAGTCGCACAAAATCAGTGAATCATAGATGGATGATCTTTATTGTCCCAGAGATTTGTTTTCTCAAGTCTGTCCACACAACAGAAACAGATAACACGTCAAAACAGATAACATTCATTCTCCAGCTCCAAAAGGAAACTGCCCAGCAATATAAAACATGCTCAAACATGTGCACAGTCAAAGGAAGCAGAATATTTGTACTGTTAAGACATAATGAGGGCATTGTTTTTGAGATAAGATAATGGCAAAACATACTTACCACAGTTACATTAAGTCAGTTATATCATTAGCATTTTATCACCTTTAAAAACATTTCCAAAAGTCAAAGGGATAATGTCTAAACCAGACTTAGAGAAACGTATCCATGCTTTTATCTCCAGCAGGTTCGATTACTGTAACGACCTGCTCACTGGTCTCTCAGAACGAGGGTTAAGACAGCTACAGCTTATTCAGAACGCTGCTGCTCTGGTTCTAACCAAAACCAGGAAGCACAACCACATCAGTCCAGGTTACAAATCTCTGCACTGGCTTCCTGTTGCGCAGAGAATAGACTTTAAAACAGCACTGCTGGTTTACACCAGAATATATTTCTGACATCCAGCAAAAATCTGGAACAGCCTCCCAGATGAAGTAAAACAAGCCTTAACTTTAACAACGTTCAAGGGGAAGATTTAAACCTTCCTGTTTAGCGCCACCTACATTCAGTAAAGACAACTTAAAGTGTTTTTTATCTGCACTCTTTATCTTTTAAAATTTTGCAGAGGTACACCACAGCGGACTAATACGCACGGGTGATTTAGCAATGTTTTTGTTGGATGCTTTTCCTGCCGCAACCTTTTCCATTTACCCGGGCTTGGGACTGGCACTGATGGACTGTGGCTGCAGTTCACCAGTGCCACAGGCGCTCGAGGCAAGCTGGGTGAAGTCTTGCCCAAGGACACAACAGTGTGCACTGGGGAGAGCGGGGATTAACCAACCTTCCAGTTATAGGACAACTGCTCTACCACCTGAGCCACTGCCCAATACCTTTCACTGTTGATACCTACTAAAATGGCCAGGCTTTGTTACAAATAGAAGTTTAGCCCAATACCTTTTTATGACAAGTTAAAAGACTGACTTAATGCTGACATAACAGTGTATCATCATCGTCATGAATGGGGTTTCTGTAAAAATAGCACATTTGATTTCTAAAGAGACACATCACAAAACTGTCATCGCCTTGAAAACACAGCTGCAGGCAATAGACTGAATCAATCGAATAAGTTAAATTTAGCCTCACGTTGCAGCACAATTGGCAGTGCTTATAATTTGTATATTTTAATATTTTTTCCAATTTTAAGTTGTATAAAACCGCAGCTGCGTTCACCCTGCTGTGACACTGTAAAAAGGGTCCATTGAGTGTAGAAAGTGAACTAACTAAGCCACAGCAGTGTTATTTATAAAGAAAAAATAAATGACTTGCTTGTCTCTAAGGGCTTTTAATGACACTTTCAGTCAGTGAGAAGAGTTGAGCAAATTCTTACTACATTATGTATCATCAAAGTGGGAATTTTCAAGGAAGCTGATGTCACTTTGGGAAGAGGAACGTTTAAAAGCTCTTTATGACGTACCTCTGAATGCACCATACATTGAAGTCATCCCCTGTAACAAGCATAAGATAAAAGAAGATGAGTCAAGCAGACTTTTTACAAAATCACACACTCCATGCACATAACATAATATCTATGGACACAGGCAATGTTTAATTGCCAGGTGCAACTATAGTTTGCAACATAAATCAAGAGTGCCTTGCTATTTATTATGTCTTGTCATAGTAAGCATGTTTCTATATGTAAACCCATACATAAAATAAAGCAATGAAATGTTTTAAATCAGGACCATGGGTTACCTAAAGCATCTGTAAAAGAAGGTGCACTGCATAAAATGAGACATAAATCATTTTTATGGGATGATTCTCCTTCAAAATGACACTCAGATACTTACTGTACTTTTATTTATTGCGAATACACGCCTCCTATAGCTCACTTAACTGAGGTTGGAGCCCATTTAAAGCCATAAATCAACTTTACTAATGTTGCTTAGTGATGTTACAGGTTTCCTAGGATGGTTTGTTCATAAGACAACCTGAATCTTCGGTAATGTTCCATAAATATATCCTTCTATTAATTATATTTTCATGACCAGATCAGTTATTTATCTTCTACCCTTTAATGATATACTGGTTCCAGCATGGGGTAGACCCTGGACAATAGCCCGTTAAGACTTCAACATTCACAAACACCCATTCACATTCACTATCCGTTCACCCATAAAAAGGTTAATTTCATTATTTTAAGAGAAACTTTTATTTTAAAAAGTGGGATCTAACAATATAATAGGTTTCAGTCCATTGTGGTGCTGTGAGCCTATTGCAGTCAACATTTTGAATTGTCAATGCAAGAAAAACACAGGTATATAATAGCCTACATTAGCAGCAGTAATACACATTCATCAGCTAGATTAGATGGAAGCAAAGTTTGGCTGCTGTGAGATATTATTCAATCATACTTTGAATGGAAGCAGATATTGCCTGGTTGACATTCAGCCCAGAATCTATTATCAACCAAATGAAGCTATAGTGGTGTGCAGAGACAGGGAAGTGATTGATGAAACTGTGAGAGAATGGCTAGAATATGAACATGTTATTAGTTATTCGTAATTTGCAGCTCTATCTCCAAGTCATTTTGAATCTTCTGTCATGTTTTGCTTTTATGTCACAGGCGCGCGTGTGTGTGTGTGTGTGTGTGTGTGTGTGTGTGTGTGTGTGTGTGTGTGTGTGTGTGTGTGTGTGTGTGTGTGAGGACAGGCAGGCTCATTTCAGTATTTTGCTGACAAAGACAGAAAGGGGATGGGATTAGAAAGTACCGCAAATGGAAATGATAAGGCATGAGCTGAATTTATACATTAAGATCCTGACTTGCACATGTGGCTTAAAGGAGAGGAGGGGGAGAACAGAGAGAAAAGGGGAAGACAGCCTTGAATAAGAGTTTTGGAGAAAAGCAAACTAGAAATGATTTTAATGAGAGAAAAAATAGCATCAAACAATAGAAAAGATGACAGGATGTAAAACAACTGAAATTTATTATGCATTATCTTTAATTTATCTACATTTATTTATAACTTTGATGTAGAAGAAGTTAATTCACATCTGACAGAAGGTGTTATAAAAGATCTCAGGTAGTTGTATAAATTCTATTTCATCATGAAACAAAAACAAAAAGCAGGTGCATGCAAAGAGTTATTCAGAATGGACACACAGAAACTCCAGTCAAGCAGATGATCTGGTGTAAGCCTCGGTTAACAACTTACATTTGACGTATCATAGCTTCTGTTGCTACTTGGCAGAAAAAGGCCCTTTATTTTCAATGCATTATTCATCTGCCGTTATGTAGCTGACACTTTGAAAACTCTCTCCATTCAAAAGGGAATACTCATACAGAATGTACAGTCTCAGCCGAACAGAGAGAGACAAGACAGAACACTTGGTTTTGTTTTGTGTAAGAGCTAAATGTATTGTAATAAGTTGTCCTTATTAGGTGTGCATTTTGGGGTGTTTAATGATTTCTGTTTGTGTGGGAGTGTCAGTGTTTGCACAGGCAGTTCAAAGGGTTTGGGCTGGCAGTACTTTTATTTCTGGTGTGAAGTCTCTGGGGAGAACACAGCTCCATCCTTGCTCTGTTGTTTTAATGATCCACATAATGTCAAAGCTGCTCTCTCAGATCAAACACATATCTTAAAATAGAAGCATTTTATTATATTTACTTATATTGTTCCTGTACAGAATATGTACCATAATGTGATGATCTGCATCAACAGCGGTTGTCTTCATGTGCTTCAGCTTTCCCAGTCAATACTGTTTCTATCTTTTGACATGCTCCGCCAGCTTTGACTATTTTTAGTGCGTGTGCTATTCTGGGTGACATCTTCCTTCAAGATAATGGAGCTGTATAATTGTACGGCTTGTGTAACAAAGGGATGGGGTAGCGTGCCATTCATCACCATGGTAATTAATTCTGTCAAGGGAAATTAGTGCAGATGTGTGGAAATGAAAGATAACAAGACAATGCATGTGCACATACTATACCTGCAGTATACAAGTGTGTCAATGTAAGATAAGAGAACTTATTAGCACTCCAAAAAGACTATACTGTTTTTGTCGGGTGCTATATCACTTAGTAGCACTAGATGGAGTCACGAGCTACAGGTGGGGTCAAAAGTACAGGTGGGGTCATCAAAAGAGAATTACTTTTCACATAAGATGTAATTAAGATGAAGGCTTTCTTTTGCAAAAAATATGTCCTAAGGTGTTGATAAATTATATGAATGAATGTTGATTTAATTAATTCAATTTAAAAAAGCTGTCTTCTGGTCGACAGTATATAGCGTAATGTATGGATCTACACATACTTTATCTTACTAGTAAAGTCAATTTCAATATTAGGAATTGATTTAGTCATTAATATTTGCTTTTTCCACTCTAACATGCCCTGCAGCCATTCTCCAAGTGACTGTCCTTTAATGTGAGCATTAAGCAACTGGTCCCGCACATACACCCACTAATGGCTTTCCTGCCAAGGCTTTGGAGATTTACAGACTCCACTGGCCTTTTGGGAGTCGGTCAAAACAAGCCTGACAGCTGCTAAGGGTCTGCGAATGTAGCAGTGGTTTGTGTGTGTGTGTGTGCGTGTGCGTGTGTGTGTGTGTGTCTGTGTGTGTGTGTGTGTGTGTGTGTGCGTGTGTGTGTGTGTGTAGGTGTGTGTGCGCGTGTGGGCATGTGTGTGTGCGTGTGTGTGTGTATGTGTGTGTGTGTGTGTGTGTGTGTGTGTGTGTGTGTGTGTGTGTGTGTGTGTAGGTGTGTGTGCGCGTGTGGGCGTGTGTGTGTGTGTGTGCGTGTGTGTGTGTATGTGTGTGTGTGTGTGTTTGTGTGTGTGTGTGTGTGTGTGTGTGTGTGTGTGTGTGTGTGTGTGTATGTGTGTGTGTGTGTATGTGTGTGTGGGCGTGTGTGTGTAGGTGTGTGTAGGTGTGTGTGCGCGTGTGGGCATGTGTGTGTGTGTGTATGTGTGTGTGTAGGTGCGTGTGGGCGTGTGTGTGTAGGTGTGTGTAGGTGTGTGTAGGTGTGTGTGTATGTGTGTTTGTGTGTGTGTTTGTGTGTGTGTGTGTGTGTGTGTGTGTGTGTGTGTGTGTGTGTGTATGTGTGTGTGTAGGTGCGTGTGGGCGTGTGTGTGTAGGTGTGTGTAGGTGTGTGTGTGTGTGTGTGTGTGTGTGTGTATGTGTGTGTGTAGGTGCGTGTGGGCGTTTGTGTGTGTGTGTGTGTGTGTGTGTGTGTGTGTGTGTGTGTGTGTGTATGTGTGTGTGTGTGTGTGTGTGTGTATGTGTGTGTGTAGGTGCGTGTGGGCGTGTGTGTGTGTGTGTGTGTGTGTGTGTGTGTGTGTGTGTGTGTGTGTGTGTGTGTGCGTGTGTGTGAGACACAAAGTGGCTAATGGCTCTCCCACAGGGCCATCACTTACTGCGACTCTCACAGTAAAAGGTGGGAAGCCTCGGGAGGGCAGCTATTAGAAAACCTCAGATCTCATCTGTTAACTGGACCTGCGAAATGCTCTACAATTTTAATTAAGAAAAACTAAATTGTGACAATAATGTGACAGCTTGTTATATGTTTCTAAAGCTTGTGGCTTGCATGGGAGCAATGGATCAATATTAATCTATATGGTGCAGTGAGGTAAGACAAATAGATAATGAGAAAATGGCTTATCACTTTAAAGATTTCTGCACATTTCAACACAAACAGCAAAAGAAAAAAATGGTCCTATGTCCCCATTTAATGTATATTTTTGACTATTGATATTACTAGACAGGAACACATTAATCTTAACTTTAGTAAGATATGGGTTTACATGAGCAGCACTTCATATTAAGTTTTTATCACCACTGTGGCAGGTGTAGCATACTGTGGTTATATTATTCCATATGCCATTCACTGGCCAATCAGAGGAAGCAATGAAGCCTTATCCCCACAGAAGCCCAGCCCCTGGAGATGCTATGCCAGTCTCTTTTGGAAAATTCTATCATCATTTCAAACGGTAGCAGAACTTTGGCAGTCTTTGAGTTTCATCTTCTGAGATGACCCCAGTCCCAGTTCCAAAGGTAGGAGTGAACATAGTACATATGTATACGATGCCCCATCAATAAAACAGCTTGGTAGTGTTCAAAGAGATGTGCTTTAGATCTGATCACATAAATTCATAGATACACTGACTATTGACTGGTTTAGATGCAGTTTGATCAGCGTAACATGTAGAATATTAAATGAATGAACACATTTTTTAAAAAAGTGTGCTACAATTCCTTGTAATACAATCCAGTATAACATTCCACTTTCTTGGACACTGGAGCTGAATAATATACCATATGTCACAAGAATGTAATTGTATAAGAACATTCCTAAAAATGCCAACCTTTATTACTGTTACCATATATAATACTAATAGTATGATTTGTTGTAATTAAAACATTACCCTCAAAGGTAATATTAGATATGGGATGTCCTATTGTCATTTTAATGTCAATCATAAATATTACTCATTGTATTTTTTCATAACAGTGTGCAGCCCTGGTATAAACCATTAAAATTCTGCCCCAGTAGGCAATTCATCTACAGTACTCTACCATCCATTGTCTAATCAATCCATTCATCTCCTCTGCCAGTCATTCCTACTTCACTGGACCATATGTTCATTCGGCAAAACCTGCAGTAATGTGATTTGCCCTTACACAGGCCACACAGGGGTTCCACTGTCTCTCACTCAATCCTTTCTATCAAACACCAAGTTATCCCCACTGTTGGAGTAATAACGGTTTTCTTTCATTTATGAACAGTTTTGTCTTCCAAATTGAAATTGTACTGTTTTTCTAATAATACAGTTGTCAGTAAATTTCATTACAAACAACATTTTTTTCTTTCATCCATGTGAACTATAGAAGTGCATGCATCTTATTTACTAATTGTCTGTATCAGCAGGTGAGAGCCATCTGTCACCATCTCATTTTAAGTGACAGCGCTTGGGGACCCATGATCGGTTAATGGGAAAATTATGAATGTGATGTTGCTGTGTTTGTTTTTCAGTGACACATCTGCCAAATGAGTCTCCCACAGGTGTTAAACTGTAAGTCCACATATTGCTAAATAAACAATAGACATATCTGGCAAGGCAAGGCAAGGCAATTTTATTTATATAGCACAATTCATACACTGGGTAACTCAAAGTGCTTTACAGAAATAAAAGACAATTTACAAGAATTAGATTTGGAAACATAAGAAAGATTAAAAGCATTATAAAAAAAAGAAGAGTGCAGATAAAAAACATTTTAAGTTGTGGTGTAGGCGGAGTGTAGGCGGAGCTATCTGCATAACTGCTTAACTACAACTTGAATAAGACTTGTAGTTTATAAAAGTGGTTGCGTTGAATTGCTATATTATTTCATGGATTCTTGCCACAAAACAATGTGACTATATACTTTGTTTTCTCTTTTGGGATTCGAGATCTGGTTGGGTTCAAGAAAAGGGAGATAGATGCAGGGTGCCCTCTAGTGGTAAACATTTGAATAACAGCTGGCTTGTAAATGCACACGCGCCCTGATTGTCCCTCACGACTTTCCATCAAACAGGGTAGTAATGGCAGCTACCTTGTTGGTAAGTTAACCTTACATTTGGACGAAAAACAACCCTACGCTGACAGTTTATGTTCGTGTCTTAATTGTAACAAAAACTCTGCAATATTATACAGATTTTAGAGGCAATCGTGAGCTGAAGTTGCTCGGCGAGCGGATGTTTTTGTTGCTGTATATTTTTGTGTAGCCTAGTCTTTTATATTTATTAAAATATTGAGGTTTGCTATTTTTTTGTGCAGTTTAGTTAATGTAAAATTAAAAATTCAAATCTTTAAACACTGAGCATTTTCACTTATTTGCTTCAGGATATTTGAATTTATTTTTTAAACATGCATGCAAAGTAATACACTATGCTTATAGTTACATTTACATTTATTCATTTATCAGACGCTTTTATCCAAAGCGACTTACATTGTTCTACAGTAATTACCAGTATTACAGACACTGGAGGCAAGGTGGGTTAAGTGTCTTGCCCAAGGACACAACGACAGTATGAACTGTGGGGACAGTGGGAATCGAACCACCTACCTTACGTTTGAAGGACGACCGCTCTACCCACTGAGCTACTGCCGTTACAAAGGGGCAATGAGCCAGGAGCAGACAGAATAATACATAGCTACACGACATGTAACTACATAGATACATATACACTACATTGATTGCCCAACCTTACCCTACATACAATATGTAAACATATAGTTTCATTATATTTGTATGTACTATGTACTTACATGTCATTACAGTTTGTTATATTATTTAGTGTAGTGTAAAATAAAGTTTCACCAAATTAATTTCCATTAGACTCAAACTTTGTGTCCGTTGAAATGAGGGTGCAGAAATTTAAAATGAGAGTAAAATGCTACATTTTGCATCCCCGTAGAACTGAGCCTGCTTTGATTTGTATGGCTGTACCTTTATAAAGAACAAGAAAATATATTAATTTAGTTACAAGTTGCCAGTTAAGTTGCACATCCATGGCTATAATGATTTATTTATTAGTGCCTATATTACATCTGTCTCTTCTGTCCGTGTCCAGTTGTTGCACAGATGCTGCCAGCGGCCAGCTCTTGATGTTGCCAGGCGACTGTGGAGCTCCAGCCCTGTGACCCAACCTCCTCTGCACACAAGACTTCTCCTTTACCTCAGCCAGCGTTTCTATGATGTTGAGATGCTTCTGTCCTGGAGCTCTAAGTTCAAAAATAGGAGAATTAAAAAAGAAACATGTAAAAAAAAAAAACATCCACTTTGAATTTATCCTCTGTGTGATTGCTGAATTTGCAACAGCTTAGCTATTTTAAGCCACAAGTGACCTTCACTGACATGTACTTGTTGCTTTTGCAGTTACTATGGCTACACTGTGAAGCATTACGGACCAAATGTAGCAGCGGCATATTTTGTGTTGAATCTAAAAGGTGGATTTAGGTAATAACAATGCTGCATTACCCAAAATATCAAATTTCTGAGATATTTTAGATTGACTGACTGAAAAAAAACAACTTGAGCACTGTTCAATATGTTTATATCTCTAAAATGGCATATATTTAAAATTTCAGTATAAAAGTAATCTTGTTCTTTTTTTTCAGGTTTTGTGGCCACTCAGACTGGTTCCGTTCAGACCCGAGAGGAAAGTTTAGCTGGGACTTCATGATGCATAAAGACTGCCCTGTGGAGGAAGTAGACTTAAGCTATACAGTGTTCAACTTTGATGGACTTATAAATTTGGGTATATAAATTTATTTACCACAATAGTTGCAGTTGTTTCCAAAAATTGCCCATGTATATAGTTTTCTATAATCTTTTTTTCTTTCATTAGATGGACAGCAGTCTATGCGGACTCTGTCATTGAGGGGGTGTCCTGAAGTGGATGACTGGTGTCTTGCCAGACTACATATTTTTCAGGAGTCTCTTGAAGAATTAGACATTTCTGACTGTCCAAGAATCACTATAGGCGGTTTAGCTGCTCTCAGGAATCTCAAGTATGACAACTTGATACTTTTGAATGACTTAACCACTGCTGTTGGTGTTAACATCAGTATCTTTTTCTGCAGGGGACTTCGGCATCTGAATGTGTCATCACTTCCTGGCATTTCAAACCCTGGGTTGGTCATCATCTTACTGGAAGAGATGTTGCCAAACTGTCGTATAACAGCTAGTGGATATGAATTAAATTTAATAAAGGAGGGGGAGGAAGGACAGAGAGGGGAAATGCAGAAATAGGGTCTGTATAAACGGCAACAATAATGTAAAAATATATAGACAAAATGCACAAAATATAGAACTGACAAATCTAAGTTGTCTCATCTAATAGAGAAGTCCAGATGACATCTGAAACCAACCATAACCATATAAAGAGCCGTTATTTTATTTGATGTTGGAAATATGTTTGTAAATCATTAAATAGAATTGTTCATAAATAAAATCCCCAAGTGTCTTAATTTATATAGGTTGTGTTCTTGAACAACGTACAATAAGGAGAAGCATTGACTGCATGTATCTAATCTTGATAAGAGTAAAATCCTGTGAGACATAATCCACTGTGAGCCTTGTCCTGTCACTGTCGGATGTGGTTGAACACAATATAAAAAAAAGAACTACTTTCAATGTGGTATGTATTATATATTTTTTATTTATATTCATAATATGACATGAAACCACGAGGCTGATTTTAGTAAAAACTTTCTATTGCTCAACCACGTAAGATGAGAACCACAAGAGATTGTTTCGTTTATGTGTGCTTTATACAACCTAATAGATAGAATTTTAATCTCTTATTTTGCATCTTATAATTAGAACATTGTAGTAAAATGTATGAATATTTTGTTAAACATTGGTAAAATATTATGTAGGAACCCATAGTAACTAGGTCTCAACAAACACGGAGAGTATATGTGACGGACCACAACGTCACATCAGCTGACTGCTGCTCGTTGTGTGGTTAATATCTCTTTTAATCAAGTGAACTTTAGAAAATAGACTTGTTGTTTTTCGGGCCCTTGTGGCTGTGGTTTTGTAAACGGATAAATGTCTGATCCACAAGGTAGGTTCACTGTCAAGTCTGAAAAGCGAATTGTCCTGCTATTTTTGTTGCTAACATTAGCATTTTTAGATAATTTCCTAAACTTTACTTGTTCACTTTGGTATTTTTAGATCTTCCTAAAAACGAAGAAGAGGAGGAGGGCACGCCACAAGCAGAGGTAACTTTATCTGTCACTGCGTAAATAGTTTTTGTGAACATTTGGAAATGGGTGGGGTTTTTGAAAAATGACACGAAGTCATTTCAAACTTTACTGGCTTTGTTAAATTACTTCTTCCAGTGTTGCTTTCTGTAAAATATTAAGGCCAACATTGTAAAATGGCATTCACTACTTTTGATATTTGATGTAATATAATGTTTACGTTAAAAAGAGCACATTTTAAACTCCAGTTACCAAAGCTTAATCGTTTCTTTCTTTTGTAGGAGGACTCGGACGACAGCAGTGAGGAAGAAGCGTCTGGCGAAAGTATTTTAAAGCTATACTTGAGAGATAGGTCTGTTTTCTTCTGCACTGATGCCTAATCAGACACTTTTATTTGTTGTTCCTCTTAGTGGACTTCCTGCGTAACCTCTTCTCTAACGCCTTGGGCCTGGGCTCAGCAGAAAAAGTCCTTGATGAGTTGACCCTGGAAGGAGTGGCGAAATATATACTCAGTGGCAAATGTGAGTCTTTTAAATACCTTTTTGTAGTGATGAGTCATTCTTTATGAACGAGTCTTTAATATGACTCGGGAACAACGAGTCATCACAGACAGCGAGTCGTTCCCTTTTGTGTAGATCCGCGCATGCGCATTGCGCAACATCTCATATACAGGAAACAGAAAGTAGTCGTTCATCTCTGAGTCCCCGCAGGCTGAACCTTTTTATTTACTATCTATGGGCTGAACGCAGAAACAGAAGGATTCGTTCATCTCTTGAGTCAGTCTTCGGGTCTGAGTCTCGTTCTTTTGTCACGTGACCGCTTCTGTCTCTCGCAACATCATTACACTCGTATTATTGACTGTATTGTATTATGTTTAGGAATTATTATAAAATTATCAAAATATATCTGCAATAAACATTAAATGAAAATTAAAAAAGTTCCATTTGTTCCTGTCAGTCTATTTTTAGTGTTAAATGTTAGTGCCACTTTGTTTTTATTATTTAAACTATTATAAACAAATTATATTATTGTATATACAAATCTAGAATCCACTGTAAAGTCTCAATCTTTGCTTTATCAGTGATTTCCCCGGATAAGAAAAATATAAAGATACATTTTGAGGCCAGAAACTCCTTTTCTGTTACCGGACGGACGGATGTATTAGCCACAGCTTCATGAGGCTGTCACGGCCCAGACCGGACATGTTGACGGAACTAACAAAGACACGAGAGGTGAACTAAACTTTCCAGGGAACAGACGTGATCATAGACATACATAAGAAAGGCTAGATGTCTCGTCCGCGCTGTCGGCCAATGGAGGTCGACGTCCGCAACTGGCGGCCATCTTGTCACAGGCAGCTTGCTCACTCGTAACATTGTGTTTTAATGGTGCATGTACTTTTTAAATAACCATAACTTGCTAAATTTTCTACCGATTTTTAAACAGTCTAGTTTGTTATAAACGTCAGAGATATACTTATGACACTGCATACTTATGAATAATTATAACCATGGACTTCCATATGAAAATAACATTGAACAGAACATAGAGATGCAATGAATATACACACGCCCAAGGAATGAATGAATATATATATATATATATATATATACATATACACACACACACACACACACTTTTATAATGTTAATATTATAATAAAATAATTTGAATTATTATGTTTATTTTAACTTCTTGAGGATTGGGCCATTTACTAGGCTTTTCCCTTGACATTGCACTGCGCCTACTTCAGAGATCACTGTTCCCAGCTATTTTTGCCTACCATCAAATGCCTGACCTCTTTAGAAAACTGAGACCCTGTAGTTTCTTAGGAAACAATCAGAATAATTATGTGAAGTACTTGCACAGAGTTATAGAGGCTAGAATATTGTTTTTTCTTTCTGTTGGATAACAAGCATCTCATCTGACCACATTTCAGCTTCTAGGTCTCTTGATATGACTTTAGAAACACAACTGAGTCCAAGCACCAGGTCTTGTAAAGCTGTGTACAAAAGCAGATCCATATAGAATGAAATATGAGTACTTTAGACCATTGATTTGCCAAGGTATGCTCATGCGTTTTGTAAAATGCCCTATAGAAACTCCCCATAGGACTTTTGGTTACCCAAAACATAGACATAGGCTACATAATAAAGGCTTACTGTGTGGTAACCTCTTGGTAACACTCTGAAGTTTCTTGTAGACTATTTGGATTGTATATCAGGGGTTCTGATATAGAATTACTACACAAAATATGGAATAATTACACAAAAGTCTATTTATTCATTTGTTGCAGAGGACATATCTACAGCTGACAGGCTTGTAGAGGTGACAATGACAGCTGGGAGGGACTCTGTGTCATCCTGTGCTGTCACATTGCCTCTGCATGGTTTAACAACCCCACACCGGGCCATCAGCTTCCTGAAGATGTACTTGAACTGGCATTAGGGTTGTTATTCCAGCCACCTTAAAACAAAAAAAGATATATGGAGTATAGTACACAGATATTCACTACATGCTTTAAAAATGTTTTATGCTTAAAAAAAAAAAAAACACTAGAACTAGCCACCCCTGAATGATCTTTCCGTATAAATTAAGTTGCATGACATTATCATACAGTTCAGACTGTATCAGTGGTGATAAATTCGGAAAACAGATACAAATACAGGCATTTTTCTATATACTCAAAATGGTTTGTGACACTTCCAGGTACTGTGTATGTCTTAGGGTTAGGGTTAATGTGCATGTCTTCAGAAAACACATTTTACAAAAAATAAAAATAATAAGATGTTTTTAACAAACCAAACCGATTGGAAATCATGTGCAACTTAAGTTATATTGAAAAGAAAGAGCAATTCTGCCTCTCCCACTGATGTAAAATTGCTGGGTAGCAGCTAACCTGTAACTACTAACGTTAGGTCTCACTCAAAGCCAGCTAATAACTACAACCACATTCACAATGACTGTAATATAGATAAAAAAATAGTTGTCATAAAATCGTTATTGGTGTAAGTAAAACTATAACTGAACAGCTCGATGGTGGTCTCAGCCTTGATAACTTGCACAGGTAACGTTAGCCGTGATACACAACTATGCTCCACGATTAAGTCGTCTTTCGAAAAGAAAAGCTGCAATTTCAACATGTTCACGCATCCAGAATTATAGCCACATTATTAACGTTTGTAAGAAATCAAACATTTTGTAAATCCGTCAAGATTTCAGCGAGATAAAAGTATTTATGTTCGTGCAGATCACTCACCTTACATCAGATACCATGGAGTCCGATAGGAAGCTTGCCTGTTTCAAGATGGCCGCCGGTGATGCCGTCGGAGACTGCGCCGTGAGACATCTAGCCTTTCTTATGTATGTCTATGGACGTGATTAGCTGAATATGAAGCGACAAAAGAAAAAACGTATTAAGAGGTGAGTTGAACTCTCTGCCTGAAGCAATCTGCAATGAATTTTTTTTTTCTTCAAAGTTTGGTCATGGCTGCGTTAGCTTATAGTTATTATAGTTTTTATTCCCAAAGTGTCTAAATGCGTTGAAAAATTTAACATGTAACATTTTAATTAGAATCTGCTGAAATGAATGAAAAGACTTGAAAAAAGGTGTGTTCATTTTGCTGAACGAACTGAGTCAGTAAAATGATCCGAACATCCCATCACTACCTTTTTGCCATATCTATCTATTTTACAGGTCAGACTACTGTTACAAAGCTTATTATTATTATTATGCTCTGTGTCTCAACAGGTAAAAACATAATCTGCATGGCTGGAGCTGGGATATCCACATGTGAGTGTATCAACTATTTTGTCATTTAATTATTTGTTTTTGTTTTGTTTAGCGTCCAATCAGAAACAGTTTTGGGAATCTATATACCTACACAAAGCAAGAATAAAAATGTACCACACCTGTTGAAGTAGATAAATACACAAAGCCATAAAAACATAAAATAACATTATATAGTATACACAGTAAATGAAAAGGAATATGCATATATTATTATATTCTGTACAAGTTACATCTTTTCTAGTCCAAACTAAATGCACTTTGTTCACAGCGGCTGGGATTCCTGATTTCCGTTCCCCGGGAACTGGACTGTATGCAAATCTGCAGAAATATAATCTGCCTTACCCTGAGGCCATCTTCCAGATTGATTATTTTAAGGTTTGCCTTTACTCTAAGCTTGAAATAATAGCTATACAACCTTTTGTAGGTGGTTATTTGTATTGTTTAATTACTAAACAAAGATTTTTTAAAACTACAGATAAAATAGTTAATTTTTTTTATTGCATTTCAAATAAATACAACATCTAGGATTGATCTTTCTGGTTAACAACCAATATCTTTAGTTGAACATTGCGTTCTGTCTTTTATCCCTAGAGACATCCAGAGCCATTTTTTGCTTTGGCAAAGGAGCTTTATCCTGGGCAGTTTAAGGTAAGGTCCTTTCTGCCAGATGACTTTTTGATAACTTGGCACCACTCATGGTTTTGCTCATATATTTTTTCTTTTTTCTTTTTTTTATTCAGCCGACCGTCTCTCACTACTTCATGAAGCTACTTAACGATAAAGGACTTTTAAGACGCTGCTACACACAAGTAACTGTTAAAACAAATTTCCCTCTGGGACAATAAAAAGTCTATGTCTAGTTACTGACTATTTTCTCTTAGAACATAGACACTCTGGAGCGTTTGGCTGGCCTTGAGGGAGAGTGCCTGATCGAAGCCCATGGCACCTTTTACACGTCCCACTGTGTGAGCTTCTGCTGCCAAAAGGAGTACAACCTCGACTGGATGAAAGGTGTCATTTTACATCTTGTATTTGAGAGAAATGTCATGAGCGCAGCAGCTTAGGTGCTAGAGTGGTCGTCCTATACCCGGAAGGTTGACGGTTTGATTCCCAAGTTAAAAACCGTTGTTGTGTCCTTGGGTAAGATGCTTGTGGCACTGGTGTATAAATGTGTGAGTATGTTTGGACGTCGAGGAGAGTATGTGTTCGCAAAATGGCTGCTACTTCTCCACCACCAGTGTGTGACTGTGGAGTGAATGAATAATGGAATCTGAGCCTTGAAAATCTTCTCTGTGTTATAGAAAAAATCTTCTCCGATGAGATTCCCAAATGTGATAAGTGCAGCAGTTTAGTGAAGCCAGGTCAGTCTATTTTGGTGTCAAATGTTTTCTTCCTTTTCTTTAATGAAAATTTTGTAACATTGCTTTTAAAAACAAACTTGAGTGAATTTATTAGTATGTTGTTTATAATTTTTAACCATTCATTGTTTAATAATAATAATAATAATAAGTTTTATTTATATAGCGCCTTTTGTCTTAATATTTCCAACACAGATATAGTCTTCTTTGGAGAGAGTTTGCCTGTTCGGTTCTTTACTTCAATCAAGATGGTAAATATTTTGTTTTTATTTGGATTACCGAGTTTAACGTTTAGAGCAAAATTGTATTTTACTTTTTTCTCAAAAGGACTTTCCTCGCTGTGATCTTTTAATCATTATGGGAACGTCTCTACAAGTGCAGCCATTTGCAAGTCTAGTCAGCAGGTACACAGTGGCAAAAATGATATGATTAATATGATGCAGTTAAGCAGCTCATAAGATTATACCGGCTTGTTGGTTGGCTGCTTGTGTAATTTTATAAAATACTACTTTTGATTTCCACCACCCAGAGTTTCAAAAGGCTGCCCCAGGTTGCTTATTAACATGGAGAAAGCAGGCCAGGTAAGCCCCCAAACATCATAAACCCTTTTATCTTTTGTATTTTTAAACTCTATCTAAGAATATTACATAACAATAAATTATCCATGTATGCTTTTTCTCTTTGTAGGTGGATCCCATGTTAGGAATGCTTGGTTTTGGAGGAGGGATGGATTTTGACTCAGACAAAGCTTATAGGTGATACATTAACCCTTTTCAGTCTTACCAACTTAACTCTAATAACCCTTTGCCTGTAATCAAGTAAAAAATAAATAAATACAGCTGAATGACAGATTATACACTTTTAAGACCTGACATATTTTTCTGAAAAGTGGAAATACCTGATTGACCGTGAAATATTTTATTAGTTGTAGTTAAGAATATATAGCAAAAAAAGCCATAATTTGATCATCTAACTTTCTCTAATCTGTTAAATGTTAAAGATGTAATCTAGTAATTAGTAAGTAACCTAACCAGCTGCTGTGTTTCTCTCCAGAGATGTCGCTCACATCAGCACTTGTGACGATGGTTGTCTGGCTCTTGCTGAGTTGCTTGGGTGGAAGGTGAGAGACGTGGTTCTTTTTTCCTACATCCACTCTTACCAAAGCCAGGAACCACTGACTAGGGATGAAGAAAAGGTTGAAGCAAAGGCATCTGGACTTAGTTTTGAAAACTGTGCCAAGAGGACACAGAAACCAAAAGGGAAGGGTGTAGTTATTCCTTATGTGTCTGGTTTATCTGAAAAACCTAAAAGGATTTCTTACAAACACAGCATTTCTTTCCACTTTAAATCTGGGAACACTGCATCAAAAACTGTTCCACCCTAAAGACAAGATCCCCTCGCACAAACGGAGTAATGTGGTCTATGCTGTTCAGAGAAGAATGTAGTGACATGTCGGAGAAACAAAACAACACAAGAGGATGTATCAGCACAAGAGCCAATCCTGGAGGACCTGAGTCTGTGGTCCATATTAGTTAGAAAGGGCATTCCTTTGAGAACAGCAATGTGTGACTCTCGGCCAGAGAGGCCAGATGGTTCAAAAGAGGTGTGAAGGAAGCCATTTTTGTTCAAATGGAAAAGCCTTCTCTGAACAGAGGGTGTGCTCAGATTCTTGTCATTACTATTTACAACACCCTTTGCTTCAACCTTTTCTTCAAGACGACCTGGATGACTGAGAACCTTCACAGACTAACTAGGTATGTAAGGGTATTGGCGATATTGCAAGAGCTAAACTCCCCATATAGTTGTGGTCCTGTAACTGTATCAAATGATAGGTTTTCCATGAAAAAAACAGTTTTGTTCCAGGGGCAAGTGCAACAGAGCAGATAAAATATCCTTACACCCATAACTCTGACTCATGATTCAAGTCAGAGTAATTTGCATCAAGATATAGTAAGACTCAATACATTTCAAGACAATCAACAATCTCGTATCACATACAGTTTGATATACAATGATAATTGTACAAAGTACAATCAATCGTTTTTGATATTCTGGCCCATGCTTATTTTCTTATTTCAAAATGTTTATAATATAATTAGTTACCTTATTGTGCTCAGTTTCCATCCAGATCATTATACTATCTGTTTATTATTTATAGTAAATGCCTGCAGTGTAAGGTCTGCCATGCCTTCACCACAAAGTGTCAAGGCCGCAGCTGCAGCAGAAGCTGTAAGAGATGAGAATTTCTGAGATGTCACTTTAATCTATTTATGATTTTCCTGTGTGATATTGTGGTCACTGTGAAAGGACTTTTAAAAATGCAAAGCCATTGCTTGGTTGCTCAAACTATCTTAGTATTGCTGCCATCAGAAACTGTTAATGCCATTTAACTCAGCATTACCTTCATTGTCTTCTCAGGCCGAGCTGGAAGAATTGGTGAAAAAGGAGCATGCACGTATTGATAATGAGGACAAGAATGAAAAGGCCAGTGGGGCCAAAGGAGACACAGCCAAGGCAAGCCCTACACCACCACCAGAAACAAAAAAAGAAGAGTAAAGGGTTTTTAATTAAAAACTCATTATGGTCATCCATTGAAGTCACACTATAAAATGTGGGTTTTGGCTGCTTGCAATGCTTGCAATTTTTGTTGTTTATTATAGTCATCTTCACTTTATTGATTTTTTTTTTCCTACGCTCATTTGTTATTTGTTTATGCATTAACCCACATTAACCCACAAGGGCAAATAATATTGGCTCTTTTGAGCAAGTGCAGTGTGGCAACATAGCCTCAGATTTTATGAGGTTAATGTTTTCACAAAACATTAACAAAATCTTTCTATTCTCGCTGTAAATGTCTTTTTTAAAACATCTTAATTAAAAAAAAATCCACATATTCAATTCTTAATTGATTTTCTTTGAGTTTACTTGTTATTTTATGTGTGTGTTGTTTATTACTGTGGGAGTAAGAGACAAATCCTTATCATTGTAAACAAATGCAAACTTGGCAACAAACCACTACTAAACCCATGCAATAAATGTGCATTTTTAAAGCTTTGTCTTGTCCTTTTTTACAAAATATAAATTTGAACAGGATATATTGTATTTGTTACACAACCCTTGTTTCCTGGAACTTACATTATCAGTAGTCCAGTTGTTATAACCCACAGAATTAAACTTGATGGTTTGTGGCTGTATCGGCTCAATTTAAGCAGAGCTCCCGGATAATGGAGCTTCTCAATAATAATGTTACTTTTCTTTCTTGTGAAATGTTGACCAATCAGTAACACCTCTTGCTGTGGTTTCTGTGAAACAATGATCCGATGGTTGGCAGCTTTTGCTCATTTCTAACAGGCAACGATTACCGAGTAAAGAGCAAGAATAGATAAAAAAAAAAAAAAAAAAACACATTGTAAAACCTTTTTATATTCTGTCCACATACAAAAGAAGTCTGTTATTATTACCTTTCGTTAGTGCTAAGAAACCTTGTATATTTAAATGTCACTCGCTTGAGAACGTGCAGCAGCACTGTTTTTTGACACTGCTCTTGCTGCACACAGAGCAGGGTTAACCACAGACAGCTTCGTAACCCGGTAGAGTGACAAAGTGCAGAGATGAGACATGTGTCAAATGCCATCAAGTTCAAGAGACGGACAAAGACAAATGTTATCTTGCTTAGTTTTTAAATTGCCAATTTTTTTAAAAAATTTACATAAGGAAACGTCTTGCAGATTTAGCCCAAACGCTTCCTATTTTTGGCCTGGTTGTATTTGAACCTCTTAAGTAACGCCTGAGTTGTGGTAATTTAAGACATTGCGACATATGGAGAAACTGGCTAATGGTGCAGAGGACAAAAAGAGCTGAAGTGGCACAACATGTAAGTATTTGACTTTTCTGTAACATGCTTAGGCTGATGAAAGATGAGTTTAATTAGATTAACATTTTTATTTAACAATTAACATGTTTGCATTTTGTTTACTTGTATTACGTTGTTGCATGCTCTTGTCCAGGGCAGTTCACAGTCAGGTTAATGGGACAACAGCGATCCCATGGAGGACCAGCAGGAGGAAATTGTCGCTCCTGGATAAGCTAAAGTCCTGTCAGGACGCCTGGTTTCCCAAAGCACCATGGGATAAAGAGGAGGCCCACACTGTGATTTGTGGAACACCTGCAGGCGTAAGTGACAGTATCTCTTTCCTCAGACACACATCTATTTATTACACAACGGGATTTGTAAATATTTGTTTTGTGGTTTTTAAGCACCACAGATGAGCAAATACAATATATTACCTAAAGATAACGGGAGAATAACCCCTCTTTCATAGACAGTGTCCCAGCTCAAGAGATACCAGTCAGGTCAAATTTTCATTTATGTAGTCAGTGATCAAGAGTTTATAGCCAAACAACAAACCAATTATTAAAATGCATGCATTGTCCTGGTTGCATTTACTGTCAACGTGCGGCCAATGTAACAGTCTAACTATACAATTATGGCCTTTCTTCTTTAAAGAGTTCGTAATCATAGCAACAAGGAACAATCAAACAATGAAAGCATTTTGGCCACAAGCAGCACTGACATGCACATCTCAGTGACATGAAAGTAGTTCCTTATTCCTGGTCATCTGAGATCAGCAAGAGATATTTCAGAGGTTAAATGCAGAAGTAGTATTTAAAACTGGATCGAGCAAGCAAACAGGACGGACAGACCTGCTTCAAAAGGGAGAACGTGAGTAGCAAAGCCAGATTGTGACTCTCAGGCTACTCTTTAGAGGAAAAGGCATTTAAATTGTCAGTCTGAAATGCAAACCTCTTTAAGAGAGCTGTGAGTTCTGAACAGATTTAGCCATGAGAGACACCCTGTCCAGGACATTTTAATGCAAGTGTTTTCTAAATAAGATAAGATAAGAGATTAGATAAGACTTTATTGAGCCCACAGAGGGGACATTTACAGCAGCTCTTGGACAGGTAAAGTGCAGGAATAAGGGATAGATGTCCTTATGACTGGTTTGCAGAGCTATTTTGCAGAGGAAGGTGAGTAATTTGTAGTATTTAAATGACTTATTTGCTTTTATACCATCTCTGCTGCTGTGCTACTTGTTGACTGTTAGTGAGCATGTCTCTGTTGCGGTGCCTCCTGAGAGCAAAAGCCACTTCCTCTGACTGTGTATATATATGTGTTCAGAACGCTCAGTTAGTACTGTAACTTTATGATTGAGCCGTTGTTTTCGCAACAAGGGAAGTTAATTATGTCTCAACCTAAAGCCAGAGCACATAAACCAAGAGCGGTCTGAGCAGCTTTATGGCTATTAACAGATGTGTTCATAAAAACTAGACTTGTCATCAGTCGTCTCTAAGTATGGAGTATTGTGTGTCGGTGTTTGTCACCACTACTGTTTTAGGTTCGCCCACTTTAAGAGCTTAAATAAAAAGTCCTGTGAAATTGCCAGGAATAAGTGTGCTTTTAAATTTCCATTATTTCCAGTAAGGATGCCATTGATCAGAATTTGTATTTTATCCCATCAGGCCCATTATAACACATTAGAGCAACCCTTATAGTCTTTTTTTTAATTGTTATGTAAATTAAATGAGAATAACCGGATTAAATAAAGATGATTTTTATGTGTCTTCGAACAGAGAACATAATAAATAGTTCTTATGTTTATGTGTGATACGTGATATTTGCATTATTAATAATATGTGTCCCCTAATTTATAAAGTTGATTAAAAAAAATGAATAAATGTATAAACAATGACAGTCACATGTAAACTTTTATTAACTAGACAAAAACAGATACCCAGAGCTGACATGAAAGTTTTGTCTCAATCCTTAAATTGATTTACTATGCTTCTTCATGCTGTGTAGTTCAGGCACTTAAGGGAAATGGTCTTCCCACTCAACAAGCCTCCGACACACAACTTACTGAAACCGCTCACACTGTGTCTCCCTCCAGAGTTTCCTGGTGCTGCGCGACTCTGTGACGTCTCAGCCCTGTTTGCTGTGTGTGTCCTCAGGAGGAGAACATGAAGCTTGTGTTGATTATGAGATTAAATACACAGGCAAAGGTACGAGCCAACTACAAAAAACGACAGTAGAAGTTCATATCAGATTGATTGAGTGGCTAAATCACTTCTGCCAAAAGCACTTTGTGCAACTACATTGTTTTTGAAGGTCTGAATAAATAATGCTTGGATAAAAAAAACAGAATTAAAGCTGATACTAATCAGGGGCCACGGTGACAGAAAGTTCCAGTTAAAAAGCTTACTGTTGTTGCCTATGCACACTCATTAAATGCAAAACGATATCTAAATTCAACAGAGAGCATGCAGCCTGGCCCCTTACCTTTAGGTTACATACATTTGCATAAAAAAACTATATCTGCTGTGTTTCCAGAAGCTACCATCAACTTCTTCATTCAGGTTTCATTCTGTACATAAGTTCTGGAAACACCCAACTAACGCTGCCCTTTTTTTTCTGTTGCTCAATATCAGTCTTTCAGTTGCCTGACTCCTGTCTGTCTTTCTCTGACTTGGCTCAGTTGGTGCTTTTTTACTCATTTACCAGGTAAGAAAATGTCACATTTATTAGCTTTTATTTTCTATTTCCTGGTAATTTACCCCATACCTTTCTAGTAAAAACATAAATAATAAAGCTTTTATCTTTGCGTCAGAGATGTGTTACCAGTTTGTTTGTTCATTCCCCAATGGATTAAGGGTGTGAACGAGAACAAGGACTGTCTTTCTCAGCTTGAACCCAGTAAGTTTAATACATATTGTTATCTGCATTATTTCTACAGCAAACAAAAACTATCACAATCAGTGACTATTTAATATTACCCCTCTTTTGCAGAAATGTGGCTCTCTAAACAAGAGCCTAATGAAATGACCCACAGGGAGCCAAACACTGTAATGTGCTCCATACAGGTACAAATACTGTGTGTGGACTGTGGGTAAACGGTCTTTTGCAAAAATACTATTTTCTTTTTGTTTGTAAATTTAATTTGCGCCAATAGCTCAATGCTCAAAATGTTAACAAACATTAAACTTTGTGTTAGTTAATTTATCTTCTTTTTATAGTTGACTTCCACTAATGGGGCACTGTGTGTAATAAATCCCCTCTACGTCTACGAACATGGAGATGAATGGCTGACTTGTCAGACGTCTAAAGATCATTGCACCCCTTTACCATCCAGTTACACAAGACGAGAGAGACGCCTCAGCACCACCAGACCGTGGTCAGGAGCAGGGCTACAGACAAAACGAGCCATCTCACTCGATCAAGTATCATCCGCTGCCATTACAGACAGCACAGGTGAGGCTTGTAGGTAAAGCTTTTCAAATGTTACATAGTCCCGTTTAGTTAAACACTACTATTTTTTATAAAACCCAATAACTTTGATACTATAGATGCTAACTAATGGTCACTAAAAATAGGCATATAAAAGTGTTACTGTAATGATAAGTCACTGGTTTTGTTTATACTACAATCCTTCTTGTTTTTGTTCAGGCCTAGTTCGAGCCAGGTCAGCTGATTTGTCACAGAGCCCCCTGGCGTCAGCAGCCGCAGTGCCCCCCTCTGGCGTGGTTCTCCGACGACCCAGCAAAGATTTAGCCTTAAGCCTACCCCACACTGACAGTCTGCCCCATTCTTCTCCTGGACCACCTGAGCAACGCCACAGCTCCCCTGTGCCCCTGTCCCCTCACAGAGTTTCCTGGATCGAGGATGGTGTGTGGCTGCCGCCTCCCAGACCCTCTTCTCTCCTTTATCCTCCATCCCTGGAGCTGGACTCTCTGTCGATCAGCAGCATTGAAGAAGAGCAGGAAGCCCATACGCCGACCTCCTGTCCTCTCACCCCGTCAGCCCACCGTTTGGCTGACAAAGTCAAAAATCGCTTCTCAGCAGTGGGCCAGGTGCTTGGGGGACTGGTTTCTCAGAAGAAAAGACTGAACAATCGAGTGCAGGAGATGAGTGAGCGCAGAGGTGGGGCGTTTGCAGAGAGTGTAAAAGTATTTGTGGAGACTACACAGCAGAAAGAACATGACAAAGATGGGCTCACCGAGTTTTTACAGGAAGTCAGGTCATCACTAACTTCACTGCGAGAGACACTGCTGGACTGCACCGAGATCCAGATCCTGTTGGACAGCATGACAGACTTAAATGACTCAGAAATGGGTAAGTTGGATGATAAATTGTAGCCTCTATAGTTTGGGTTTTTGGGTTAAGTTTTTTTCAATTGTATTTACTACAAAACGGGAAAAGAGAATAAGAAGAAAAGACACTTTGCACGAGTGATAATGTTACACTAGTGAATGAATGTGTGAATGTTGCACTGGTGTATGAATGTGTGAGAGTGATGCACTGGTGTATGAAATAGTGGTAATGTTGTACTGGTGTATGAATGTGCTAGAGTTGTACTGGTGTTTAAATGAGGAAGAGTGTTGCACTGGTGTATGAATGTGTGAGAGTGTTGCACTGGTGTATGAATATGTGAGAGTGTTGCACTGGTGTATGAATGTGTGAGAGTGTTGCACTGGTGTATGAAATAGTGGTAATGTTGTACTGGTGTATGGATGTGCTAGAGTTGTACTGGTGTTTAAATGAGGAAGAGTGTTGCACTGGTGTATGAATGTGTAAGAATGTTGCACTGGTGTATGAATGTGTTAGAATGTTGCACTGGTGTATGAATGTGTGTGAATGTTGCACTGGTGTATGAATGTGTGTGAATGTTGCACTGGTGTATGAATGTGTGAATATTGCACTGGTGTATTAATGTGTTAGAATAATGCACTGGTGTATGAACGTGTTAGAATTTTGCACTGGTGTATAAATGAGTGAGAGTGTTGCACTGGTGTATGAATGTGTGAATATTGCACTGGTGTATGAATGTGTGAATGTTGTACTAGTGTATGAATGTGTGAGAATGTTGCACTGGTGTATAAATGAGTGAGAACGTTGCACTGGTGTATAAATGAGTGAGAGTGTTGCACTGGTGTATGAATGTGTAAAAGTTGCACTGTTGTATGAATGAGTGGGAATGTTGCACTGGTGTATGAATGAGTGAGAATGTTGCACTGGTGTATGAATGTGTGAGAATGTTGCACTGGTGTATGAATGTGTGAGAATGTTGCACTGGTGTATAAATGAGTGAGAACGTTGCACTGGTGTATAAATGAGTGAGAGTGTTGCACTGGTGTATGAATGTGTGAATGTTGCTCTGGTGTATGAATGTGTAAAGGTTGCACTGTTGTATGAATGAGTGGGAATGTTGCACTGGTGTATGAATGTGTGAATGTTACACTGGTGTATGAATGTGTGAGAATGTTGCACTGGTGTATGAATAAGTGAGAACGTTGCACTGGTGTATAAATGAGTGAGAGTGTTGCACTGGTGTATGAATGTGTGAGAATGTTGCACTGGTGTATAAATGAGTGAGAGTGTTGCACTGGTGTATGAATGTGTGAATGTTGCACTAGTGTATGAATGTGTGAGAATGTTGCACTGGTGTATAAATGAGTGAGAGTGTTGCACTGGTGTATGAATGTGTGAGTGTTCCACTGGTGTATGAACGTGTGAGAATGTTGCACTGGTGTATGAATGTGTGAATGTTGCACTGGTGTATTAATTAGTAAGAATGTTGCACTGGTGTGTGAATGTGTGAGAGTGTTTTACTGGTGTATGAATTAGTGAGAGTGTTGCACTGGTGTATTAATGAGTGAGAATGTTGCACTGGTGTATGAATGAGTGGGAATGTTGCACTGGTGTATTAATGAGTGAGAATGTTGCACTGGTGTATGAATGAGTGGGAATGTTGCACTGGTGTATTAATGAGTGAAGGTTGCACTGGTGTATGAATGAGTTAGAATGTTGCACTGGTGTATTAATGAGTGAAGGTTGCACTGGTGTATGAATGTGTGAATGTTGCACTGGTGTATGAATGTGTGAAGGTTGCACTGTTGTATGAATGAGTGAGAATGTTGTACTGGTGTATGAATGAGTGAGAATGTTGCACTGGTGTATGAATTAGTGAGAGTGTTGCACTGGTGTATGAATGTGTGAAGGTTGCACTGTTGTATGAATGAGTGAGAATGTTGCACTGGTGTATGAATGTGTAAAGGTTGCACTGTTGTATGAATGAGTGAGAATGTTGCACTGGTGTATGAATGAGTGAGAATGTTGCACTGGTGTATGAATGTGTGAATGTTGCACTGGTGTATGAACGTGTTAGAATGTTGCACTGGTGTATGAATGTGTGAGTGTTGCACTGATGTATAAATGAATAAGAATGTTGCACTGGTGTATGAATGTGTGAGAATGTTGCACTGATGTATAAATGAGTAAGAATGTTGCACTGGTGTGTGAATGTGTGAGAATGTTGCACTGGTGTATGAACGTACTAGAATGTTGCACTGGTGTATGAATGTGTGAGTGTTGCACTGATGTATAAATGATTAAGAATGTTGCACTGGTGTATGAATGTGTGAGAATGTTGTACTGGTGTATGAATGTGTGAGAATGTTGCACTGGTGTATGAATGTGTGAATGTTGCACTGGTGTATAAATGAGTGAGAATGTTGCACTGATGTATAAATGAGTAAGAATGTTGCACTGGTGTATTAATGAGTTAGAATGTTGCACTGGTGTATAAATGATTAAGAATGTTGCACTGGTGTATGAATGTGTGAGAATGTTGCACTGGTGTATGAATGAGTGGGATTGTTGCACTTGTGTATGAATGTGTGAAGGTTGCACTGGTGTATGAATGTGTGAATGTTGCACTGGTGTATGAATGAGTGAGAGTGTTGCACTGGTGTATGAATGAGTGAGAATGTTGCACTGGTGTGTGAATGTGTGAGAGTGTTGCACTGGTGTATGAATGAGTGGGAATGTTTCACTGGTGTATGAATGTGTGAAGGTTGCACTGGTGTATGAATGTGTGAATGTTGCACTGGTGTATGAATTAGTGAGAGTGTTGAAATGGTGTATGAATTAGTGAGAGTGTTGCACTGGTGTATGAATGAGTGAGAATGTAGCACTGGTGTATGAATGAGTGAGAGTGTTGCACTGGTGTATGAATGAGTGAGAATGTTGCACTGGTGTGTAAATGTGTGAGAGTGTTGCACTGGTGTATGAATGAGTGAGATTGTTGCACTTGTGTATGAATGTGTGAGAGTGTTTTAATGATGTATTAATGAGTGAGAATGTTGCACTGGTGTATGAAAGAGTGAAAGTGTTGCACTGTTGTATGAAAGAGTGAGAGTGTTGAATTGTTGTGTAAAATAGTGAGAGTGTTGCACTGTTGTATGAAAGAGTGAGAGTGTTGAATTGTTGTATAAAAGAGTGAGAGTGTTGCACTGTTGTATGAAAGAGTGAGAGTGTTGAATTGTTGTATAAAATAGTGAGAGTGTTGCACTGTTGTATGAAAGAGTGAGAGTGTTGAATTGTTGTATAGAATAGTGAGAGTGTTGCACTGTTGTGTGAAAGAATGAGAGTGTTGCACTGTTGTATGAAAGAGTGAGAGTGTTGCAATGGTGTATGAAAGAATGAGAGTGTTGCACTGTTGTATAAAATAGTGAGAGTGTTGCACTGTTGTATGAAAGAGTGAGAGTGTTGCACTGGTGTATGAAAGAATGAGTGTTGCACTGTTGTATAAAATAGTGAGAGTGTTGCACTGTTGTATGAAAGAGTGAGAGTGTTGCACTGGTGTATGAAAGAATGAGAGTGTTGCACTGGTGTATGAAAGAGTGAGAGTGTTGCACTGGTGTATGAATGAGTGAGAATGTTGCACTGGTGTGTGAATGTGTGAGAGTGTTGCACTGGTGTATGAATGAGTGGGATTGTTGCACTTGTGTATGAATGTGTATGAGTGTTTTAATGATGTATTAATGAGTGAGAATGTTGCACTGGTGTATGAAAGAGTGAAAGTGTTGCACTGTTGTATGAAAGAGTGAGAGTGTTGAATTGTTGTGTAAAATAGTGAGAGTGTTGCACTGTTGTATGAAAGAGTGAGAGTGTTGAATTGTTGTATAAAAGAGTGAGAGTGTTGCACTGTTGTATGAAAGAGTGAGAGTGTTGAATTGTTGTATAAAATAGTGAGAGTGTTGCACTGTTGTATGAAAGAGTGAGAGTGTTGAATTGTTGTATAAAATAGTGAGAGTGTTGCACTGTTGTATGAAAGAATGAGAGTGTTGCACTGTTGTATGAAAGAGTGAGAGTGTTGCAATGGTGTATGAAAGAATGAGAGTGTTGCACTGTTGTATGAAATAGTGACAGTGTTGCACGGTTGTATGAAAGAATGAGAGTGTTGCACTGGTGTATGAAAGAACGAGTGTTGCACTGTTGTATAAAATAGTGAGAGTGTTGCACTGTTGTATGAAAGAGTGAGAGTGTTGCACTGTTGTATGAAAGAGTGAGAGTGTTGCACTGGTGTATGAAAGAATGAGAGTGTTGCACTGGTGTATGAATGTGTGAGAGTGTTACATTGGTGTATGAAATATTGGTAATGTTGCACTGGTGTATGAATGTGTGCAATTGTTGCACTGGTGAATAAATGAGGAAGAGTGGTGCACTGGTGTATGAAAGAGTAAGAGTGTTGCACTGGTGTATAAATGAGTAAGAATGTTGCACTGATGTATGAATGAGTGGGAATGTTGCACTGGTGTATGAAAGAGTGAGAGTGTTGAATTGTTGTATAAAATAGTGAGAGTGTTACACTGTTGTATGAAAGAGTGAGAGTGTTGCACTGGTGCATGAAATATTGGTAATGTTGCACTGGTGTATGAATGTGTGTAAATGTTGCACTGGTGTATAAATGTGTGTAAATGTTGCACTGGTGTATATATTAAGTGAGAGTGTTGCACTGGTGTAAGAAAGAGTGAGAGTGTTGCACTGGTGTATGAATGTGTGAGAGTGTTGCACTGGTGTATGAAATATTGGTAATGTTGCACTGGTGTATGAATGTGTGTAATTGTTGCACTGGTGAATAAATGAGGAAGAGTGGTGCACTGGTGTATGAAAGAGTAAGAGTGTTGCACTGGTGTATAAATGAGTGGGAATGTTGCACTGGTGTATAAATGAGTGGGAATGTTGCACTGGTGTATAAAATAGTGAGAGTGTTGCACTGTTGTATGAAAGAGTGAGAGTGTTGAATTGTTGTATAAAATAGTGAGAGTGTTGCACTGTTGTATGAAAGAGTGAGAGTGTTGAATTGTTGTATAAAATAGTGAGAGTGTTGCACTGGTGTATGAATGTGTGTAAATGTGGCACTGGTGTATAAATGTGTGTAAATGTTGCACTGGTGTATAAATAAGTGAGAGTGTTGCACTGGTGTAAGAAAGAGTGAGAGTGTTGCACTGGTGTATGAATGATTGAGAATGTTGCACTGGTGTTGCACTGGTGTTGCACTGGTGTATGAATGATTGAGAGTGTTGCACTGGTGTAGGAATGTATGAAAATGTGGGACAAATATAATTTTCATATTATCCAAAAAATTAAATCAACTAAATCAACTAAATTAAATTAAATAATGACTTCACAAACTTCCTCAAAAATCTTCTCAGCTAGCAATTCTCTCCACTCAGTTTGTAAATTTTTGGCAGTTGTGGAAACAGGAAGTGATTTCTCTTTGTACTGTATTGAGTTCTTTTGAGCTTGAGTTTATTTTCTAAGAAGGCAATGCAAAAGTGTTCATTTTAATTCCAATATACACTATTGAAAGCATAGTTTTTAATAATTAATAATAATTTTAATAATTAATTAAATTTTATATTACAAACACTTTTAATTCTACATTTCTTCCCTCTAGACTCCCTTGTTGAGCAATCCCTCCATAAGGTGGCTCTTAAACCAGTCTCCTCCCACCTATACTCCTGTATCCAATCCTCTCGCTCCGGTGATGGCACACTCGACCGCCTCCAGAGCAACTTGCATCGACTCAAACCCAATGGTGTGGACCAGCTTGGAGGTTCGGCAGGGGTTGGTGTCCCTGACTCTGTCACATTGGAGCGCATCCAACAAAAATGGGCCATCATGCATAAGGCCTACTCGCCGAATAGAAAAGTAGAGATTCTGCTCAAAGTCTGCAAGACCATCTACCACAGCATGAGTGCCAATGCTGGCTTAGGTAGGCAGGATCTGAGATGGTTTCGTGTGATCTGTACTGTTAATCCGGACTCTTTGCATTGATCAGATATGTCTTCCACCTTCCTGTAGGTGTAGTGTTTGGAGCAGATGATTTCCTGCCGTGTCTGACGTGGGTGCTGCTCCGTAGTGATTTCATTACGTTACAGGTTGACACAGATTATATGATGGAACTGCTGGATCCCACACAGCTTCAAGGAGAAGGTATTACATAAGAGAGAGATTGTTGATTAAACATTACATGACACAAATGATGCCCATTTTCATACTTTTTATGTTTAGTATTTTGAATATTTTGCTTTCTGTATTGTAGCATGAGCAAATAATTATTTCTATAAACTTTTGACATAATTCCTAAATCTATTTTTTGCCATTTAATCTCACAACTCTTATCCCTCAATATAGACAATATAGAAGAATCACTTTTGCTATTTTTCTATTTCTTGTATCAACAGGTGGCTACTACCTTACTACTCTATATGCCTCTCTCTACTACATCAGCAGCTTCAGGCCACGACTGGCCGCCCGTCAGCTCAGTGTAGAAGCACAACACTCTCTGAACCAATGGCATCGCCGCCGAACAATGTATTGTGACAAGCCTCGTCGCAGCGTGCACCGACAAACCATTAAGAGACAAAGTTATCACGAGAGGCAAGCGAGGAACTCGGGAGATGTTGAGCAAGAGACTGATGCTGCATCAAATAATTGCGCTGATGGAAAAGAGTCAGAGCAGGCAGCAAGCAGCACAGAGGCGCTTAAGGAAGAGGGCAACGACACAGAAACAGAAGAAGACGTCGAGGAAAAGACAGAACAGCAGATGTAGACTAGGTAGTACTGTATTGAGTCAGGTTACTTTGTACTATTTTGGGCAACTTAATATAATGAGGATCAAACGTATAATCTAGGACCACCATACAAAGACAAAATTCATCTGTTTATCTGTATTAGAAGCTAAACTCAATATAGCAAAAGACTAAAAACCCACACAAGTCAACACCCCCTTACAGACACAAGTTTAGTTTTCTGCCCTATGTAGAGCAGTATTTAAATGTGTTAAGAATAAGATGTAAAGATTGAATGTTATAATGTATTGTCTAATTTATGATTAAAGCTATTTGATTATTATAAGATTAGCGAGCGGTGGTTATTCATGTTCATAATATTAAAGTATCTTTATAGCAATTCAATTTCAATAATTTATTTTATTTATAAAGCCCAGTATCTTGAAACCAAATGCCTCACATAGGCATAGGGCTTCACAAAAAGGTCTTACTAACCAAGCTTATGTCTTCAATAAGACCACTAGGGGGCAGTGCTACACCTCATTTCAGAGGAAGCTGCCACTGACGAAAAGGACTAGCACCAACCTTCAATTCAACGTAGCCTGGATAATGAGTATTCAAAAAGTTTTGCGCGTGCTTTGATTTATAGGAACTTTTGTCAGTGCAGGTAGGCTTTCATCCAGATTCCTGTTGCACACTCTACAATTCCTGTGTCCTCTGTTCTGATAAAAACTGAAGACATTTTACATATCAACAGAATCAACAGAGAACAAAAGTCATTTTTTATAATATTTTCAATGCAATGTGTGTTTGTGTGTTTGTGTGTGTGTGTGTGTGTGTGCGTGTGTGCGTCCGTGCATGCGTGCATGTATATGTGTGTATGTATGTGTTTTATTTATTTTTTATCAAGTGTTTAGGTGTTTCATTCAAAACACTGAAGACATTGATGAGCCTCAGTCAGGTAATAAACTATTAAATGCTGTCTCTGCAACTGACACAAAACTATATTAAGTATATCTTTTCTATAGATCAACAACTCGGTCTGAAATACATAAACAAATGCAAACGCACAAGTACAGATGTAAATACTTATACAGGGGGCCTCTTATGTAAATGTACATGCACAGCTTCATGTTTTCACATATGGAACCGTCTCTTTGCTGCATTCAAAATGACCAAGCCAATCAAATTTGCCTAATGAGACATCTGGCCTTCTGCATGTGGACGTCAAGCCAGAAATAGCTGGGCCTTCTTCACACAAACACAAACGAACACACACTGACTCACGTTTTATCAGAGCTGTTGGCAAGAGAAAGAAGTCGTACAAGCCTACACGGCAGGCCTGAGACTGTTATAGTGGTCAAGACACAATTCTCCCACACAATTCTTTCACATGTGATATATTATGCATACATGGCAGTGTGTAACGCACTCACCATGGCTATAAATTAGATATATGGCAGTGGCGGCGGCGCTGGAAGAGGGGGTGCGGGGAAAAGAGAGGAGGAGTGTGTGTTACTGTGTATGCGAAATGAGGAGTGGGGTCACAGATGGCTGTGGCCTGAGGCATTTGAGGTACTGCAGCAAAACATGGAGACACACAAATACAGGATTAAAGGGAAGTGGAAGCTGCTCACACATGCAAACATTAAAACATATAGTGTATTCTTCTCTCGGATCTTACTGCCTTTGTGTTCTAGCTTCAAAACCCTATAGTATTTACATATATGTGCTTTTTATCTGCATTGTTTTGGCTTATTCTGCCTTTTTATGTCAATTAATACATGCTTTAGATTTACTAAAGCCTTTATAATTATGGAAATGCTGTCTTACTGTCATTACATTTATCAACACTAGATGGCAGTAATATGCAAGAACAGATATCCCTATGTTGTCAACAAAGCATGCGACAGAACTCTGAATTACAACCCATCACTGACAAGACATTATAATGGGCCCCGTGCCAAAGGAACCTCCCAGACACTATTTGATTGAGATTGAGCAAGACTGTGAGTGTTTCTTATTGCGACAGCATACAGAAATAAATGCTTTAAGAGTTGGATATTTTGGCACAAATTGATTTTTATACTGCTGTTGCTCATGACTCGATCTAGTGGTATAAAGTTAAATAACATGCCACCCAGGGCAGCACTTTCTGAGTCCTCTGCTATAACAGCCGTGCCAAATAAACAACGCGTATAATTGTAATATTTCTATTTAAAATATAACATATCTTTTTAATTCATTAGATGTGTTTCCTCATCCTACGTCAAGATTTAAATACACTAGCTATAATTTGCAGCTAATTTTTTTACACATTGTCCACAAGTTGCGATGAAGACAGACATCATTTTGGTTTGTGGTGCAGAGTTTTAACTGCTTGTACTGTCCGGCCTCATCTTGTCCTCATCAGTCAGCTCTCCCACATAATGAATGTAAGCATCTCTGCGGCCTTTACCGTGGCCTTTCAGCAGCTGTCATCAACAAAAACTTCAATAAAACTTTCTCTGGTTTTGTCTTTTACCCTGCTGCTTGATTATCATTGCTCTTCTCTGTCATTCAATTCCTCCTTGTGTGTCTTTTTACCCTTTTTTTTTTGTACATTCCTTTCTCTTTCCATCCCTCCATCCCTCCTCCCCCCGCTCACCCACTTGTCTGAACTCTGACAGGTGTGTAATTGGATGATTAATGACCTCACTGCAGCCCCCCCGGACCCACCCTTCCCTCCATACAAACACACACACACTTAATGTTCAAATGAAATTGTACATATTTATGCAGCCACATATTCACACGCACATTTTTCACATTACACATGTGTATTCATTTTGCTTCAATAGCCCCGGCGTTCAGTTGGTCAAATACAAACCAGTAGGAGCCTTGAGATGATGGAGACATTAAAAGGAATGTAGCAATGCAGTGAGTTCAATATGTATGAAGACAACCTCAGTGCAGCATTGGAGCAGCAGTGGAGCAGCGGTGCTCAGTTTCAGCGACAATCAAAACTGTTGTAATGTAAGTGTCAATATGAAATACATTGACTTTAAAATGTAAATATATTTTTTTTTCTCCAAGCATTAGTTGCTTTGTAAATTGTACAGCTGAAATATATTTTTTTCAGTTTTCAAATCCTTTAGTGAGAACATAAAGACTAAGTTCAGGCTCACATGACTCACACTATTATCTGGTTATTTTGAATTAAACGTAAGTCAGGAAATTATTAGTATTTTCCTTTCAAGCTCAAGGAATAACAAAAAATTTTACACAATAGAGACTTTGGTAACTTTTCCCATTTCTGTACCACAGTGTGTCCTAATGCTGCGCTATTTAAACCAAGTCCATTGTCATAAAAACACAGTAAATACATAAAGCACTCTCCGTCCACCTCTCCTGGTCCATTTATCAACATAAAGGCTGTTTTTATGCAGTGTAATTCCCGTCCTCTAATGGAGTCTCTGCTGCTGAGAGAAAGGGCTGCAGCCGACTCAATCTGTCTGAACCAATCATAAGCTCGGCCTATGACTATAAATTATGCCACTGGAGTGAGGGCTACATGCAGTGGTGGGTTGTAGTAACTGAATGCATTCGCTATAATACGTTTTCTCAAGCAGCTTTTTGAATGACATACCTGCACTTGTGGGCATAGACTACATACTTCCATCATTTACATATTTGTCTTTCTGTTGAATAAGAAGTTTAATCCAGACATTTTGCTTTTGCATTTGTTCAAAAATAGCTAATAGCTAATCTGAGGAGTCTAAATAGTTTTGATATAATAATTTAACATTTAGATGATCTATTTCTACCTCTTCTGAAGCAATTTATTTTCATTTTAACTTACTTGAATTGTTTCTTAATTAAATTTTATTTTAATTGAAACTTTGCCCACATCGGACTGGACGCAGGAACAACTGATTTGGCCACATGCCTCAATGCTGACGATTTCCTAAATTTACTGGTCCACTTGATTAAGATGAATTATTAATATTTAAATACATGTCTTAATAAATGAAAGGGCAATGAAATAGGTTTATTTATTTGCACATAGGGGTGGGATTTATTATGTTTACACCAAATCCCTCTCCTTTCCAGATGTGTCTGTCCAAGCAACAATGCACTTATGATATGTGTCTTTGATTATTATTTCTACACCTATATTTAGTTTTTTTTTTTACTCTTACTTTGAAATGAAATTTAAAAACTGAAAAAAAAAAGCTAAAAGTCAGTGGGGGCTTAAGTGTAAGTGAGGGGCCCATCCCAAACAGCACGGCCTATAGGCCCCTGTGTGTAGAGGGACAAAGAAAAATGAAAAGTGTAGGGCCACTGAGGTCAGGTCCTGGGTCCCAGGGAGAAAAGCCATATCCTGTTGACCCTTGTCTGAACTCTGGCCCCTGACCCCCTCCTGCTCCGGGCTGTAGGGGGCAGGATAAGGGCCCAGGGGGGTATTTAGGGTTTGTTGCATGTTGCGGTGTTAGGGGTGGATGTCGGATTAGAAAAGAAGAGATAACAGAGAGTTAAAGGTTAAGGATAAGAAAAGCAGATCAGTAAAAGAAAGGATCATTTACTTTGTTTTTTCAAGAAAGCAACAAAACACCACAGGTTTGAGCAGCAAAGTGCTTACTAAAAACATTACCTCCCGTGATCCTCTCCATTTCAAAGATGTTGTTGCTCTTGCATTTTAACAGCTCCACAAGAAACTATCAGGACCCAGTCTGAACTATAAAGAATTTCCTCGGTGTGCGATAATCCAGGCTCGGTGACAGATCGCCGTGGCTCGACCATTGGGCCTCCTTCAGAGCAGTGAGGAGGGAACACACAGGCTTGAATTATGAGAGCGATACAGCCAAAGAAGTGCACTATTCTTCAAGGACATATCTCTCAGAAGTAAACCGTTTTGTTTAAGAATGCACAGACTAGTTTTAACTTTATTTTTTGTGGTTGTGGATAAAAAAGATATTTAGATATAATGATATGATATTTAGAACAATGAGTGATTAGGGTTAGAGACTGGCTAAAATTTATTAAAAATGTATTTGGACTTTGTCAACTCACTACTTTCACCTTTCAAAATCTTTGAGGAAATTTTATGGGCCTTTTTCTACACCATTACCTTCCACTTACTTTACATATTTACTTTCCAAATGACCTGAGAAATGACAAGAAAAGCCTTGCTGCAATTGAAAAAAATGATACAAAAGTGTGGCTATTTTAAAAACTAGCATTTGTGGTGCTGCTGATAAATCTGACTGAAGTCCATAAATATAGCCATGATTTTATTTGTTTATTTGTTACTTTCTACTGCTAACATTTGCATTACATTTGGACAATCTGTTACTTTTAATTGGCCGGAATAAACACCTGAATGACTGTGTTTTCACTTTTGCTGACTAAGTATTGCACCAGAAATGTTTTTTTTGTGTACAGTTGTTCAAAGGCTACTTCAAGTAATTACATCTGAGTGCAATGCGATTTTATTACTTTACTTATTCAAGATATTAAATTTTGAGTGTGCATTAGACCAAAGGGCTCCCAGCTGAACAATCAAACATCACATAAACTAATTGCTCTTAATGTTTACGTGTGCTCTTATTAAAATATTCAGGTTAATGTGCATAGTGCTGCATATAAAATGTAAGAAGAGACAGTTCAGGGACCAGTTTCAAATAGACATTGACCAAGGCTACAGTTATATACTTCAGTCTGTATGTTTAGCTTTTTAACTAAATTAAAAATAGACAACCAACCAACAGAATCCAACTCCTTTCCTCCAGAGTTGGTCTAATTCGGCATAACAGTTTAGATAAGGCTAAACCTCTGTGTAAATCTGTCAAGGTTTTCAGCAATGATAGAAAACCATTACAATTGTTGCTGAATAACTCATCAGATGTGGGTAGTCAAATTCTGTACTTGGGTAAAAGCAGAGGAACTTCAGAATAAGATTATGTCTGTACAAATAAAATAATTCCATGATTACTTGTATCAGAAAGTATTCAGTAAAAAGAACCTTATTTGAAATGGCACTAGGATTTTTAGTAAAAAATAAAAAGTATGTTTTAGGAAAAGTACTCATAAATTGTTAATTGCAGTCACTCAGACAAATGGAGACAAGTGTTACAAAAAAAAAGAGTTTAATACTTTAACCATAACTGTATATCTCATTTTCATTCAGAAGTGTCTCAGCAGTCCAAACCGCGCAGAGGGAGCAGAACGTTTAAAGAGTCCTTTGGCTGCAGCTCCCCTCTCACTTTGAGACAGTCAAAACTAGAAATGCTTACCGTGTGTGTGTGTGTGTGTGTGTGTGTGTGTGTGTGTGTGTGTGTGTAGAAATGGCTTTCAGTGTCGTGCTTATGTTGCATGTGTTTAGGAAGGATCCTAAAGTAACGGACGCCTGTTGTTGGCATCTTAAGGAGGTCAGTGGTGCGAGAGCGAGGCAGACTGGAAGTCATTCATAGTGTGTAGCTTCATGCTGAGGAAGAGCACTAATAATGTGACGCTGCATCCGCCCGGACCGGCACACATAAATATAAAAATAGAATAAGAAAGCAATGCTTAAATAAGGTGGTTGTGGAGACAGTATATTTCTTTGACAGTAAACTGTGCAGGAAGACAGGAAGTGGTAAAGTAGGCGTGTTCACAGGATCGAGTCCGGTTAAAAATCCAGCGAAGACTGTCTCTCTGATCGACCTGCTCTGGAGGCATGATGGGAAGTCTAGTTTTTAAAGCGTATGTCTCACCCACAGGACAAAGTGGAGACATTTGGAGAGGAGGAAGCACTTAACTCTAAAAGAGGTATGGCTTAAACCTGTGGGTCCAGACTGTTTGTGTCTGATGTAAAAGTCTAGTACGTGTGAAGTGGGAAGCTACATTGAGGTCAGTCTCTTTCAGTGAGGAATGTAAACGTTTGTGTCTTTTTTTTCTTTAAATAGTGTTCTGTATGTGTCATTACACATACCCATCCACACACACACACACACAATGCACAGATACAAGTCCCGCTGTGCAATCTCAAACACACAATGTTCCATCCATCCCTATCGTTCCTGCAGCTAGTGTGCATGTATGTCCAGTCCCTGTGCCAGAAGAGGCTCGGCTGGGTGCGCGTGGGGCGGTGGGTGGAGCAGCATGGCCGGGTGAGGGTGTGGGCCGGGGTACGTGTGAAGAGAGGGTCCAGGGTGAGAAGGGTAGCCTGGTTGGGAGAGGAGAGCGCCGGGGTAGTCGCCCTGCAGAGAAGACATGCCCTGGAGACCTGGAGGCACAAGAGGTCATGTGATCAGGATGCTTTGGACTCCACTTAGAATAAAAATGGAGACAGGTACTGGAAATGGAATTATCTACAAGGGTCAAGGGTTTTGTAGTTGGGGTCGTTAGCTGTGTGATTTTTCTGTTATATATATATATACTTTGTGTCATTGTGCACTTGTTCTGTTTCTATACATTATGCTTTTGTATTACTTAAACTGTAAAGGTTGAGGTTCTTAATATTAAACCCTTATGGTTTTCTTGCTCCTGTGTAAATGTTTGTGTTTTTTAACATAAAAAGTAAATATGTTAAGCTTTCACAGCAGGCACCCTTTCCATTGCCGGGTGGATAATTAATCTTTCTTTAATATGTTAATAAAATGATAATGTTTAATATAGCAAACAGAAATAGCTACTGTGTGAGTAAAAGTGCATATTCAAATTTTAAAGACAGCAGGCGTTTTTGCTTTGCCGCACCAATCACTCTCTAATGCACGTCATACTTGATGTACTTTTCAGGCATTAAGCAGCTTCCAGCTGTATTATTAACAGTGCTGTATATTTGATGTCTTTGTTTCTTTATGTTTTAATGAAAAGGCAGCCGTACCTGCTGTTCGCAGCCCGAGGTGGGCCTGTCCGTCAAGCCCATAACCGCCAAGAGCTGCCCCCTCTGGGCTGTAGGGACCACCTGGACCTGATATACAACACAATGTCAGACACTAAGACACTGACTGACACAGAGATGTTGACTGAGCATCCAACTGAGTGAGCTATAGACACCAACCTGAGCGATTTGACTGGTCAATCATAGGCTGCACTATTCTTCTTCTGGCATTGATGAACCTGCACAAGGTAGAGACATAAAGAAAGCCTGTGAGTGCGAGAGATGGACAAGGCCACACATTAATGGAGAAAAAGGCCGAGCAGGAGACTATTAACCTTTTCCCTTTTTACAACCACTTAACCCTTTGAGAGGCCGGAGTAAATCAACGTTAGGGCAGAGCAGGTATTGATCGCCATGTGGTAATTGATTGATCTGCATTGGTCTTGTGTGAGCGTGAAAGAAGCGTGATAGAATATTATACAATATATAGAAATTTATTGTATAAAAAACTAATTTATATGCATTTTTGCTGTAATACTTCGACATGTCAGAAAAAAATTAAATTAAAATGGCTTTGTGTAGAAATAATTAGATTATTGGATATTGATTTGCTATTCTGTTTTATGAGCACAGACCAAATTGATTGTACCGAACTGTGACTGTGAAAAAATCGTTTTCTTTTAAAGACAGTTTCATTAAAATGGATTACAGACTTGTAAATGTATAATTCTTTATTTACATGAACAAAAAAGACTCAATAAACAGTTCATGAGCAAAAGAACCCTGCCTCAGCTGACATGGACAATCAAATGTGCAGACGCTAAGCATTTCTTTGCTGTCGAGTGTCATGCCAATATTTTATTGACGTTGCATGACGCGCAGTGTTAATTTGAACATTGACGGATCACATTTAACCAAGACATTTTAACTGAATATTGATAAGCCACAGGGCTCGTATTAGAGTATTGATTAGGAGTGTACTGACCAGTTGTTGACCTGTAAGATGGTCAGCCCGGTGTCTAGTGAAAGCTGCTTCTTCTGCTCCTCCGATGGGTACGGGTGCTGTAGATCCAAGAAATACACAGTTAAAGAAATCCAAATACGTGCTAAGCCCCTGAGGTGTGCCTGTTTTGTGTTGGCGATATCCGAGAGTGAATACTGATGACCTTACATAGATTTGAATTCACATCTCCGCACATATTCTCAAACCCCAGCAGCCTCTCGCTCTCGAGCTGTTCTTTCCTAGTTCCCACACACTCACAGTGTAATAATTGGAGTGAAGAAACATTTGACCTGCCTCATTTAATAGCTAATTACCAATCTAATCACCTCACCCACAATTACTCACTTCATTTCAATCACTTCCTCAATACTGAACATATTCATATAATCACTTAATCCCCGATTTCCCATTTAATTTAATTGACCTCCATTATACTCTCAGGCCCCCTCTGTCTGTCTATTCCTGTCATTTGGCCTTGCACTAGAGCCACGTCAGTAATTAATCCTTTCTACGGCTTTTTGTTTTCCTTCAGCTTTCCACTCTGACTTAGTATATCTTTAAGGATAACACTGAGCTTTTAATAAATATGAGAAACATTATTTACTTTTCTTACCGACAGGTGCTGGAAAAGCCACGCTCTCATGATATTTGTGGCTACTTTTGGGAAGATCCCTCTCTTTTTGTTGTTTCTTCTTTCTCGGTCAGATTCATCGTCATCTCCTGTGCTCGGGGAGGCCACTGCTCCGTCCAGACCATCTCCTGTAGAACAACCAGAAATCTTTTAGACGGTGTATTTATGGCATGTCATTTTAAATAGCCCACATTTTTTGTATCTTTATTTTAGTTTGAATCTATAGGTATGGCTATATTTAATGCCACCTCTAGAAGTAATTAACATTTTATTTGATTTGTTTATTTGTTTTGGACTTGTTCACAGTAGTCCTCTGGCTTGCATTTGGACACACTGTCACTGTCCATAAGCCTAGTGTAAGAACATGCAAATGCTTTATTGCCCCGTATACACAAGTGCGTACCTGTATCGCTGCAGTTGTCAGCTGTGCTTTGTGAAGGCAGGCCACAGGTGCCTGGGGTTCCCAGAGGAGTAGTAGCACACTCATCCGGCTCCCGTAGCCACGATGCATTCTGAAGGACCAGGAAGGAGACACAAGAAGTAGTTAGAGCCAGAAGAACCAGAAAAAAAAACAGTCTTTATTTAAATCTCACACGTAGAATGGACAGTCTGGTTTTTGAGACTTTGGCTGACCTGGTCTGAAAGATTAGTGCAGGATCCTGTGAAGTCCTCCATGTCAGACTTAGAGCCACCCTCTCGATCATCCAGCACCAGGTCTGTGGGCATTTTCCCCTTCAGACAGGTGATGTACCGATGGCAGAAGTTATCACACAGGTCATGCACCTTCAGAGACAAAATAGTCATGTCATTTTAGAGAAGGTGGCTTAAAAAGCATTTTGTATTTAAAACTTGTATTTTTGTCTGTATGTTTGAGCCTACAACAATTACACATACTTTTAAGCCTTGAAAGAAATAAAAAAAAAACTCACTTTCTCTAACTCCAGCAGGTGAAAACGTAACACCTGAATGGCCTGAATCATCTGTGGAGAGAAACCAAAATCATAAATACAACATACATAACAACCTTTTATTGAACAAAATACTAGTTCATTGTGTCTTACCAAATTGTCCAGCTCAGGGTTAGATGAAAAGATCGGTTTTTCTGATCGAATCTGAAAATAAAAATAAAAATGTTTTTTAAAGTCATGAACTAACCATTTGCTATGTGATTGGCTGTCTCGGCTGTCACTCACCTGCTTGGCAAAGGCGGCAATATCATCGTTGAAGGATTCGGAGGAGCACACGTCGCTGTGATTGGTCATACCGGGCATGTGGGAGGAGCCCGAGAAGGAGGTGGAGTCTCGTGGGGAGCAGGTGGCCAGCTCACACTTCTCAAAAACTAAGGCCAGCAGTGGAAACAGTGGGTGACTGCACACACACACACACACACACACACACACACAGTTAACATACTAGACATAAACACGGTCACAGTTGACAGAGTGCACGAGGGATACATTTACAGACAGAAACTTTATAGCAGACAACTGTACATATTTTACATAGATTAACATTCACAGTGTACAAATACATGCTGTAAAATAATCTGTTAAAAGTTCACGTGTGGCTTAAACACATTTCAGGCCGCATAAATAAATCACAGGGGGTTTCTAACACATGCTTACCCATAGATCTGGTCTTTGTGGTGTTTGAGGGAGTCTGGGATCGTGGCTCCGTAGTGTGGGGGTGGAAGTGCCCTGATGTCGTCCACGTACCCCCCCACCGACATGGCCTCTGACCCTGAGTAGTGCACCAGCTCTTCATACTGCAACGCAATTAAGAAGGTAAGACAGAAAACATGAGACACATTTGACATCTGTGCTGTCCGACATCAAATCGTCGTCAGATTTCATTATGTAGCCGTGCGGTCAGAGGGCTTCAGTCACACGGCATAATGGACTGGTCTGGTCTCGTGTTGTATCTGCAGCAGTGTGTTTACCCAATTGATATTGTGCAGGAGTAAGCTATTATAATTCAATGTTTTGTAATTTGAGACTCTACAGTGATGAAAGCTAAAGGTGTGTGGTCTACTTAGAGCTCCATCAGTTGCAGTGGATGCAGTGATATATTCATGTATTCTTTGTAATATATTTTTTTCATGCATTAATTAAGTATGTAAAGTCAAAGGAACATTTAAATTATTGTCCCTCTATAGACCTTTACAATAGAAAACCCAACAGAACTATATGTAATAATACTATAAATGGCAAGAACATAAATTAAAGCAAAAGCGTATAATATGGACACAGCTGTATCTCTTAAAAAATCATTGATTAAAACCATTTTAACTTGTTTAAGTTCAAGAAGGAAGTCGACATATTGATACCTTGAATAAAGAGGGTTTTCCAGGAGATGTTTTATTATTTTCAAAGGGAAACATTGCTGCTCTGACTGTATATTTTAAGCATTTCACACTGCCTGTGAAGATACTACCACCACTGGGACGACAAACCTTTCCAAAAAGACTCACATGAATGTAAAACAATACACGTTAAAAGATGTTTTTACAGACGACTGGTGTTTGCCTCTTATGAATGCTTACATAAAAAGGAAAGAGGCCAGAATAGCTCCTTGGAGGGTGGGCGATGACTCTGTAGCAGCTAATGCCGTCTCCTTCCTCCTAAACTCAGACTAGACAGGAGCCGTGCTGAGACGTCCCTCACAACCCGCTGTGACAGCCTCGCCGGGGCCGTGCACACTTCTACACCCCTCACATATGAGACAAATATCCACTCTGCAGCACTTACACAATCATGAATATACATGACACACTCCCCAGTTTCCAACACACACGCACACTGCGTTTGTTATGAGCTAATTTGTGCTTCTCTGCAGCTTGCGTCTCTAAGGCAGCAGCAATGCTCAGGTCAGCAGATCTGCCTCTGGTTCTCTCTCTGCTGGATTAAAGTAACACCCCTGGCGGTCCCCTAAGGGCCACTGGGATCACAGACACAGCAACTGCTTGGTGGCCTGTGTTATTTTAACCAAGCCGTAAAAGTGATGATCAGCTCAGACTTCTTTTTTTGGCAGGGACTATATTCTTTCAGCGAGCAAGAGGTTATGATTTACACCAATGTGTCTTTAGGTTAGGGGGAAACACACATTAGGCAGACAAAATTAGCCTCTACATGTTTCAACAATGTCTGAACCAAGCTCGTATTACCAAAGCGTTGTAATTCTACATAATTGTGATTACATTCTACTCTTTAATGTTGCAGTCGATGCATTTCCTTCATAAACACTTAAGATCCAGCTTTGAAAAGCCAAAAAGCCTTATCAAATTGTTTTATTCCAGTACCATATGGGCATCGAGATCACAAAAAGCACCTGCTCTGAGGCCCAAGCGCTGGACACCTTCTAGTTTTATGGAGGCTGGCTATTAACACAATCAGCGCTATCGGATTGCGCGTCTCTCGTTACACTCGGCCCCTATCACGTTTCCGTGCGTCACGCGGATCAAAGAGGGACATGTTGAGATGACAAATTCCGTGGATTTCCCCCCTTTTTTAAAAAATAAATAAATAAATAAAATAAAAAAAGAAGTCACGGAGCTGGTAAATGGGGTTCAGATGGCAGGACTTCGGCCCATCGCTCGTTTTAATTGTGTTATTTCAGCAGCTGCATAAAAGTTTTTACAGGCGTGTGTGCTACCGCTAACAAGTCCCCAGGGCCGACACCAACAGAGCAACAGGGACAACACCTTCAGGAGCGAGAACTGATCTTTTACTAGATAAAATGAGGAAGTTGGATTTATGTGTCTCGTGTTGACGCGTGATAAGGCACGTTACGTAAAAAGTTGAACGATACAGACCTGAATGATATTTAATTTCCAGACTTTAACAAACGTATCACAAGTAAGTCAAGTGTGTCCATTATTCGTTTTTGCAATAAGCACAATTTGGATAAAGATTTTAATCTCAGCCACTTAATAATTAACAACTTTCTATTGTTCCACTGCGTGTTTTTACTGCTCAAACTAAGTTAACATCGATTACAACTTCATGCTTAATGCGTAAACGTTTCTTATAGATATTAACAACTATAAACTGTACCAGAAGTGGATTAAACAATCATTTATGGTTTGTAGCAAGAACACCACAGCACTTGATTTCAAAAATATGCTCAAAAAAATTGAAATTGAGCACTTATTTATAAAATGTGATTCAATTAAATCCATTTAAATATATTTGAATCTCAAGTTCAAATGACAGAACAAAACATCTATAAACTCCACTCAGTTGACACGAAACATTCTCTCCCTGCTCTGTCTTTACAGTAATTTGACTGTACCAGCCCTGTCCCTCACAGAAAGCTCTGAGCCAGCCATGATCCATGTCTGGGAATCACTGTAGCAAAAACACTGACCTACTTACCGAGTCGAAGAGCTGCATCTTCTTTGCTCTTAATGACCTACACTGCTCCCTCTATAACCCTGACCTCCACTTGTCACAGCTCACGGATGTCACCCAACGACAACACTGTCAGTGAAGGGCCATTTAGCTTGAGTATTGTTATTAACAGTGCGTTCAGAAATGTTAGGAGAGTTCAAACTGCTTGGACGCTGTTCTCAGACTGTACTGCTCACATGTTTGTGCTCTGAAGTCTTTAATGGTGACTTCACTGGGCCTTGTTTTGTGTGTCTCTTCACTGACCGCTCGTGCGAAGAGCAGCCGCACGCGTCCATTACTGCTTTTAAAATCAAGTCTTCCCTTTTAGAGGCATAACCCAATCATTGCTGTGCACCTCATCCACTCTTCTCTCAAATCAAAATCATCCTCAAATAACACCGGACCTACCCTCTTCTCCATGCGGCTCGACAGCCAATCCTACGCGGGGGACGATGATGCTCTGCTCGGCGGCTCCAGCAGGCTTTCGGTCTCCTGCGTAAACCCTGAGAATGCAAGTTAAGAAAATAGCTTATAACCTATGTATTTGTGTAAAAGTGAGTAATATAAGCTTGGAGACACATAAAAAGGCTGTAAACAGTTGCTTCCCTTGTGTCCCAACACCAGTTTAGTCTTACATTACAACATTCTGATGGGATTAGGGATTTGATTGGCTTAAAGCTAATGGTTAATAATACGCTTAGCTAAAGAGGCAATAAGGCTCTCATAATAATGAATCCCGGGGACAATTAAATGCCATTAGCTTGGAAACACACGAGGGCTGTAAACAACAAGGCAGCAGCGGCAGTGTGATGTTAATCTTACCGTAAACAGAAATAGTCCCGTCCGAGTCCTGCTAGAGTCCACAAAGAGAAAGGCAGCGGAGAACAGCGGAAAGTGGCTTCCAATAAGAGCTGCTCTAAGTAACGGTTCGTGGTCGCTCGGTGATGCACGTCGTAGTATTGAGGATAAAAGGCAGCAGGCGTCCCTCCTTTTTGGCTCCTCTCGCTCTCTGTCCGTGCAGCAGACGGCGACAGGCTGGGATGTGTCAGTAGCTGGGAATGAGCGATGGTGCTCGCAGCCTCCACAGAAGAAGAAGAAGAAGAAGAAGAAGAAGAAGCGCAGGAGGAGGAGGAGTGGTGACGCTGGAGGTTTTCGAGGGTCAAAACGCGACGGGGTCTCTCTCTCTCTCTCTCTCTCTGTTTGACCCCTCCTCGTTTGAACCCCCCCCACCCCCTGCTTACTCTCCTTTATCACCAGAGATGGGTCGGTTTTATCTCCTCGAAGCGCACTCCTGTAGCCTTTGGTGCCTCTGCCTGTAGCTACATTACTTTAACGCAGATTACGATCGTCATCTCGGGATAACTCTGTGAGAATGGTGATAACCAACCAGCGGGAGTGGGATATGATGCAGTCAAAGTAATATTAGACTTAAAGCAATCAATTAATGTCATAAGATCAGGGGCGTAAAGAAAGGCACGGGGCTCATATGGAAATGATGGAAATAGTGGAGAATCTGAGAATATAACCTAGTCATAAATTGGTTTTCTTGATATTTAGCTTTGGATTGCAACAATAAATTATCCTGAATTATGCTAAAAATGAAACCAAGCAACATCAAAACTGAAGAAAACTGATTTTGAAAAGAAGAAAAGGTCAATTAAAGACAGGATGTCTTTATTTACTTACTTTATTTGTGGGTGAGGTAATAATTATTCAATAAAAAAAAGTTTTGAAAGAAATTTGGTTTTGACTGAAGTTTGATGTTAGGACCAACACAATGGTCCATTCGAGTTATATGTTTCTTAAGTTACTTTTTGTATTTAAGTTTTTTTTTTACATTGGCTATGACCAACAGGAGCCATAAAAGTGGTTGCAAGCAAAATAACTGAAAACGGGTTAAACCAGCCTAGTCCTTTTCCTAATATTGTATGTTTGGTTATAGCCTATATTAATCTCACTTGGTAAATATACCATACATTATGAATCAAAGTTAATTTGAGGGCCAATAAAAGAAATACTGAGCAGATTTGGTCCCTGGAACCTTTGACAGTTCTGCTTTAGAATAAACCCCAGCTTCATTTGACGACACTTTAATAAAGTCAACTGCGTGGTCATAAATAAGCCGGGAACATGTGTGATGACAAGACATTTACAGGCCTGTAATAGCTTCTAAAGTGTTTTATTGTGTTGTTGTAGGTTACAGCCCAAATGTCACTAATGGTTGCCTTTGGCTTCATTTTTGTGGATTGGTCTTTGAGGGAAAGTGTGAAAACTTGTCCATTAGGCCTACAGTGACAAAGTTTAATTTTAACTGAGGGGTGAAAGAGGAAAAAGCCCTTCACACTTTAGTGGAATATCTGCAAAGTGAGAGTCCTGTGTTGTAAATTACACTTCAGTAACATAATAATTATTCCAAATGCTTCCCTTGTCCCTGTCCCACTGTGAAGGGGCTGCACTTCAATCAGCAGCGGCTTGGCGGGGAACAACAGGTCGGGGCAGGCAGCTCCGTGGGCGGCAGGCAGTGTGTGGCTGGGTCCCGCCTGTGAGGGTCCGCTCCGCGCTTCCAGTCTGCGCTCTTTCAACTCCGCAGGGGGCTGCTCTCCTCCCGGGCTGATCACAGTCCGCTGCGCCACTAACACAGGCTTGAAACGGCTCCAATGGGCTGGAAAAGGCCCTCCAAGCCTTGTTTTCACTTTGTTAACAGGTTGAATGAAAGGGATTAACATTTAAAACGCGAGTCATCTGAATGAATTCATGTTTACAGAGGTTTCCCCTTTTTCTTCTGGGCAACCATTCACTAAAGGTACGCCACTCTTTGAGCTACATTTTGCAGCTGCTGCTAACATGTGTCATAAATCTTTTTTCTGTAATCGGCTACTTAAATTACGTATGTTAGAGATAATCTAAACGCGTAGATTAGAGCCATCACAAATACGCAGAGACGTGTTGGTTTTTATTTTTTTAATCACATCTTGTGTTTAGAGAAGGAAACACCACAGCTCCAGGGCCATGTTAATGAGGATACGTTATAAGACCCATATGTTGGTAAGATGGTGCTAAACTGCATCTGATCAAGGATAAGACGCCCACACGTGATCAAATCAGTGGGAAAAGTTATAGTCCTGTGTTGTTACAAATTCACTTCAGTTTGTTTGCCATTTGCAGTAAAACATAGGCCTATTGTGAGGATCATCACATACAAAAATTAAAGTAATTTTGAAAGTGCACATTTGAGGTAAGTTTTTATACTTATCACAGCTCACAATGGCACTTCCTGCTGGAATATTTTTGTTAGAGCAACCAGGATATTTTGCTTTAACACTAAATAAAAGCCATATTTGGCCCAAAGTGGTCCTTATTATTCACAATATTCACAACTGACTTCCACTAAGTGCTGTATTGTTAAAATTACAAAATGGAATGGTTATTTTTCCAACACTTAACACTGAGATAGAATAAACTTTCACAACAAAACACACGGCAAAAACAAAATACAATGAGACAGAGAAATGAACATGATGAAAACTATGCTTGCAGTATTATAACCTTAAATTTAAAAGTCATTTTTCAATCATTTTTACTCAATAAGTAGTAAAAAGTTGTCAGAAAAATATTAGAGTAGATGTACTTGTGTAGTAGGATTTTTCTACCTTCTGTTACAGCGAATGGAGGAATCAGAGGAACTACTACATGCTTTAGAAGAAGAACATGAGAGGATATGGACATTGGAAGACCAGTAGGTACTACAGTAAGTCTCTATTATAATTATTAATAGTGTATGTGGTTGTATATTTGTAGAAAACTGTTGAAGTGTATCTAAGCAGAATCAACAGGTGGCCCGTATTTAATGCCTGTAAACACATCACTGTAGGCGTGTGTCCACTGTTCACTTCTATCTTGAAGCTGTGTTGCTGTAAGAGCCTGCTCCTTCCTTCTCCACAGCACTGAACATCACTCAGCCAGGTTCACTGTCAGACCATTCTGCATGTCAAGGCTGGTGCAGTTATTTGTCACTCCCTGTCAAGGCTGGAGTGCACCTTCCTCTGCACCCGCCAAGGCCTTGTCGAGATGTGTGTGTGCGCGCTCTCTGCTCGGGCCACTGTGCCTATGGCTTTGTGTGCATGGTCACTTTTATGCTTGTGTGCTGCGGGTCAGTGTCAAGGTGCTCCTCTTCTAAGTTGGGCCTCACTGCAGGCGATGCCCAGGGCTAGAAAACAGGAAACAACGAGCAGAGAGGGAAACTGTGTTTACTTCAGAGTGGAAAGTCTGTCCGCTAGCCTACTTATGCTAAATTGCAGACAGGGATTGCCACTGTAATTCTTCTAAGTTGTGCCTGCCCAGTTTGTAGTTGTAGTGATATCAGGTTACTTTGCTGAACAGTTGTGGGTGCAAAGAGAGATCAGACGTGTGTGGAAAACAAGTCAGGTGTTTCTGCTAAACACAATTGCTTTGTCCACCTTGCTCCAAAGTTTAATTTATTTAAGCTTGGAAGTCTAAAGTCCAACCCAGAAGTAACCCAGAAAGCCAATTTACTGCAGTTTACAATACAAGGTTCTGTGTTCACTGTTTACTTCTTCTCACATATTATGTAGTTCACGGTCTTAGTTTTGTTAGTCCTTCAAAGTCTTGGTCTTTCAGGGACTGCCCTCTTGGTTATGACTTTGATATTGCATACACTAAAAAGGACATTTCTCAAGAGAATAGACAAACACCAGACCAAATATTTAGAGAAAGGGTCAAAAGGTTGGCAAATTAACTTAAAACAACTCTATGCAATTTTTCAGGTGGAAATTTCCGGGTTTTTAAAGAACTTCAATGTCAGTGCTGTAAACGGAAACTGTCTAACAGTATATGTTTGGATTTGGGGACAGTTATGTTGAAGTCAAGTATTTGTTGAGCCACTTCAAAGAGGTGTTATTCCTGTTTCATTAGTAATGCTAATAGTTCAAAAAGTCAGGAGTTCATCCATGTTCTCATTATCAAATTGGTTCTAAAAAAAAAAAGAGCTTTTTAAGCACACTTGAGAGCAATGGAGGGCCACCCAGCCTTGTTGACTTCAGTGACTCTGCCATTAAGAAAATATGGCGGCCGTGACCTCCATGAAACCCCACGCAAACACCTTAAACATGTGAGAACCGTGACCCACTGCCACCTGCGACATGGAGGAAGCAGAAAGATGGAGGAAAGTCAGGAGAAAGAGGAGGGGTGTAGAGTGCATTTTTATGAGCCAGCACCTCTCCTGTTACTGGGTCATCTGGTCACGTCGACATAAATTTCACCCCCTCTTGCCATTTTTCTTCCTTTTTTCTGGCACCAAGCAAATCCACCCACCGGTTCCAAATCCATCGACGTGCTTTAGAAGCTTGTTTGCAAACTTTTTCTCAAGGTCCCAGTTGAGCCCAGTGGATCAGGACCCAGAGATGGATTGCTGCAGTTTTTTGGCGTCAGTTCCATGATTTTAAAATGCAGATATTTCTGATGGAAAATCTGGTTTATAGTGCTTATCACAATTACAGAGCAAACCCGGTTCAAGCCCCAGTCCTCGACTATTTGTCACTGTCCTTCTCTCTTTCTTTTGTCTCTCCATATTATCGCCATAAAATAAAAGCTTAAAATATTCAATAGCACTAACAAAGAAAAAAAAATCTACAAATTAGTAATGTCCTACTACTTTTTCCAGAACCGAAATATTAAATTCAAATTAGGTACATGCGGATACTGAGTACAAATATTAATACTTAAAGTGTATGATCTCAGAGCCAGAATAAATGCAGAGATGATTTTCTTGACTTGACTTAAATCATATTTATTTACAGCAAAATCTTTCAAGACAGTCCTTATAGAAAGTAAGGGTACCAGAAACTTAAACCCCATGTACAAGAGAACCCAATACCAGCAAATACTGAATACTGGTCCTGGTATCTAGCAATACTAAACCTGTCCCGTACATAAAAATATACTATAGAAGACCAAAAAAGCCCTAATAAAGGTAGTTATGGTGAAGTTGGGTCATAAGAGAGGCCAAGTTTAGAAAACATAGCAGTAGCCCTCCATCCCCAAAACCGAGCGCATCCCTCTTGTCGTTATCGTAGCAAACTCCATCTCGTTTTGTTTATGGTAAGCCAACACTACCTTTTTCCCCTTCTGTTATTTTCTACTCCTTTCTGCCCCCCTCCTCCTCCCCCTTTATAGATGGAGATTAACTGGAGAGTGCAGCGCCATCCGTCCTCGTGACTGTTTGTTGTTAAGGAGATGGATGGAGGCTCCCTCTGCCAGCTCTACGCAGCCGCAATTACACCAGTGGCCATGATGGATGGAGGGAGGGAGAAGGGGGTGGGTTGGAGATGGAGAGAGGGAGATACAGAGAAGGGCATCTATCACAGCCCTTAATCTACCTGTCACTGCACCGGCTACGACCGAGGATGGGTTGTGGTGGGGAGGTGGTCTTCAGGGGGAAAAGTCGAAGAATTATTTTGGCTCTTAGCTCTGAATTTGCTCTTTTTGTTTTGTTTTGTTTTGGAGAATTAGGCCTTCAAGCAATGGGCTCATTAAAAGTCCTCATTGTGCCAATTGATTCCCCAGAGCTTATTGGATTCTCCATCTGTCTCTGTTTGTGTGCAAAGTGTAAAATACTGAGTGGACAGTAGAAACATGTCCCTTATGTACACTGAGGTCTAAAAAATTCACAAAACTTTTTAGATTTCCTGAGTTTTATCAAAGAATTGCTATTGTACATTAAGGGACATACTTCCTCTGCATCATATGCACATGTCAAACTCAAGGGCACTGCAATTAGTTATGTGACCATAAATACATTGAGCTGTATCCAAGCAACATTCACGATGTTGAATGAATGAATGAATGTATTCAAGCAACATCAGTGAGCACATACAGCAAGATGCAGTAGTGGTTTCTGTATGGAGATGCATCGTATTTGCATAAACAAATAAATTATGACAAAGACATGTTTGCACAAACAGGCTCCCACAATAAGATGTTTATCACTGCGTCTTGTGTTATTACCTCTGCGCCCCATCGCAAACCTTAAGCTTTTGGCAGTGACCTAAGCTTTTGCAAATCTGCATACATTACACCTGATGTCTCTCCATTTTCAACAACGCTACAGAAATATTATGAAAAGTAATCTCAGGTCTTGCAGCCTGTCCCCCTCCTGTACCTCCTCATCTGTCCACAGCAGTGAGAGATGGGATGGTGGGATTAATACTCTTCCGCCCATCCAGCCCTGGGAATGATAGATGGACAGATGCAGGAAGGGAGCGGTGGAGGAGGAGAGAGGCCAAGAGATTAAAGGAGAGAAGTCTGAGGTTCATAAATCCGGGGCGGAAGACCTGGTCGCCATCACACACTAATAAGATCTGCAAGAAATCCATGATGAGGGAGAGGAGGAGAGAGATGGGAGTAGTGTAATAGCATTAGATGTAATCTAATCATGGCAATAAGATGTGAATGGATGAGTGTGATCATGGTGATTATGCAGAAGAGGGATGGAACTGTGTTGATGAAGCTTTGAGGCGTGAGGACAGGCCTCGTTATTGGACAACAGATCGGCGGAGTTAGTCCACAGTGGGGAGCAGTTCTCTGGCCTCACAAACTGTTGTTTGGGCATTAACAACAAATATAAAAGAAGAAGCAAACATGTTGAGGGTTGAACAGTAGCTTATAATTATGTATCATGTACAATTACTCACAGAAACAAAGATCATGATCAAAATTCATCCAACCAAAGATAGGGAAAAGTTATTCTTAAAATGAACAAAATGTGACCAACTCCGGTCTTTCTGTGAGGTGTCTATGTCCTCTCCGTGTTATCGTGGGTTCTCTCCGGGTACTCTGGCTTCCTCCCACCGTCCAAAGACATGCATGTAAAGGTCAAATGGGAACTCTAAAGTGTCCCTAGTGAATAAATGTGAGAGTGAATGGTTGTCATTGTCTGTCTCTAAATGTCTGCCCTGCAACCAACTGGCCACTGTCCAGGGTGTACCCCGCCTAAGGCCTAAAGTTGCTGGGATAGGCTCCAATCACCCGCAACCCCTAAGCAGGACAAAATTTATGAATGAATGAACAAAATCTATTAGTTGAATGTTTAAACAAGAGTGACGGCCATAACATTCACAAAAGAGACTCTAGATGACTGGCCAGTATTTTTACTAAAAATTCTTCTTTTTCATTCATTCATTCATTTTCTACCGCTTTGTCCCGTTAGGGGTCGCGGGTGGCTGGAGCCTATCCCAGCAGCTTTGGGCCTGAGGCGGGGTACACCCTGGACAGTGGCCAGTTAGTCGCAGGGCTGACATTTAGAGACAGACAGTGACAGACAAAACAGACTCTGTGACAGACTCTTCTTGTTTTTATAAACACTCATCTCATGTCAACTCATTCCTGTTAAAACACAACCCACTGGCTGCTGTGGCAAAGTTGCTATAGTAAATAAGTGCCTCATCCTCATCCAGGAGTTGCCACAGAAAAGTAGTTCGGCAATGTTTTTACACCGGATGCCTTGTTGACTGTGGTTAGGTAAAAGGAGTATGTGCTAAACTCTACTTTGGCTTCTCTCAGGCAGATGTAAACTCAAAAGCACAACTGTAGCTTCTTGATGAGCGAGCAGAAGGAAACACACAAAGCACCAGACTTAATGAACACCAGAAGGAAAATGTGTCAATTTAATCTTCATCTTTCAATCACCAAATCAGTATAACGTATGTGCAGTAGTCGTCTTGATGTTAGGAATTCACCGTAAGTGCAGTTGAGCATTCGTGACCTGACTCGGATCAGATAGTGTGTGCGTTCAGCCCCCACCTCCTCCTCACTCCCTCAATCCACCGGGCCACATTTTTCATGGCCCAGCTGTCGGAGGGCCTTGATTGGTTGGCTCAGCAGACAGATTGCCGATAGGCCCTGATTAATAGTTGAGGTCCAAGAACTTCCTCATTGATCAACAGGACAGGCTGCAGCAGAAGGGGGAGGAACGTGGAGAGAGAAAAAGCATGCCCTGTCGCTCTGCAAGTGCTGCTGATAACCCTGATAGTGGCCGGTGGAGTGTGTAGGAGAGCAAACGTGTGTCTGCTTAAGGGTGGGCTTATATACAAAAGCAAAGAAATGAGGAGATGTTAGAAAGACAATGAAAAGGAGCCTACTAAAGCACTCTACAACAGTTTGGCAGGACTGTGAGAAATATGGTCAACAAATTAGACACAAGAGAAATTTCTCAAAAGTAGTAAAGAGTTGTTATTTAATGTCAGCTCTGTTTTGTCTAATGCATTCTACAATAGATCACTTCACATAAAATAATTTTGATAAACTGAGATCCATGACGCCATAAATCTAATATGATTGAAAACCTATGTGGTGCTCCCAAACCCCCAGTAAAAAGCAACATATTCTGTTGGATAATCTAGCGTTATTATGGGTTGTATGTTACAGAAACTATTTAAGTCTTATTTATTAGTGTCATAACTCCACAACTAGCTAGTCTTCTGAGAATGTATTAAAGAATGGTGTTGGTAGAGTGGTTTTCACAATAAAATGTTTTATTGTTTTTCCTATCGCCTTATAAACACATTAGCAGTAATGCATTAATGTTATCTGAATCTGTTTCTGACAAACATTTGGATAAATTTACAATTGAAGTCAGTGTTTTCCTGTATTTTGTCATTTCAATTCATTTTCAAAGCTACATATTGTGTTGCTAACTTTATAGCTTTGATTTTATTTTGTGTGGCATGTGATAAAATGTGAATTGAAATTGGTCTAACACTGAAGACCATAGGGAAACCCAAACAGAACAAATGTATATCTTGCCAAAAGCAAATATAAAAGGCTTCATGCCTGTGTACACGGACAACACGTCCTGCTACATTTGCAAAGTGTTTGTGTTACAGTATCTCAGTATGTATGTGTGTGTGTGTGTGTGTGTGTGTCCCAGGACTGTTTTGTGTATGCCCCCTCCTGCTGCTCTGTCCAGCCTCCAGTTGATTGATGATCTCCACTCCCACAGGGTCAGCAGGGTCACGACCTCCCACTTTTGACCCCCCTACTGGGAGGGTCCCACACACACACACACAACCACATACACAGGGACCAGCCCATTCGGAAACAGATGGCCTCGGGACAACTGGCGTTTCCTCACCTTTCTCACTTCAACTCCTCGTGTCACATTATCAATACAACCACATACAGTATCCAGAGATGCACTTTGACATTAGAGATCACACTGACACGTTATTAAAGATATTTAAATTCATTCAATTGAAGGCATCTCCGTAAAAAAACACTACACTAACATGTAGCAGGATACAAAATATTGTTAACAAGTCCGAGCAGTGGCATGCATAAAACCCAGCTTTACAAACAGGAGCAATGAGACAATACCGCACTCCAGTGGTAAGACAGGGCAATGGTAAACAAAACCAACAAACTACAGACATTAAACTTTATAGACACCCCACATAAAAACTAATGAGTCATACACAGTAGTCGACAAATCTCCTTTTTATGCCACTTGTAAAGAGGGAGAGTTTTAAAATACCCCAGGTACATCACTAAACTACAGTCAGTGCATCAAAGTGAATGAAAAAACAAGCCTTCTGTTATTCTCATATTCTTTTGAATGAAGAATCTTGTGATAAACATGGCGTCTTATTAGAAATTGAAAACCAGATGAAGAAAGCAACAATGTGAGGCTGACCAGCTTCTTATCTGCTTCATATCAAGAAACTAGGGATCTGTGATAAGGACTAAGGAGGTTATCATCTGATCGTCGTATTCTGCCAGGCCGCCATCTTCAGCCAGCTGGCCACATGCCTCTTGATCTCCTGACAGATGGAAACATAGGACAAACAGAAAGAGCACTTTTTCATATTAAGTACAGTAATACAACTTGAAATCAGATGTTATTGCAAATGGACAATAAGTCAATATTATCTTCCTTTACATAGGCACAAATGTAGATGTTTTCCTTATTTCTGATTATGTACATATCCCTATAATAATAATAATAATAATGTATTGATGTGCAATGTGCTTATCTTGCCTTTGTCTGAATATTAAGGCTTAAAATTAAAAAAAGAAAGGTGGGGACAGGTTTTGAGTTTTCCCTTTTCCATGATGCATAAAACAGGAAGGGTTTTAGGGTATGCCTCAGTAATCTACCTGGAAGAGCACAAAACCTGTAATTAAAAGGACCTATATTCATCCCCTGGCTACACTAGCCCCACTAGGATTTTTTAGAAGTCTTTGTCAAATGTTTCTCATATAAATATTCTGAAAGGAGAATGTCCTTTTCATAACTCAAAGCGTGAAATTTCCAAAGTTTTCACTGCCATGTGAGGGTGGACATACTGCACCTGTCTGGCTTTTCTGAGTGAGCTGCGATCCGTGGCTCTTGGGTTCAACATATCAGCACAGTGAGCGGTGTCCTTAATAAAGACAGTGTGAGCCTTTTCTCTGTCCTTCGTGCTGTCCTGCACCACAGACAGCGAGTGCCATGGGTCAACCCCACCTGTTGGAACAATTATAATATTGTTACCATTATCACAAAATAAACAGTCTTATAATAGTCTTTCGCCAGCCCCACCGTTCACATAGAGCACTCTGTGCGTCTGTGGCCTGTCTGCTCCATAGTATGTGTTTGTAAAATTGATGTGTCCAGGCAGGGAATGCTGGGAAATGCCAAACAGCACGGGACAGAGCCTAGTGTAAGCCTCCAAGGTGAGCAACCCAGAGAACGGACAACGAGCAACTTCACAAGTCTGGTCTGTACAAAGAAAATGATTCAGGCTTAAAAGAATGGATGGAAACTTCTAGTTCTAGTCTATAAAAAAACAAACATTTGGAATATTTCTGTCAGTGGTATACAAACCGACTATGAATCATAAATTCTGGCTTACATATTGAAGGAAAAACTCTATAACATAAATCATTAATAGCTACTAGGTGCATATGTATTGTACAGAAGCCAAACTCAGTGCAGGTCTGGTAGATCCACTGCCTCTCTCTGTGGGCTGAGCTCACAGATGTGTCCATCAGATCTTTTACTGTCTTCTCATAGGAAACATCCAGACAAGACTCCTCACTGCTGGAGCGGTAAACCTGCAAAAAACAGGCATGAACAGAAATCACACACAGGATTATAGCGACATCTGGTGGCAACACATAGGAAGGAAAAATATCACTAAAGGGAGAGCTTTAATATTGGGAAGACTTGTCATAGTATTGTAAGAGAGCAACTTTTTGTACATACTAAAAGTAAAACAAAGCTATTATAGTTTTATTATTGTGATGTAGATTATATTTGTCTATATTTACAAAATGGTGTGTTTTGGTTGAAATCATTAATTACAGTGTTGGTGTATGTGGTATATTCTGAGCTACTGAACAAAGCATGTAAAAGCACATCATTCTTTGTTATGGGCCTATTCTTAACTAACTAAGACACAAACCTACACATGAGCAGTCACAAATAAATATAATAATATAAAATTTATTATAATAAAACTAACCCTTTTTAAATAACACATACCTGAGCAAGCTTAACAAGCTGGTTGTAGGCGTTATTGCCCTCAGTCGTATTGGTCATAAGCACACAGATTTCTTTGATAGACATAAGCACCCCTTCTTCATTGTACTGCACTGTTCCCATAAAAATGTCAGCCAAACTTTGGCTTAGCTCAATCTGAGGAGGTGAGAAAGAATTTCACAAGAATAAAAAGCATATTGATGCATGTTTCTTTTTATGACTATTTTATTGAAGTGCTCCCACCTTATCGTCAATATTTTTGGGAACTTGACAGCAGCCAAAGTCCCTTGCCACACGACTGTTGTCACCAGCCATCAACTCTACCTCCAAAGCTGCAAAGGCTTTTAGCACCTCATTCAGACACTGCATTGAGAGGTTAGGGTAAATTTACTGCAATGCATCACAAGCTTGTTATTTGACACAAAAAAGAGCTGGAATTTGTACCTTAACCGAGCCACCAACATCTTCATTCATCAAACCCATGGCAACGATCTAATCCAAAAGACATTAACAGATCTGTGACAGATTGAGTGCATATATATATAAATGTTTTACACTGTGCCATTTTTACTTTGCTGTAGTCAGAGAAGTCCAGTTGGGCCCTGACAGGAGCTGAAGACGCGACAGCACCATACACCAGATGGGGAAACTGCAAATGAACCAGAATACTCTTTGATTATGAAGTCTTTGATTGTGTTTCTACATTTAAAAGCTGTAATAGAGTTTCCTTCTCCACACCTTTCCTCTAAACCAGGCAGAAAGAGCTCCTGAATATGAGCCTCCAAAGCTGATCCAGGTGTTTTTGTTGCTCAGGTTAAAGCTTTGGCTGATGTACTGATGGAAAAGAGCCAGATCTAAGAGGCTGAGAGAGAAGAGCATTGATCATCAGTTCACAGACACACAAGCACAAACTTACTTGATATTTATTTGAGAGCTGGATATATGAGGTTTAAACTCCTGCAATGAGTGATTGGTAAAGAAAACAAGAAAGACAAGTTGAAACCGCAAATAGCGCCATCTTGTGAACGTATTGTGTAAGTTATTACAAAATCAACAACGGGGTTAGTAGGTCCTAGTCAATGGCACACAACAATATTTTCTTTTGGCCGTACAGAGCTGTAAGTGAGGGCCTTAAAAAATAAACTGTGTGTCTCAACCATAAAATGGACATTTTAGACACATTTCATTCCCTTATTTTTTTCTCTTAACCTTAAAGACTTAAATGTAACCCTTTTTCTAAAACCAATTTTTCAATACAGCATTTTTTACTGAAAATTACTGAGGGAAATGACCTTTGTGTGACCTTTGTGGTAGAAACTATGCACAAACACATACTGTACAATAAAAAAAGGTAAATAAAGTTAGAACAGACACTTCCTGCCTAAGAGCCGGTCTTACGCCTGCTGGCTGCTCAGGTGGACCAGGTTCTCTGTTTTGAGGCCATCAGGGATGAAGCTGTCGCCATAGTAACGATGCTCAAGAGCCAGTAATAGAGCCCCATGTTCTTTGGCTATGTCAACATGGTGACCTGCACACATAGGTAAGGACATATGTGAGGTAGTATTTTTAGAAAAACTTAAGAACACAATGTGAACTTTAAATCAACAAAGCCTGCTGGAATTGAAAAAGCATTTCAATTGTGTGTTGCACTGTGGTGTTTTTAAAAGACGTATGAATATAAACTATAGGCCCGTCAGATATTAGCTGACGTGGGAGGATTTGCTGTGCGTCATTTAGCAAGCAGCAGTCAGAAATAAACTGAGCTGTAGCTATTTTTTTTGTAGTGTCATGTCTAATCTCTGTGCCGTGTAATACCTGCAACAACATCAAACACAGAAATGGGTCCTTCTCCACCGACAAACAAAAACACAGGACCACTGGGACTCTGCCAGTACTCCTCATTTACCAGAAATCTCTGTAAAAAAAAAGAAAAAGAAATAAAACAGCAGAACATGAAGGTCTTTTTAAAGCCTGTATGTGTATGTTTGTGGTTCTACCTGTGGAAAGGTCTTGGAGTCCTGTTTGTTGAAGTGGTTCAGCTTCTGATAAATCCTTCCCTCCTTCACATGTTGGAGAGAGTCATATGGACTGTTTGCCAAGAGTGTGGCTCTTTGCAGCTGGAGTTTCCGAACACGCTCTTTAATTTTCCATAGCACTCGTCCCTCTGCTACAATAAAAAAAACAAAGCTGATTCAATACAAAAATGTGCAGTCCTAAAGTACATAGAGATAATATAGAGATGGGTGTTTATATTACTGAATGTTTAGAGACAAGCTACAAACAAACTAGGCCACAGGCTGTGATCTAATTCCAACACTTCTAATATTAGTATCTCGGAGGATTCATTGTCACCAAAAGCATTTGTTTTCTAAAAGCTAATATTAATATCTAACTTTAGGTGCATACACACTCACCTGTCTCTATCAGGTTAAATAACACCAGAAGTACAGCACAGTGGGTCTGTAACAAAAGCATGTTTCTGAAGTAAAATCAACGCATAAAAAGAAACTCCATTCCGATGGACGTCTGTTCTTTATATATTGATTGGAAAATGCTGAGCTTTGATTTGACCTGTGCTTTGTTATGACATATAATACAGAGAGCTCAGCAGAAAAGAGCGTCGACTTGGCTTTGTAATAAAATCCTTCTGCCTTCAGCTTTTATTTTGTGAGTGGCAGTTTTGGCCTTTTCATTTTCACAAAACAACAGTGTTCAGCATTACTAAGTCAAAGCATGTGACAGGATGTTAAAAGCAGATAGCAATAGATACACTACATGTAAAGATGGAAAGATTACTGTTAACCAGAACTTGTGCTGATGATTGGGGCCGACAACGATGCTTTTAAATGGTTGCGCAAGGCCAACTGTTTGTGAACTCTCAAAGACACACACGTTAGGCAATGAGAGACCAAAAACTCCATTATAGAGGCTCTGACCCACAACTGTTGCTACAGAAATCTGAACTGAGAAAACACTGGATTTAGAGACTTTATATTTACTTATAATGGACTTAGGTTATATGTCACTATTGCTCAAAATGTACCAACCCATTTTCAGATATGGTAGCTCTGCAGGGACCTGCTGTTTTACGAAGAAATACATTCGAAAGAGTGACTTTTCTGTAGAAATGCCAGGATATGTGAATGCATATTTTTAACAAGTGCAAATGGTGTTATTTAGACGTAGAGAATAGTTGGACTGATACTGCGTTTCATTTGGTTCAGCTGCATACTACAAAAAATATGACTTGTCACCACATTGCACACAGACTCCAGCTTACAGCACCGTGTAAGTATTTAAGTTTATTAGAACAAACACATAACGTAAAACTTTGTATCACTTAATGATGTGAAATACTTAGGATCATCATGATTGTGAGGTTAACATATCTCACAATCTTCACTGACATTTGACCACACTCCACAGATAGATGCTGAAAGAGGAAACAACATTCACTTTGCCTCAATGCACTTAGTTCCACAGCACACAGACCAAAGTGGGCTTTTTTATTCATTTAGCCATGAACAACAGCGTGGACCCGCAGTTGGACTATGCTCTGGTTTTTGGATTTATTATGCTACTGGGTTTTTCTTTTAATGCTCTTGCACTCTGGATCCTGCTTCAACGCCACAGCCTGCAGTCTCCCAGCACGGTTTTTATGGTAAACCTGGCCATCTCAGACCTGTTGCTCGTCCTTTCAATGCCTTTGAGGGTCTACTTTTACGCCACAGGGACCTGGGGTCTGGGACCAGAGACGTGTATTAGTGTAACAGCCTTATTTTGCATCAACCTCCGCACCAGCTCTATTTTCATCACCTTCATAAGTGTGGACCGACTGCTCGCTGTGGTCTACCCCCTGAGGTCACGCCACCTGAGGACGGCCTCCAACGCTTGGAGAGCAGCTGCCTTTGTTTGGCTCTTTGTGGTGCTCATAAACATCCCTCAGAGCATAAATTTTGTGGAATATTTCAAAATGTCCAATAGTTCTTTTTGCTTTGACCATCCCCAGTATACACTTGAAGATGAAAACATCCGCACCAGATTCCCATTCTTTGTATTTCAGCTAATCTTAGTGAGCACTCTCCTGGTGGTCAATGTTGTGTCCACCGTTTTGGTGTCTTGTACTCTCCGCAGACATCTCAGTAACTCGGCCATTGTCAACAACAAAGTGAACGTCATGCTGCTCTTTGTCATGAGCTTGATAATGTTCACACTCTGTTTCGTGCCTGCGTCTGTTGGGATGTTATTAAAAGAGAGCCATATCTATCTCACTTGTCTCGCTGCTGCCAGCTGTTGTCTGGACCCATTGTTGTATTATTTCTCTTTGGATGCTTTCTGGAAGAACAAAGAGGCTGTACCAGTGGAAAGGAAACAGCAGACATCAAGCAATAATATTTAGATATAGTCATGTGTTTTTTAAAGCTAAATATGCATAACATATAACAATGTAAAGAGCTGTATTCATCCGCTGGCCTTATTATTCAGGATTTGTATGACATTTTACATCAGTTCTCACACAATGGAATCTTTGTGTGTTTTAAGCAAGGATAGGAAGTATTAATATAAGAAGTGAAGCCAGAGTAAAACGAGATTTGACTTGTACAAGCACTAAATAAGAAAGAATTGGGAAACGGAGTCAGGTTTGTTTTCCAATATGTGCCCAAAACCTTCAAGGCTTTGTGCCTTTAAGATTGACATGTATAAGGAATCACAGAAGAGACAGATGCCATGGCACCAAGCAGGAAATGTTGCACATAAAGACGAAAAATAATTTTTTTTTTTGCAATTTCTGACCCAAATACCTTTATGCAATTTCCCCACTGTGGGACTAATAAAACATTTTCTTATCTATAACTGTCATTTACTTTGTGTTGCAGTTTTTTTTATTTGCTCAATAATAAATGGGTTCTAAATCCTCTGATTCTCTCTATTGTGTGCATCTCAGTTGGGGAGCCCATTACATCGGCTGCTAAGCTTCACCAGATGGAGTCGTATTGATATAAGCTTGGAGCAGACTGTAAGGATCTATGACCTCATCTAGAGATTTGAAATGATCCTGAAGTAAGCACTGCACTGGCCGCCGAGAATTGGAAGAGCATTAACTAGCTCTGCTTGGCTTTGTGCTGTCCCAACATTTCAGCATATTTAATAGTAGATGAAATGATTGGATAATTTGTCACAACATTTTCACTGACTGTGGGAAAAACAGTAAAAGAGAACGATGACATGAGCAGAACAAGTACGGGTTTGTGAAATTATGCAATACCAGAGGCAAAATGATGTTGCAACCCATTTACTTCCTGTGATTTAGGTAAGGTTTTGATGATATCAAGAGAGAAGTAGTAGTAGTACTAATAAGTATTATAAATAGCAGCAACTTGTTTTCTCTGTAAATAGCGGCTGCTTTGAAAGGAATTATTCAACACTGATTATGTTGTGGTTCTTTGTTAATAAGCAGACAATTATCTGACTTTAAAAATGAACACAACAGACTCATTATTTATCACTACTTTATTCACAGACAACTTTCATTAGCAGACAAAATATACAGATTAAACTTCAGTTGATTTTAACTACCACCCTCCTCATCAGAACTATTGACTTTAGTCCAGTCTCTGACTCTGGACTAAGGCTTTAACATCATTTTTACAAAAGGTTCTAATAGTGCTGCTTCCTCTTATAGATTAACACATGCAAGGGAAACTGAAGAATGATGAGTCACAAATGCATCAAGATGAAAGTCTAGTATGTATCCTTTGGACAAAAAAAAGTGAAAATTAGACTTGAAGATTTCAATTGTTTACAAAAAGTGCTTCATTAACAATATCAGGCTAACCCTGTTTAACTTAACCTCATTTAAATACAATAATAAATACAAAAAGCCAAGCAAAAGGATAAAGCAAGCAAAGCAACTCGTCACAAACAGTTACATAAATGTGTTACAGAATATAAGATAGGAAATAATCCAAAAATGTAAATCTGGTCTTCCATGAAAGTTAACGTGTTTATTTTCTTATAAACAGACCAATGTTTTTGAGTGTTTACCTTGAAATGTAATACAAGTGGCCATGAAAAATCACATTAACGCTCCAGTCACACCACGCACAACAACAAAAAAAATCAAGACCAACAATGAAACATTCATTCATTAAATTTCTACCGCTTAGTCCTGTTAGGGGTCGCAGGTGACTGGCTACTAGCAGGTGACTATCCCAGCAGCTTTGGGCCTTAGGCGGGGTACACCCTGGCATGTTGTTTATGTGATAACATGTACATCAGAGAAACAGGAATATCATTCAACGCTCAAACATTCAAAAAGAACATTAAACAGAGTGTGAAAAACTAACAGGAGCGTGCACACGAGCAGCCAAACGTAAGGCAAAACAAGAAAACCTGAAGTATACAATTTCAGACCAATGCAAGAGAGAAACCCATCTAATGAACTTGGACAAAGCCAGAACTATAACGGACTACAGGGGGGTGTTGTCCTACCATTTCAGGTAGAATGACAAAACCTGTATAAACCAGCTCTTTCTGACTCTTTTGAGGAAGACTGTAGGAGGTTTAGCAGTCAAAACATGTCAAGGTAAACCATTAAAAGACATTTGTCAGATTATAAGAAAACAAACAAGTTTAAGAATGGAAATTATTCTGCTCTATGGATGATGTTTGCTCTATGAAGCAGGATCTCGTGCACTGTGTCGCTGAGAGATTGCTGAAGTGAGAGACATTAAGTAGTCTCGAGAGAAAGAGGAAGAAAAAACAAAAGCATAGTCACCTTGACAACACATGGCGACAGTAATCTCCCCCGACAACAATAACCATCTCACAAATCCCATTAGAGAAGTCGTTAAAACTAGAATTCATTATTTGCCGTTACGTTGCTACATGGAAAATCCTGTGATAGAACCATCTGTTTAGTCTTGCATCACATTCAGAAATACTACCTATAGAAATTAAATAACAGCAAAAAAAAAAAAACAGTATTACAAGTAAAGTGCAACTCAGACATGATCACGTCCACAGGAGGATGCTACAGTGGGGCTTGGGAAGTCACTGGAGATGTGCTTTTGGGCCAATGGAGTGACACGGCTCAACTTTCACGTTTACGCTTCATCGCAGATAACCGTCTCCACCACAAATGTATTTTCAAAGTGACGGATGCGGTGGCAGTCCTTGGTGTCACGCTTGTTGAGGCCTGTTAAGAGAAAGCACAGGGCGAATGTGACGCTTTTCTGGAATGCGCTGTACAGTTTGCATCAGTATAATTTTTTTCAGATACAAAGCCACAGAGATTATAGGCTTTAAGTTTGTGAATTGAGAGATATTTCTGTTATCCTCAACTTACGTCTGCGAGTGACACGGCGGCTTAAGCGGTACGTGTCTTTCCCGTTGCACAGGCGATAAATGAAGGGCCCCAGCTGACGCATGTTGTGCACTTTCCCAGTCACGACCATCTCTTCATGGATGATGTAGGTCTGAGGCAAGTATGTCCCCTTCTTCAAGAAAAAAAAAAAGGTTTTGCGAGGTCTTTTTATCAGCTTAAGGATCTTTTAACGCACTCTCACACTAGCGATTATAAATATGAAAAATTTAGACAGCTTTCTTCTATAGATGTACCATAAACAACCAATAATTATGTATTATCTGCACTGTTCAATTAGAGGCATATTTTGCTGGGCAACATCAATGTTTATGTCCATTTGGAGAACTGCCGCCAAACTGGCAATGCCAAAATGGTCAATAATGTGTGCAGTAAATCATCCCTGATGCTTGTCTGGTCTTCTTTTAAATTTTGTCAGGTCCTCTTAAAACTATTTACATTGTAATTCTGCAACATAACATCTTATGCCAACATACATTTCAATCTGTAGGTTGTCTAATGTGCACTTGTGTTACCTTGACATTGATAAGAAGTTCCCAGAGGTTTCGAGGGGGCATAACGATGGTGGTATTGAGCTCAATAACATAGCACTTGTCCAAAGCAATGTCATGGTAAGCTGTCAATCCCTGGAAAGAAAAAATATTGCATTACTAACAGGAAATTGTAAAGTTAAACTAAATGGAGACACAGCATATTGTATAGTCTTTCCTCACCCGGTGGAAGTCGTGGATAATGTCAGCCGGGTCACTGCCCCCAAAGTGAGGTACAGGCACAGAGATCTTTTCGTAGTTATCGCCCAAGTAGATGCCAACGTTTTCCTCGAGCTCCTGTCGCCCACGCAGCGGGGCGTACACAGAGTCTTCATACAGCACCCTGCAGTGGAACAGGTTCTCCTCCGGGATCTGCACACAGACGAGACAAACAGGACATAATAATTATGTAATAGACTACAGAGAGAAATTACCCAAGCACTAAGTTCAACTTCATATGATCCTTACATGAGGTATAAAGTAGTAGCGGTAGACATAGACAGAGGCCAGGACCAGACCGGCCATGAAGACAACCAGGCCAAATGTCAGGCAGCACAGGCCGTTGAGTGGAGACTTTTTGGGCCGCAGCGGCAGAACTAGTTCCTCCTCATCCTGGTGAACACATAAACAAAAAATAAATAATTAAAAAATGTGAATTCTTAAAGAAAGAGCTAAAAGCATTTACAGGCCGTTTCAGTTCACTTACTGCTTACTCACTGTCACTGTTGTGAAAATGACCCAAATTAACTGAAGGATAAAATAGAGCGGACACTACATGAATGACAGAGCTGCATTTTAATAAGTACATGATACTGTACAGAGCTCAGCAAGAGGAAGAGCTGACAGACAGGTGGAAGTGAAAAATAGTGTGAGACGATGAGTAATTTTCCCAAACGCCTTCAGTCTTGCAGCCCATCTGCCTACGCCACGCACCCAACCTGTGTTGGCAGAGTGGCACTACACGCACCATAGTAAACACCACTCACCAATGGAGAAGTTTGTACGGTTTGTACAGTGTGTACTCCTGCCTTTGTACAGACACAGCTATTGTCTGTGATTTTACAGACAATAATAGCAGTGTGCTGTGTCTCTGAGGAGACTTCAAAGAAAGATGACAGTCTTTGAGACCGTCTTATCATTTTTTTAAAAAAACAGACCGAATAACTCTGCAAAGCATTGCCTTTGCTGAACAGCATCTGTTGTACAAGACATTCTGTACATTTCACTTCAGATGCCAGTCTCTACCTAATACGCAGATTGTTCTGCTCAAGCATTCTTTTCACTTGGTGAAGTCTGTGGAAGCATTTGGAGGGCGCATAAGGACAGGCAGACGACTGTCTATGTGTGAACACAGACTTCTGTCAAACTCAGTTCTTTGTGTTCTTTTATCCTAATGGAGCTCTTGCACAACAGCTGAGAGCGTGACACACCAGGATGCCTCTCTGTCTTTGTTCAATACATTTGGACAAACAGGTTTTAAAGTCAGACAGCCAGTCTGCTCCTCAACTTTTGGACTTTCCACTTTGTATGCATGCCTAATAATCTAGATCCCACTGTGGATTGTCTAATTCTTCTGGGTCAGGCGTGTGTTTTTGATAAGCACTGAGCTGGGGTGTTATGCTGCTAAAGCAAAGTTCAAAGCTCTGTTTTCTTAAAGCTGCAGAAAAATGAGCTTGAATTGACTACACTACAAACCATTTGCCGTTTTGCACCTAAAGCTCTGCTTTTTCCTTGTGCTTTTTCCTAAAATAAAGACATATTTATGTGTCTATTTAACTAAAACATTGTCACCAGTAGCACTTTGTGGTCAAATTTGATTATGTTATCCTCAGGTCTCTTTAACAAAGAAAATACATCTTCACGTTGAATGAACTTGCTTTAAAATTAAAACTGGCGCAAAGAGAGAGAACATCACAATGTGACATGTTTTATTTGAGCCAAATGGCAATAGATGCTGTCAAACCCCCTGCTGCTGATGGCTGCGCAGGTGCAGGATGCCCTCCTAAAGACCCGGCAGGGGAGCAGCACCCTTATATAAGTACCCTTTAGGATAACAATAACAGTCATATCAAATATACAGGGTTTCCAAGAGCCTCTAGGCGGTACTCACCAGCGGATGAGGGATGAGTATTTCGGTTTTGTCGCCATCGTTCTCCTTTTCCTCTTTCTGTCCCGCGACAGACTGAAAACTGATCTTCACCATGGCTCGTGTCACTGGAGGTCGCGTGGACTCTGTGTTCAACTGGCTTTGCGCTAATTATGCACCTTTCTACAATACCGTCTCTACGTCGATGTACAGCCCTCTTCTCTCTGCTGGGATGATCCTCTGTTTTTGTGTTTCACACCGGAAGTGTGCAGTTTTTCTTTTTTTCTTTTTCTGGCTAGGACTAGTCCGCTGCGCTCTGCGGGGGCGCTGTGGTGGCGCTCTGCTGGGGTCTGCTCTTCACTAAAGTACAAGGGCAACTAGGAATATTCTGTACAACACACCATAGATTATAAAAACACACATCGCCGGACATATGGACGAGTTTAATAGGGCTGTATTGTTATGCCTCTTTTATTAACAAAGCCTAGAGACAATCACATCTATAGTGTCTGATATGAAGCCTTTAGTCACGTTTAAGAATATCTGAACCCAGAATATCTTTGTGTCCAGTCTACAGCTAAACACAAGATACTTACGACAGAATAAAAAAACAGTTTGATTCGTTATTTTTATTGTAGGGCCCAGGCCTTTGACACTTCTGAAAGCATCCACACGCTCCGCTGAAACTGGAGTCAAAGTCAGCATAAAGCCATATAGTTAAAAGGAAATTGATTATTTTTGTCATCTTAATGTTGTTAAATATTGGCCAATATTAACAATTCCAGTACAACATCTTAAGTACAGCATCAAGCGGAGCCAGTGGAGGAACATGCAAGTCCAATGACGTTTCAAATGAAGCCTAAACAGAGACTGCTTTGTATTGTGGCTCTTTGAATGTGTAAATCTTAAATGGGCCGTGCCATTCACTGCATATTAACAAAACTGTGGTTTTATCAGTTGCACTCGGAGCAAACATGCCCAGAAACCTCAGTTAGCCATTATGCTTTGCACTTGAAATTGTACTGGAATTATAAACCCGCTACAGAGAAACACTTGATAATGGAAAACAAAGGGAAAGTAAATATGGCGTGCCAAAGTCCGGCTGAGGGCAACACATCACTTCCAGGCAACCAGCGAGACACAGGAAAAAAAAAAAATCACACCATCTTTGACTCCAGTTAGCGCCTCACAAAGTGCACAAACACAGGCTTTAATGTTTTAGTTAATGCTCTCCCAAACCCCTCCTGCACTGCTCACTCCTCTGCTCCATCCACCATCTTAGGAGTTGAAAAGATGCTCAAAAAGTTAATGGAGAATAAAAACAGGATTAACCGAGTCAGAGCTAATAGCATGACACTCCTCTGCTGTACTAATATAATCCTATAGGTTAGCAAAATGTGAGCTGGCCCTTAAGTTATGTACATAGAAACCCACCAGCAACCATTTCAGCAGTAAATGAAATGAAATGCACAATGTCTTTTAACTTTTGTGGTCTGGAAAGTTTGATTACAATAAACCCAAAACGTGATGATTAAGGTCAAATATATATATATATATATATATATATATATATATATATATATATATATATATATATATATAATATATATATATCCATGTCAAGGTTAAACAAAATCAAAGCAAAAAAGGCAAATGTACATGTTAACCCTGTCCCAGAAAACAAAGAGACCCAACTCTGGCTTCACCAAATTCATCGCTCGCATCTCTCTTCCTTCCCTCGAGTACCTCGAGTGCTGTCGGCGCAGAGCACACACACAGGGTTAATGGTTCTGTGATGACATCTTGAGAGCTTGTCCCCATGAATCATTTAAACGAACCACTGATGCTCAATAAGTTGAAGGCATAGGCATGAACTGCAGCAGTGATGCACATGTGTTTCTGAGCCAGACTGGCCCGGCCACCACACAGACCGATACTGGATCTGTCACATTTCAGGGCATGCAACCAACACACCAACTTATTCGTACCATTTCCACTGGCCAATACCTTCGCCGTATGTTTGTAAATGTTTAGCGCTGTGTGTACTATGCATGTAAACTTGTTTTTACTTTTTCCATTGGTGTGTTTCGAGGAGAAAGCCTGTCTTACTTTCTCCTTGTTGGGTGGACTACACTTTATGCCTTAAATGTTTCAGTGTGCAAGAAAGCAGCAGCATCTATTATTTTTTCTTATTTCTTTTAAAAGAAAAAAAAAACAATGGAAAGGAAAGATAATCAAATGTTCAATGAGGAGCAGAGGAGCTGGCAATTTCTAGCGAGTTGATTTGGGGATGTTTGTTGTTAGTTTCTCATTTGTTTGTTCCGAAACCAGAACGGCAGCTGCTGAAGAGTCCATTAAGCAGACATGGTCCTGGTGGCTCCTCCTCCCGTGTGCACACCAGTCCTTAGGCCTCCTGAGGGGGAGGCCTTTTCAGGTCCCTGATCTGTTTGACCAGGTATGTCTTTTCATCATTGAACTGTTCGTCCTCTGTTCTGTCGTTCTGAAACTTGCTGAGAAACTCAATGAGTTTGGTCTGGTTCTTCAGCAGGATGTCCAGGATTGGCTGTGTCTTGTTTGGGTTGGCTACAAACACCTAACAAGAAAAGAAAAACTATTAAAATTTTGAAAATATTTAGCCAAAATGTCACAGTGGTTTAAACAAGTGCCCGAGCTTTACCTTAAAAACATGAAAAGCCTCAAACTGGATGTTGCGACTCTTGTCACGTAGTAGATTCATCATAAGTTTGAGATTTTCAGGCTTGCTGATGTACTTTGTCATTATGGTGAAATTGTGCCGGTCGAGAAGCAGCTCCCCCAGTAACTAAATAAATTAAAAGGTAGAAAACTCAATATTTGCAAGCATATGTAATTCAAACTATCAAATAATTTACAGAAAAAAAAATACTTTCATTAGTCTGTGAAATACATGCTCACGCCACAAGGGGGCAGTCATAACATAATAATGCAGACAGGTTTTGGTGAAACCCAATTCTCTACAGAGACCATCTTTAAATAGCTTTCTGAAATGAGCTGCACCACTAAGACCTTCTTATTGGGGCATGACCTGGGGTCCTTACCTTGAGGGACTGCCTTTTAGTCACATAGTTTTCTGAGTGGAGTAACTTCTCATATTCACTAAAGAACTGAAAAACAGAGGAAGAGAAAGTGAGATAAAGTAGGCATCAGTAGATCGTAGCACGAGGCAACAGTCATCTCTGAAGTAGCAGTTTTCACAATTGTATCCGTGTCTTGTATTGAAACACAATGGCAAGAAAATTTGAGTTTTTTTAATTTTATTTTTTTTTTTACAAAGACTGACAGTTACTTTGTGTTCACAGACTGAAAATTATGAACCAAATGTCTGGTGACATGATGTTAGAAAAGAGAGCGAGAGACAAACAGACAGTTTAATTGTAGTAAGAGCCAATAAAAGAGATCCAAAGAATAACCACCGTACATCATTCAAACCCAGCATTTAGTATTTACTTGCTTCATTTTGCTAAACAATGTTAGATAAAAAAACATTCTATGATACAAACAATTGTGGAACTTACTTTGTCATAATGCTGCTCCAGAAACTCTGCACTCAGTATTTTGTGTCTCGTGAGGAGGTCCTAGAAAGTGAATATTATTACTACAGATATTTATTGTAACATATAGCTTCTTTTTAAAACTCAATATTCAATGAAACAAGCTGTATTTGTGGACATAATTTCAAAAGAGATCATTTATCGATTACATCTTTGGAATAAAATACATCCAATCACCTTTAATGCATTGTCCTATCACAAGAAAAATGCCTTATCCAATAAAAACAACATCAAGCAAATTGACCTTTTTAAAACAGATGCTTTAAATAACTGATTAATCCAGCTCTATTTTTATTTGAATACGAGTGCTGTGATACTATATGCTGCTTATTTGATTCTGATAACTATGAGCTGAGTCTTTTAATAAAAAACAGAATATTTTATTAAAAAGGCCTATCACAGGATAGCTAGTAGCAAGGTCAGAGGTGACACGTGCAGAAATATAGAATTGAGTAAGCCTTAAACTTACTTTGAATGTGGCAAATGCATCAGAGGCTATGTCAAATGTGGACATCTCCACATATCTGAAGAAGTCGTAGAACTGCTCCGACCAGAGCGTGATTTTGGCCAGTGGTTCATGTCTAATGCACTCCCGCAACATGATCCCACAATTTAGAGCGATCTCTGGACACTCATACCTGCACACACAATTAAGAATTTACATCAATAGTGATAAAGCCCTATCAGAGAAACTATGTGAATATAAGAATACATACACAATTAAGTACTCTCAAAAAGTACAGCTAGGAGTACTAGATATTTTGACAATTTTACATATTTTAGTCCCACGTTTTATTTTATTTAATTTTTTACAGTTTGCTCATACTTGTTTACAGTAACATTGTTATATAGAGGGAAAGTCAAAATCAAACAAGTATGAGTACAAGAGGCTCATGATGCTGTTAACTGAGTATCTGTATAGGCAGCAAAGAATATTGGTTTGAAAGTGGCCATTTATAATACATTTGTGCAATTCTAGGTAATAACACTTACCCTTTTAGCAGCATGAAGAGTATATTCTGCTGGGTGCACAGGTATTCCACTGTGGGTGTCCTAGTACCAATCTGACGCCTAAGGATGTTGTTAAAAATCTGAGCCACATCTTTCTTACCCTGGTGAAAAAAGATCAGGACAAAAACAAAAGGCACTTAATAAAATAGAAGTTAATACATTTGAAAAGATTCCACAGTGCAACTTAAAGGTATTACAAAGGTTGTTTTTAATGTTACATCTTTTTTATATAAGCCAACACTGCCTTAACAGACATATAACCAACTGTTAAATAGGAGTACTAAAATTATTTTTATAATATTTATAAACTTTGTCTTCCGTGGAACTGAAAACATCAACCAATCCTAGACGCTTGGAAAGTGTTATCCATTGGCCCTCTGGCTTGACAATCACCGTTACTACGTGCGTTACGTTATGCACATGCAGGTTCCTGTTGCTGCGCATGCATAGACAGTGTGTTTATGTAGCTCTGGTGCTATCCCTGGTCTAACCTCAAAGTTGCAAAATGGCTGAGAAACTACTTGAAGCAGGAAGTGTCAAAAGAAAATCTACTTTTGAGGAATTTGAGAAAAGGAGAAAAACGGCTCAAGAACTAAACAAAACCAGAGTGTGTCTTGGGATTTCTTTTTCAGGATAGTGTGCTCTGAAGACACAGAAAGGGCTTCCTACTGACGCATTCGTTGCCATATTTCTGCTGGACAGGTAACTTTTATGTCTTTTTTGGGTGGAAATATTAGATTTTTGGAAGTTTGGGAAGGATACAAGCTTGTATTCTGACACTGTAAAGCAACAGGCAGTTTGGTAATGCTTTAGGAGGCGTTCCTTTGATATAAGCTGTGAAGAAAGGAGGCTGTTCTTACGCATGCGCTCATTTAAAAAAACAGCTGGTTTCTCAGCCATCGAAAACATCTTCTGTAACTCGTTTAAGTGAGAAAACATAATTGTCCTTTCCAGATAGTAGCAAGGTTAGTGGTGACACATGCAGAAATATACAATTGATGTCACACTAACAACTACTGTGCACACATTTCTCAAATGGATACTAATCCTGACTAGAGAACTTGCTATTCTACAGGGACAGACGATGAGAGAGGGTAAAAGAGGAAGAGTGATCCCACAACCAGTGAGTCATCCTTCAAAAAGGTGACTCAGGAAAGCCGTCTGCAGCAGATACCACACACACCGGACATATTGCATGATAATGTGAGCACATGCATTTCACATTTGGACATATTTGTTTGTGTCATTTTTACACATGACACAGTTTGACCAGTCTTTATACAGTACTGTCCGGCTATATATTCTGCAGTGGTGGTACTCAAAAACCATCAAGTCTCACCTCAAAATCGATGAGCTGCAGGTCTGCGATGAGGGTGCTAAGTAAGCCGCTGTTATAAAGCTCCTGGGCAAGTTGAGCCACTGCTTCTGTCTGGGGCTCCTTTTCATTTGTGCCGTACAAAATCTCCTTCATGGCAACCAGGCTTTTTGACACCTCCTCTGTAGCCTGTGTATACACATATTTAAATACACCAATATGAAAAATGAGGGCAGTTATAGATGTAGAGCTAGGCTTGATAAATAGTCAGATTTAAGCTATGTAAGTGTCTAATGCGTTTCCATTTTAAATGGTCCACATTATTGTTTTAGAAATTATACATCCCATTTACTACAATTCAAGTGTAATATGTAATTCATCTAGGATCCTGCTTTGTCTTCCTTCAAAAAAGATGATCGGGCAGCAAACAAGCTTTTCTTTTGTCTGCCTCAACCAAAACACAACCCAAGCTTTTTAAACTAAAATTGGGTTTTTAGCATTTTGGTCTATAAGGGTGCTGCAGTATGTGAGTTATGTAAAAATACACCAAACATGATTTTCAAAATAACATGTATTTGTTTAGCCTAAGTAAGAAACAAATTACAAGTCCCCTCACCTTTTCTGCCTTTTTGTCTGAGATGTCATGCTTCTCCAGCACTGTCATGCTGTCTTTCAGGTTCTTGACGATGTCCGCTGGAGACTTGTGGGACTTCCCAAAGGGGAAAGGCATGGTGGAAAGTTACCACGAGCAACCAGGCAGCGGCCAATCCACCTGTGGAGTGAGATCAGTCAGCTGGATCAGAGCTTGCTATAACAAGCTATTACTGCACTAAGTACTTGTTACACAGTGGGAGCTTTAACTGCTTTTTTGTAATGTGGTTACAAATACAGTTTGCGGCAAGGAGATTATTGTAAACATACTGTCAGTGATTGAAACAAGTCTGAACAAAGATGAGACCCATTGCCTAAGTGTGTTTGAAGTGAACAAAAGTGGACTACAGTATAGTGTCTAATGCATCATAAATGTGACATAAAAAAAATAAAAAAAAAGGTAGTAAGACACCCTTTGCACACTGAAGTTGACACACCCCACCTGTCATTGTTTCCTCATACAGCGAGAAGAATAACTAAGCACAGTATGCAGTATAAATATCCTACATTTAATATGTATTTGTATGTGTAATAAACAAGATGTATAAACACTAATGAGAAACACACACAGTATAATTCCAAGCTCAGTCTGATAAATTCAGTTGCCAAAGCTAAATGTATAGAAGTTTTGGATTATCTTTATGTGCACAGTTAGGTATTCAGTTATTGTTTTAATAGACACATATTTAGAATAAAGGCTAATGTTAATATACAACAAATGCTATAATACCATTGTTATAAATTGTAGGCCTGGACCTGAATATATCTGGAAATGTCTCTCCTCCTTAGTGTTGTCATGAACAGAGCCGTACTTAGACAAGTGACTTGTAAAAAGCTTAGTTTGTCTCTAAGAGCCAAAGGGTTCGAGAGTAAAATTAAACAGCTTTTTCTCACATTTAGATTTTATAAAAAATCTGGACATAAATTCAGTGTTTATTACTTTGTTAAACCAACATCAGCACATGTTAATCATTGACTGTGTTATGTTTACTCTGACATACGTCTTCATTCGCAGTACGTGCTGAGCTTCAGGCCTTGGTCTAATCTCTAGTATTCATTCCGGGTTGGCTTGTAACCATTACAGATAATCACCTTGGGACTAAACACATTTCACAAAATATTTTTATTTAGGTCAATAAAAAACCCTTTGAGAGTCCATTTTGAAGGGAAACCTTTAATCCCTGATAAAACTACCATGATGAAGGGATGGTACACATGCCATGACACAATCATATCTCACTGTTGCTCTTTAACTAGAGTTACTCAACAAGGCCCCTTATCTACAGTGTTTCCAGCCCCACCCATGCACCTTAAATACACTATGGGGCTAAACTGGGAACAAAGTTTTCTGAAAATACATGTACGGTGCTAATCCAATCCAATAATCTTACTTTTTCAATTAATAGATGATTATTATGGGCTTTACTGGCAAATACAAACAAATGTATTGTATTTAATTATTGTCCGTAGACAGTCAGGACAGTTTACTTGACACTGACCTCTTAATATGACTTGGTAGACAGTCCACTTTTAGACAGCAACACTAAAGCCATGAACATAAGCCATTGTATATGTTGTGTCATGTGTGACTTTGCAGCTGAAACACAAAACTGGCTTCAGATGGGTATATTTTCCCCATTTGCTTACATCTCTGTTTTATCTAGACACACCTCAGCATGGCCAGGTGGCTAAATCCGTCTTTTCGCACAAGCTAATGCTCGTTAATTTTGCCAGCAGGCAGCACAACAGCTTCAGTATGAGTGACGCAAATAAGGGGGAGAAACACATATGGCAGGTTCAAAATCAGATGGTGAAGACGCCAAAGCACAGCAGCTGACTTTAAACATAGGAAACAGCAATAACTATTTCTGGTCAGAAAGCAGTCTGTTTAAGCCAGTTGTGTCAGGATTATGTGAAGAATGGCCACACCAGTAAATAGGAATGACACAATCCAGCACATTTATTGACTACTGATTTAGTTTACAAGTCTGGATAAGTCAAATTCTTTCTACTTTAGAATAATTTAGTTACTGGTGTCTTTTTCACACACTTACATTGTTTAGATTCTCTGTGTTGCCTTTGTCATAGTTTGTTAGGATTTTCATTAATATATAATATATTATTGCTAAATAGAGCAGCATACTAGAAACATAAATATGTCTGGGATCCAGAGAAACATTTACAGGGGGCTGAAACCGGCCCCGGGATCTTGGGAGGGATGGGTTTGAAACAAATGTAGTACGAAAGACTGACATTATTCAAATGCAAAAGGGTTTCAAATGAAAGCCTTATTGTGACCTGCAGCCAGCATCAGTCCTCATAACACCAGATGCTTTTTTCTAATGTTATCAAGTCTTGTCTATACTTTGCAATCATCATATAAAAAAATTAAATAAGAAAAACTTTTCTTGCCACAAATAATATAACAGGTTAGGCACGCTATTGTTCCCTAATATGACCAACATGAAGCTGTAGGGGAGCACCGCCCCTCTGAGTTTTCCATGTCTGGTTTGTGATGGTGTGAAGCCTGCCAACTTTGCGCAATGATAAAAAACACCAACACTGACAGAGCTCGCCCAGTTAGTATAAGTTAGATACACTACAATAAAAGACGCGTTTCCTGTATCTACAATGATGTTTGAACTTATTCAGTACATTTGTGAGAAAACGTGGCCTCGGATTTCAATCACAGTCCACCAAATAATAATAGTGCTCCCGTGGTTTGCTTTTTGAGAGTGTGTGTGGTTGACTTACACAGGGCCATTGCGAATAAATAGCTAGCTCAAATACAATAACAGAGCTCTGAAGCTTGTATTTCTTAGTCAGCTAAGCGTGTAGTATTTAAATCCCTAGTTTATCGCCGGTAATGTGTTATAATTATGATGTGGGTGGTATTAGCCAGCACGTTAGCTTTTAGCATAGCCAGGCCTGGAAATGGCTTTCAGCGCTAACGCAATGTAGCCCATGTCCGAGTTTACTGAATCACAGTCAGGCTAAACATTTTTAGCTCTCTCCAGCTTGCTTTCATTAGTTATTAGTGTTAGAATGTATCAGCTTACTGGATTTCTGTGTAGCTACTGTTTTAGTTTTACAAATTTACATTACATAGAGGCAAATATCAACTCGTAGCTTTATTAAAAATATATATATCATACCTTAATATATGGCGTTTTCACCAGCTCCCCTTAAATTTGGCAAAACAGTTTCTCAGGTGCTCCTTAGAACAAGAAGTGCTTTGTTTTCCCGGTCCGTCGCCTCTCCCTGTTTGTGCTGGAGTTAGTTGTGCGGTTCTGTTCCTGAGCAGACAGGAGCAGTCTGCTGGCAGCGACAGCAGCTCAGTGCGAGGCATTACAGCAGCGTGTAGCGCCGCCGCTGGTCAGCAGCTGCCATTGCATTAGGACTGTCAGATGTCCGCCAGAGGACGCCCTCCCACAGTGGACGAGAACTGTCATTTGGCTCTTTTTGTTACAAACAAGAGGAACAAGAAAAACAAGAGGAACACAACAAGGACAATCAAGTGTGTTTTATTCTGCTTAGAGATTCTTTTGTTTAGGCCTTATGCCTCTCTTGTTATGGTAGTTTTTTTTCCCATTATTATTGTTGCAAGCAGTTTTGGGTATTTCGGACTGCCATTCCTAGACCAAAAAGCTTTGTTGACATCCTTAAATGACGAATAGTTGCTTTACCAGTTAAACTGGATAGCTATAGGCCTAGCCTATGCGGTTTTGACTTTCAAAGAGTAACTCCAGTACACGCCATTAGGGGCGTATAATCAGCTCATCAGACCATTGTAATTAGACTGAAAGCACCCTAAAGGTATAAGCAAAAGATCATGTTATTCAGTGCATAGCCCACTACTGGCGTCTACTGGAATTACTCTTATCACATATCTCGAAAGTTGTGTTGATGAAACACATGCTCACTGAGCGGTGTGCCCCATCACTCAGGGTTCAAATCTGATGAGCTCAATCTGTCTATCCATTTTCATTTGAGAATCAAAATGACTTTGGCTGGCTTTGACTTTGACTATATATTTAAATGCTTTTGAGTCTCTGTATTTTGTGTCAGTGTCTGCTTACAACTATTGTCTAAGTAACATCTAATAGAAGTGGTCCTTATTTATGTTTAAAAGAAAATACAAAGAACCCATATTAATGGATTATGAGAATAATGAACTGTGTTGTGCAGCCACAACTCTGCTGTATGTACATGCATTTAATTAGTAAAGGTAGGCAGGATTTTCATGAAAAAAATAATCCTGTCACAGTGTAAATGCCTCTTATTAAAAAACAGCTCTAGAACAAACAGGGAAGTGGATGAAAAGGTAAATGGATTCCCATTGTGCCTATCTTCTCCACTTTTAGTTTTTTATTTATAAGCTAAAGCTATCCAATCATTGTTCTAAGATGAAAGATACAGCAAAAAACAAAAATCAAGCAAAACCAATGTAATGAGAGGTTATAGTTTAAGACTGCCTAAACATGATTTCAATTTACTTAGTGAAGAGAGGACCAGGTTAATTAACTAAAATCCTGAATCCTGCATCCTGCTTTGCCTTATAGGCATAGGTCATACATGCATACATACTTACATACATAGAGCATTAAACATTATGACTATTTATATGTTAAAGTGGTATAACACAAACCCAATGGTCTTATGAAATCCATTCTTCAACATTTAACATCACATTTTAATGCAATGTCAGGAGGCTAGAGCTAAAAAGCTGCCATTAGTAACTTGTAACTCTGCTGTAAATGACTAACATCCACCTGTCTGCCCAGGTCATCCACTGGGCTCCTGCCCAAGACCCACTGACCTCTCTTTCTTGGCAGGACCATCCACCCACTTTAGAGGTTATTCCTCTCCCCATGCTGATTAGGTTTGGATGAATGCTGCTTTTGTTGGGCCTTGTTTCCCACGACCCGGCGCTCGCCTGGCAGTCGCGTGCTCTAAAACAGCGAGGGCCTGGCAAAGGTAGGAGACATCTGGTCAAGCCGCAAACATTTCAGAGCATATGTCCATGATCCTTTCAAATCAATCAGTGTGATAAAGGCAAAGCAAAAGCAAATACATTTCAGTCAACAGGTCCCTTACTTCAGAAGGATAAATTAACCATGCTTTGAACACAGGATATGTTCAGCTGTGTGCCCAAGTCTAAACTAAGAGCGGTTATTAGTTTTTTTATGTTTACTCTGTTGAAGTTACAGTGAACTTATTCTTTCATGATCTTTATTCCGTATACTTAAAAAGGGTATAATATTTATTTTGTATTATTATTATTTAACTTTAGTTAACCAAGATAAAATAAGTGCCAAGAGAGCAGCATTATCATAAATTACATAACACAGTTCAGCAAGCGAACAAACCATACATTAATTAATAAATAAGACGGTGTCAATAAAACCATCAGCTAAAACAACAACAAATGAAAGAATCTGCTGTAAAAGATTTAGCTGTGGCGGTGATTTGTCCGTCTATTGTTGCTTTCTTGGCTTTGAGAAAATAGACTTGCCCCTTTAGCAGGTAGTGTAGTGCTTGTGTTAGCTGAGTATTGCCCAGGGGCTCCCTCGAGTACCGCGCTGTAACCACACACTCTTGTTCTCTTTGGGAGAAGAGGAAACTGCAGTTTTCCATTGGAGGTGGAGGGCGGAGAGGGGGCACTACGTGGTTTCAGGCTGGACATCTGTCGCTTGTGAGTTTTTTTTTTTTTTTCTCTCGAGGCCGGGTCTCTCGTTTATTGAATGGAGCCAGTGACCTGTCAGTCTTGACTGATGGGACCCCTTGTGTGGGAAAATCCCACAGCCAAAGAGTTTGACCATTCACATGCTAATTGTGTCCTATAAATACGAGGGCCTGGCCGCGTCGTGGGCCCTAGAGACGCACAGAAACCCAGGGAAGTTACACTTTTACGCGCAGGCCTTAGAGGAACAGATATGACTGCTTCATCTGTGGCACACAACGTGGGCAAACATCCCACTGCAAAGGAGGAGAGAAAGGTATTTTACACGATATATTACTCCATTTACTCCATTGACGACAAAAATACTGTGCGCAATGGGTGTTTTTAAGGCGCGTATTTTTCTCATCCACAGCTTAGGAAGCCGCTCATTGAAAGAAAAAGGCGAGAGAGGATCAACAACTGCTTGGATCAGCTCAAAGAAACTGTGATTGGAGCGTTCAGACTTGATGTGAGTATATTTTCTCACGCTTCTCTTTTACGTGTGTACAAAAAATACAATAACTAGGCTAAATGTTAACCTCGTGCCTGCTTGTCACGTTGCAGCAATCTAAACTGGAGAAGGCGGACATCCTTGAAATGACAGTGAAACATCTGCAAAACATCCAGAACAGCAAACTCAATGGTAAGAAGTCGTGTCACGTGGTGTATCTGTATCTATTGCTATGTATGAAGTTACGGGAGTATGGGTCATGCACATTACATAACAAAAGTTATTTGTTTGTTGTTGTTTTTTTTTTATTTAACTGGAAGCACTGGGTTTAGTCACTGATAAATGTACAAGATGCCTAAACAAAATAATTAGATCCAAAATAAAGCGAAGGTAAACACCAGAGGGCAGCAACAATACGGAGTTGAGCAAGCTACTGTCAGAAATATAGTAATACAGTCAAACACTTCAGCTAGAAGTGGAAAAAAACTCCAGACTTTGCTCACAAAGTTCGGTTCACACGTGGGTTAACTTATCCTATCCTGAACCATCACCCCTGTAACTAAACAGACAGCAGAGGGCAGCATCAGCACATACACTCGAAACGTAAAAGGAATCAATAGCATCTGGCTGCAGAACTGCTCTTGTACTCTCAGATTTGCACTAACCCTAACCATTTTTATTTACAACCTATGCCCAAACCCACTCTCAGGCGTCGAATGCAAGTGACGTCACCTGCAAAGGACGCGAAGGTGTCTGACGTTTTAATTATTTACTCAAATCACATTTAATTATATTTCTGAACATTGCTTTGGGAGCAACACCTAAAAGCCATCCCTAACTCCATCCCTTATTCAATAATTAAATAATCAGAGTCCAATACCAAGACTAGAGCAACAAGATTCGTATTAGTCGAAAAGGAAACCAGCTTAGAAACGTTATGTGGTGACCACCAGAGGGCACTGTGCTGTAAATAACCTTCCTGTGTGTGTGTGTCCTCTCTTGCAGAACCCATGTTAGGTTTGGAGGCTCAGCAGAGGTACAGCACTGGTTACATCCAGTGCATGCACGAGGTGCACAACTTGCTGCTAAACTGTGACTGGATGGACAAAAACCTTGGCTCTCGTCTCCTCAACCACCTCCTAAAGTCTCTGCCCAGATCTAGTGATGAGCGTGCCCTGCAGCCCTCCACTGGGGCCCATCCTCCTCCTCCAATTGGCAGCACCCATGGCGTAGGACACCCAGCCTCACCCCTCAGAGCGGACAGCCACTCTGTGATTCATCAGGACAGAGCCTCTCTCCAAAGCCCCCACATTGGGGAGATGCTGGACATGTGGAGGCCCTGGTGAACTGTGGGATAACTGCATATTTTCTGTTTTGTTAGACTATTCTCTTATGTATCTTATAGATATGTTGTTCTGAAAAGACACATGGCGCGGTCTGTGCTCCAGTGATGGTTATGATTACTGTAGGTGTGCTGTAAAGCTCTAAACATACCTTTTCCCTGTACTTCTCTTTAGAAGTTTACTCTTTGTAGCCTGCATTATAGAAGGCTTTTATTAATCTTTCATCTATTTATTGCATTAACAGCTTTATTTATTGATTATTACTATAATGACTTTACTTTATTTGCTTGTAACTTAATAGAATATTTCTCTTTCTCATTTCCTTATTATTAACCCCAAATTATAATAAACACAATAAAGTTTCTAAGTTTCTAGTTCTTGGACATATTGCCGTTGCAGTTTAGGGGGGGGGGGGGGCTACATTACAGTGCATTAGTGGGTGCCAGGGCATGTAACCATTTAATTGGTATTTCACTCTGACTCAATACAATTCTCCCCACATCTGACAAACAACTGGTATGTGTAGATGGCACTGGAGATGCAGTCCTGAAAAGTGTTGCTTTAAATACCCCAATAGGTAGAATGTTAAAAGAAATACTTGTGTTATAGCCTAATACTGATTCAGGGACATGGAATCCATTGTGGGCAAAAAAAAAAAAAAAAAAAAGTCCAACATGTGTAGTTAATACAATGAGCAATTATTTGTCAGTGCAGCCCAAACGGATCAGGGCAGAGCATTGGCAAACTAATGCAGTAAATGGGGACATCATACATTTCAAACACGTCGAAAACCTTAAAAATGAATGAAAGTCGGAGAGATGACACAAATTTTGTTACAATGAGTTGTGCAGCGCAGATAATTTGACTTCAGGACGTTTAGTTCGTGTTAAAAAGAATAGCCTGGCCCTTAGCAATCAACTTTGGGCTCGCTTAGGGCCTTGCATTTTCCATTGCGTGACGTCCATGTGGTTTATATTAGACTGATGATATGTAGACAAAACCCATCTCTACGAACCAAAGTGTCATTGAACAGCAAGAGCTGAGTGACACATCATTTGCGATTTAATATAGACGTAATCCATCATTGGTCTGTTATAACTTAAACAGTAGCCTACATATGGCCCATTGCCGCGCTATTATGTCCGTTAAGAGAGGCATTGAGCAGAGTAGAGCAGATAGGGGGACTCTGGTCCCTCTGCGGGTTCATTCACACAATGGCGAGACGAGACAGCTGCTCCCTGCACAGTCCACACCATTAAAGCCCGGGAACAGAGATCTGCGGTGGCGAGGTGCCAACACGCACAACTTCAAAGCCCTCATACACTTTCTCCTTTCTCCGTGCGGGTTTAGTGGCGGTTGTGACTAACTTTGCTGTGTAAAACTGAAAATACAGTGCGTTAAGTCACCTGGAAACGTCTTACAATTAACTGTAGAGAGGCTGTACAGATTCCTGTAGCACGGCGCATAGTTCTAATGAAAGGCTCATTTGCATAATAATGCGGCGCAGGAAAACGTGTAGAATAACGAGGACATGGGGCTGAGCTGCTATTAGACAGAAACAAATAGATATTGTGCTCTAGGCTATACGGAGCAAACCAACGCCCTCTCATTAAGTAACCACCAGACTCATTTACGCTTTTGTTTTGTGCATAGTATTATCATATCTAAATTCAGGAGCTGTAGAAAAAGACAACCAGATTTGATCAACTATTTAGCTGAACACTGGCAACGAGAGAATGCAGCCGCACACAAAACATAGAAGTCACCAAACAACGACGAGAACAAACGAGGCGCAGGGCAACACCTGTCGCTTTCTTTGGACAAGGGCCCTTAATTCCCCCGGCTGATTCAGTGTGGGCCGAGGGGCCGCCAGCAGCAGCTGCCAACTGAAGGCATCGCGTTACATCCACCCAACGCGTTAGTTTGTTGAGCACTGGACACAAAGGATGCACACAGGAGGGTAGGTGCATGGGCGGCACAAAGGACAGAGTGAACTGGACTAAAAGAAACAAGCTCTGAAGCTGCCTTAGGTTCATATAAATATAGTCTTTTTGTATAACAATATTCAAATGTTATTCTTTACATTAAATAAAAATGTAAGTTGTTTTGTTATTAAGTAACTAAATGACAGTGTAAGGCATAGTCTCTGTCCTGTCTCTGTCCTGAAGCCTAATGTCCAATAAAATAGTAGTTCATACACTTCCTCAAAGGCACAATGTGTTGTCCATGTGATGTTTTAATGAATATTAATATTGTGTAATTTATCTTAATTTATTCAATCATCTATTCCTGTCAAGAGTCTGAGGGACCTATATTAATATTTAGGCTATGAGTAACATTTTACTTAAAAATATTTTTTGAATGTTTGGTTTGTTATATTGACCGGTCAACTTCGGGGCAATAAATCCTGTAACCATAAGCCACTGCAGCGGTCAGCCCCATGTTGCTGGAGTAATAACCACATAGGCTACTCTGAAGCTGCCGTAGTATAATTTGTATGGGAGTTCAGGGGCATGCTGGGTTTACAAAATAGTGTTCACACACTTCAGTGTCTTCTGTAGATGATAATGAAAACTTTGAACAGGACACAATCACAGCTTACCCAAAGGTTGCAAAGAGTAGGCTTACTAAAAGAGTAAGCATGTGCCCTGTCTCTGTAGGTCATGGTCTTTGGTCAAAAGCACTGCACACTGTTAATCTGAGCAACTGCAAACTACAAAATAATGTAGCCTACAATGATTTATAATAAGCTAAAATTATTAAAGGAAAAGCACATATGCCATTGTTGACCATAAACATTATTTATCTCATTTTGTTTGTTTTACAGGCGGAAGATTTACATTGAATGCACAGTAGGCCTACACTTTTGGTAAAAAAAACAGTGCGGTCGTTCCCTTTAACTCCAACAACTCGTGATTAAAGCCCGTGCTTCTCCTCGGAGCGCACACCAGCCCTGGCCGCAGACAAAGGAGGCGCGCGCTCATTGGCTGCTACCGTGTGCGCCGTGTTGTCCCCCAGCGCGAGCGACTCAGCCCCTATTCACATGTTAATAAGCCACTATAAATACTAACAACAGCCACTCAGCGCCAGCAGCACGTCTCACTAGCATCGCACAATAAACACAGGCGCCCATAGCTTTTTTTCCTCTCTACGATCGGTTCCGTTTGCCAGCTGCCCCTCGCTGACCACTCAAAAGGATAAGAAGCAGTGGGAGACAGGCGCAAACCAACATGGCCCCCTCTGCTCGGCCCAGCAAGAACCCACTTGGGTCGGACGAAGACGATTCATTTTACGGGATTCACAAACCAGACAGGAAGGTACGAAGAGGGGGAAAATGTTTCCATTTGGATAACAGGCCACTGGGCACTTGTCACGCAGCATCACGAGCTAGTATTTCAGCAACTCATCATTTGAATGCTACTTCCCAAAGGACTGATGAGCTAAGTATTTGAATGGAACATATATACATGTATTATCAGTGCTAACAGTTTACTGTCTTCCTGCAGATTAGGAAACCTATAGTGGAAAAGAAAAGGAGAGCTCGCATCAATGAGAGTTTACAGGAGCTACGCAGTTTGCTGGCAGATACAGACGTGAGTAGAACTCTGTCATTGTATTTCCCTCTGTACAGTATAAGGAAACTCAAATGTCTAAATGTCACAGTTTCACGCCAAGATGGAAAACGCAGAGGTACTGGAGCTTACTGTGAAAAAGGTGGAGGACATCCTGAAGAACAGAAGCCAAGGTTGGTACAGGTTTGGATGTTTACTGAGAAGACAATAATATTGCAGCAGCAGCATCTAATTAGGCTTTTGACGCACAAATAGATATTGAATTGTTGCATAATAAATGTAATCATGAAAGTAAATCTTTTCAACACAGTGAAATCCACAGTCTGTCCAAAGGGTTTGACCTTATGTTTTATATGGACACAGCTTAAATAAAACATGATTAAAAGGCATTAGTGGGTTCTAATAGGCTTTTATGTGGTAATTTATACATCAGTGTTTATTTCAAGTAAGTAGGCCACGTAGATTGCACAAGCCAGTTATAATGCAAGGAAATTATAGATCCAATTGAGATACTTTCATTTATTACCATAAAACCTTCAGGCATTTGCAGGTTACAGTAACTGGACATAGAAGGAGTACTGTATTTGACCTTACATTCTGACTTCACAGAGACCGAGACACTCAACAGAGAGGCCAGTGAGCGGTTTGCAGCTGGCTACATCCAGTGCATGCATGAGGTACACATGTTTGTGTCCAACTGTCCCGGGATTGACGCGGCAGTGGCGGCCGAGCTCCTCAACCACTTACTGGAGTGTATGCCCCTGAATGAGGACCACCTTCAGGATGTTATGGACCTAATCACAGACCCATCTGGGAACAACAACAGCACATGGCACAGCAGTGGTGGAGGAGATTCAGTCTGTTCCACTTTGGCTTCTCCGGGAGGAAGGAGTTCATCTTCAGTCCTGTCCCCCGCACCGTCCAACACGTCCAGTGAAGACCTGTGCTCGGACCTGGACGAGACCGACAGCGAGCACAACCAGAGCTCCACTGAGAGTGTGGAGGGAAGGGAGGGTTTGCCCTTGTTGACCTACCCCTGGTCCATGTGGAGGCCCTGGTAAAGGGCATTGGACATGCGCAACAAGGAAACACTGGACACAAGCGGGGATGTTGATTTAAGATGCCATACTGGACTTCCTATTACCTTACTTTGGGAACGTGTAAATATCTGTCAGCCTCTGTGGTTTGACGTGCAATATTCAACAGTATATTTTGTTTCACATTCATGTAGTCCATGAACTGCACCCAATGATTTCCAACAACTAGATTCTCCAGTGCCATCAGCTGACAGCCTTGTGATGATTCAAGAGACAAAATGACTCCGGATTTTCTTTTATATGAAGTAACTACAAAAAAGACAAATGCTATCTTTTCACTTTGGAGCCCTGTAAAATATTATTCCCATTTCATGAAAAGTGATCCACCCTCGACTCCAAAACGCAAACCCTTTCACTTTTCACCCACCACTGGACAGACAAGAAGCGGCAAAAGACTGTTGGGTCATAACACTGTGTACATAGCATCTGTATGAGGAAAAAGCTCTTTTAGACTTGTTGGCATGGCCTCTCATTAATATAAATATTTCTATTTACCTGTAGTTGACTGTGTAGAATCCTACAGAAAGACCACTTTATGTTGTTGTAATGTTGTAGACATTTTGACCACTTACAGTTTATGCATTTTATATAATAAAATATTGTAGCTTGAGAAAAATGGCATCTGTTTGTAGGGCAATGTTGAAATGAATCAGAAAAACAAGATTCAGACGATGGACTGCCTTGTGACAACTAAAGCAACTTGACAATATTTTGGAAAACTGAAAACTAGCCAGCCTATAACAGGAAATGCTTCAGGCTTTCCTCCTTACATGAAAGAGTCGCACCTACTTGAAAGCGTGTGGTCTTGCACTTCAGGTACAATGAGTGCATCATCAAACGCCTGTTAGATCCTGTCTGGAGGGTGTGTTTGGGACTTCCCTTTAACACCTTCTACAGGCCGTGATGCTCGCCACACAACACTTGTAGGAAGTGGTAACCTACATCACATGTATCTTTGATCTGGCCTTTCTTCATTTCATCTGTCCGCAGTTTACTTCAGCAACACCAGAAAACGGGCTCAACCCACATAAAGCTTTGTCCCAGGACAGTTGTGTTTCTTCATTGTCCCAGGACAGTCGTGTTTCTTTATTACTGAGGCACTCAAAAGTGAGTTTTCTATGCCAAGGGATCACCATTCAATGTCTCAAGGCAGTTCATCCTGTAGGCTCTTGATCTTACCAGATGACTGAGTATAGGGGGCGGTGAAGTGTTCCCAGAGCGGACCTGGGTGTGAACGTTGCAGTAAAAGAAAAACCCATTGAAATGGGAGCGGACAAGACATGGTGATCAAAGCATCTGGTGACCATTTGACAAGGGGAGTGTCAAAGCTCAGTAAAAGAAAGACACAGGCTCAGGTTTTTCAAAGAGAACCGAAGCCAGTGTTGGATCTCAAGATTTTGAGTTCAGGGTTATCAGAGGACTCAATCAAAAAGGCAAGAATAGGTTGAATGATGCATCAGGCTGTACAGCAAATTTTATCCACTTCACACTAATATTTGTTTTGTACCTAGGTTTACTAATGGGTGTAGTTAATCCTTTTTTGAACAAGAGACCCGTGCAAAGCATGTGCAAATGACATTCTCAAAAATATAACATCTTATTTTTTTTATGTATTCCTAAACAATTGTACAGGCAATTTAACCTATTACCACACACAAATCATTCAAAACATTTTCATTGATATGTGTCAGCTGAAACAGGCAGATGACTGGTTGACCCCATCACCTCAATCATTTTAGGGTTAAAAGAGGACAATCATACAGACTGACATCATGAAGGACTGAAAGACTTCAGCTGTGGCCAAAGGTTGGTGAAATGCAACAGTTGGCGTGAGAGCGGGAGACATGTAACGGCGGAGCTGAGCATATGGCACTGAAACAGATCCCAGGGGAGAGCTGCCATCCTCTGGTGCTTCTCAGCTGTCTTTGGCTGTGAGAGAACAAAGACTTCCTGTTGGCCGGCAGCACTGCACCCGCTCATGTAGGATCAGGTCAAAAAAAAAAATGTAGGTGCCATTGACTTATTCCAATGGCAATGGCCTTTTTAAGTAGTTATTTAGGATGTTTTATTAACCAATTTTTAAAATGCAAAGTAAGATTTTAAATCAAATTGTTTGAACACTCTTCACATTTAAACAAGGTTCAGTTCTTTTAGCACAGTTTTAGGAGCTGCAAATGGGCAGGTAGTTTGCTCCAAAAACTTTGAGAACCAACAACAGACCTTTGGTGAATGTACGCTCCTTGAATCCTTCTCTCTTTATGCTAATCCCAGAAAAACTCCAAGATGTTGAGGCTGTGTGGGCCATACCATCACTTCAGGTAGGTCCTAATGCCATAACATGCATTGGACCAGGGCCAAGGGCGTTTTGTAAAATCCCAGTGGCATTAGGACTTTGTATTTTGTAAATTTATAGAAATAAACAATTACATTTTTTATAAAATACATCCAAGAAAGTCTCACTGAGATTAAAAATGTCTTTTGCAGGGGTGTCCTGTCCCCATGTGGGGGAACTATTGTACATGTCTGTAGTGGTACAGGAAACTGTGGTACCTGGAGAAAACCTACCCAGACATACCCAGTGCAAACTCCACACAGAAAGGCCTTGCCCTGGCCGGGAGACTGAACCTAAGACATTCTTGCTGTGAGCCAGAAGTTATAATCACTCTGCCACCCCACCATACCAGCCTACTGCTTTAGCACAGTAATGTATTCTTAAGCACTAGCAATTTTAAACATCAAAAAGAAGCACTTGTGTAAGCTTTGGATATGAATAGAGAATATTAGGCAAGATTATCTTTATGGGAAGCATGGTTTTAGAATAAGAAAATGCATGAGCTATTTCATGGGAAACTGGACTTGAAAGAGACTGAGTCTATTCTAAGAGTAAGTGCAACTTACACTTGCTACAGTTCTGCATTTTATTTTCAAACAACACATAATCTTACCTACAAAAATGCACATTTTTGTGCTAGTTTCATACATTTGTGTTAAGCCCAGACAGTGGCAAGGAGACAAATTTAAATGACCATTGATAACATGATAAGTCATTGTAGTGTACACATTTACCGGTAAGGGTGCCTCCAACAACCAACCCATGTGTAAATCATATGACCTCTTTGAGAGGCTGAGGTGGTAACAGGAAGAGCCCACGCAGAGACTCAAAAAACCCCATCACATCTTGGAATCACAAAAATATAAGACCCCTCTATCCATTGTGATTTGCCCACAAAGGAGCTGAGTTAGTTTAACAACCACATACAGTAACAGGACCAAAGATTTATTAGAGGTAGGTTCTGTCTCCTGTTACACTCACACATACACTAAATAAAATAAAACACAAGAGAAAATATATAGCAAAAATAATTATAAAAGGTTTAGACAGATGAAAAGAGAATAACGAAAGATTAAAACCGTGAACCACTGAGATGCTCTTGGTCTAGTTCTTGTTACATTCACAATCACTGCCGCAACAGTTTTTCAGTTTTTCTGCCTTAGCACCACAGTTGTTCCCATATTTATGTTCATCTCAGTAACATGGAACCATTAAAAATCACAGTTTACAGAACTTTATGTAAAAAGATCTGGGGACACATATTTGCAGGGACAAGCACTGAACTAACCTTGAATCATTATTTGGAAATATGGTCCCATTTTGAGCTACTATTATCACGATAGAAGTCATTGCAAATATCAGTGTCCATATTTTATGAATCAATAGTAAAAATAACATAATGCACCTATTAAATTGATTGTACAATGGTTTACTGCCTAAACCAGTGGCAACAGTGCTGCACAGAAAATTGTACAGTTGGGCAGTTGTGTTATTTTCAATAACGTCACATTCTTGACACAAAGGTTTATATAGCTACAATAATAATTTAGTCAATCTGTTTTCTTGAATTGATCATTTTAAACGCCACCCTAATTATAGTTCTACAACCCTTAGTTTAGAATAGCCGTTCCCTTTTGAATCATTTAATAATGTCTTAATATAAATTTAGTCATTTAAATAATTATTTAAGTTTCAATTTGTGTTATGCTGGCTTTTTATTAGCACCCATGTTTTACAAGGTTCAAAACCCCGGTTTCAGACAGTGACCTTTTTGGTTACCTGGTAAATGTATAACTTTTCAGGCTCAATATATTTGGCTTTAACATAAAAAAAAAATCTGTCTTTGTATAAAATAAATAAAGTAGACAAGTAGAATAATTTCAGCATATGCTTAAGATTGTCACCTGTTACAACTAGGTAAGAAACAAGCCTCAAGATGATGGTATAAATATTAAGTAGGGTACACTTTGACCTGGCTTACTTTGCCCAATGGCCCCCACAATCACAATTTCTGAAGAGTAAACAGCTTGTGGTTTAGCTCGACAAAGACAACTGAACACACAAGTATTCCATGACAATCTGTTTGTTTTTTTTTCAGATATTAAGAGAAATATCATAATCTACTCTGTTTGCCTTTATAAGACACATGTGGACGTGCTTCCAAAGGCCATTGGGAAACAATTAAATGCATCACTGCCAACGTTTGCTTTGTCAGCAATGTTGACCCCTGGTGGGCACATTCAAAACTGCAACAGTAGCAGTGCTGGACCAACGCAAACATCAACTGCAACACATCCTCGGAGCCACCACAATAGCAACAAAAAATTCAACTTCATGTTGTGTATGTGTGTGACTGTGAGGACGAATAACACGCAGTTGTTTAAGTCCATGATGATTGTGTGGCTGTGCATGTAAAGGGGGAATTCCAGACTGGTCAATTTTCTCCAAGCAGGGAGCGAGTTCATGACCCAGAGTCTGGCTGAGCCTGGGACTCCTCTGATTGGCTCTGGGAGTTTCTGCCCTCTTGGCTCAGTTCTTCACTCAGTTCACCCATGTCCATGTCTGGCAGATCCTCCTCGATTGGAGCTGCCGCTGATTCCTCACAATACACGCATTCCTATAGACAGAATTAAAAAAATAAATAAAATAAATATAGAGGGTGTTTCCTCAAAAGACCGGTGATTACTCTGACTGTTATCTGACAAATTGTTGGCATGTGTTAAAAATATCAAGGTTGTGGGACGGTGGGATAAAGTCATAGAGAACCCACTGTAACGCATTGAGACTGAAGACCCAAGACCTTCCTGTTATAAAGTAAGAGCATTTTTCAGCTTATATTAGCCTGATACACCAAATGGAGAGAAATTAATGTGTTACATGTGCTTTACCCACTCCTAAGTAAAACCTTCAAGACAGTTTCTCCTATAGGTCTCTTAAATACATATGTGAAATCCAAGCGTCTGCCATGTTTACATCTGTCTGACCCTGCACTATTTCTACCCCCTTGTCCCTCCCCTCCCTCATGTAAGCCATATTAAAAGCCCACCACGTGACAGCGTGCTATCCCTATCCTATATATGCAAATGTAGATATGCACGTTTTTGTTGTTTTGATGTTTTAACTGGATCTGTAATTATGTTTTTGTTGTTCGATGTCTGATGTCTGCTTTGTTTGGAATATGCCTTATTTAATTTTCCGGATAATCCTTGTGCTGCACTGCGGCTGCATTGGTGAAGGTCTTCCTCCTTGTGTGTCTATCTATGTATAAATGTTATATGTTGACCGTCAACACCGTACAAAATTTTGTTGCATTGAAAAGTGTAATGACAATAAAGAATTGATTGATTGATTGATTGATTGATTGAAAGGGGCTCCAGACAACCAAAATAGGATCTTACCTTAACATTGATAGCAGCAGGCAGACCTCCCCTCCTCATCCAGGGATGTTCATCTACCAGCTCTCGCCGCTGCTCCGATGAGAAATGCGGTTGACTTTTCTGCATATGTCGCAGTCTCTCTTTGTCTTCTCGCAGAACTTTCTGAATGTCCCTGTGTGCAAAGAAAAGTTATTCACATGCCATTAACTTTAAACTGAGATGAACAAATATTCAGTGGAACAACCATGTTATATGTAAAGTCAATAAATTCACCTTGATGGCATCTGATATGTCATCATGACGTTGTCATCAGCATTAGCCATCAGCAACCAGAGGGGCTCCTGGAGGACATATTTGATGAAATGCTCTTTGTCGCTGGGGACTTTGGGCTTTAACTGGCCTTCATCACAGCTTCCTTCACTTCTCATCTTGGCAAACCCAAGATGAGAAGCTTTGGCCTTGGGGTCATGTTCCAGGGAGTCAACGCTGCCAAAGTATTTGCTGGTATTGCTACTCCCTGTTAACACAGTTGAAAAGGTGAGTGAGTGCTATCATTACAAATAAATTGAGAAAAGTCAGTCATTTTGTCTATTAACCTGTTCTGCTGCCAGAGGCTCCACTCGCTGAAGTGCCACAGCCGTTACATCCTGATCCCGATCCCGAACCTGACCCAGAGCCCATAGAGCCAGAAGTGGCTGATCCAGTCCCAGAGTGTGAGTCCTCCTGCTCCTGCAGCAGGATGTCAAGCAGGTCACAGGATGATGAGTTACCATCACTGTGAGCCCCATCTCCTGGAGACTCCACCTGAGGAACATACCCAATCAAATATGTCATGGACCAGCTGCACATGAAACATATAGCTTTTGGAGACTTGTCTGCATCAAGTCATGAAGTTAAGTATAAAGCTGATTAATTTTACAGAAGTGTATTTGGAGTTATTAGTGTTGTGCAATACAAGATTTTAATATGATTATAGAACTAAAAGCTAAGGAATAAAAAAATGTGTTAGTATTGTACAGCTCTAGTTCTAAAGCTACTATGCATCTCTCACCTGTTGGTGATTTTCAGCTTGGCCTGTGGGTCCATTCTTCTGCCCCTCGGCTGCCCCTGATATCCCCAATGCACTGTCACTCTGAAGTCCAGATGGGGGAGCTGTGCTGTCTTGTCGTTCCACAGAGCGCTGCCCCTCCTCCATACTCAATAAATTGAGCTGCAGTGGTGAGCTGCATCGAGATTCAAAGAGTGGAGGTGATGTGGTAGGCTCTCGGGCCCCAGAGGCAGGAGTAGAGGAGCGCGAAACTGCCCCCTCTCTAGGCTCCACTGGAGCCACTTTGGAGGCTTCATGAGCGAGACTATAGGGGAACGGCTGAGTGGGATAAGGGGCTTGGGCCACAAACTGTGTTTGCACCGGGAAAGTAGGCTGGGATGCAAAGGGCTGCTGGGTAGTGTAGGCAGTCTGAGGGCCCTGGAAAGGCTGCTGCGCAGTGTAGGGAACCTGTGCAGCATGGAACGGCTGCTGAGGGGCAAAAGCAGTCTGCACAGGTTGACCGGTGTAGGTGGATGTTTGCATGGAGGTGTAGGGGGGTGTTTGCATGGTGTAGGCGGCTTGAGATGGCTGAAAGGGCTGCTGGGTAGCGTAGGCAGATTGTGTCTGGGTTGATTCTGGGAAAAATGTGGGTCTAGGAGCAGCCCCCAGCTGTCCTATCGGTCCTATTTGGGGAAAGAGGTAATTTGGTAGAACTAAAGCTACCACAGGTGTAACAATTGGAGCAGGAAAGGGAGTGGCAGTGGGGGGGGCTTGGGGGCTTTGCACCTCTCCGTAGCCTGGAAAGGGAGGCGTGGAAAGGGAGGCGTCTGGGCGGGAAGCCTGAGCTGTGGCAGCAGGAGCTGGGGGGTACAGAGGGTAGGTAGGCACCATGGTTGGGTAGGAGACATTGAAAGCAGATTGTGATGCTTCTGATGGTGACCATGATGTTTGGTTGAGACCCTGGAGTGGGGGCCGAGGTTTACGGTTCGACACAGCACTATCTGACGAATCTGGATGCTTCATACGTGGCTTTTTGGACTTCCTATTGCGGTTTCCCTTCCTTGCAGTCTCTAGTCTGGTGTTGCCCTGGTTAGCAGCCCCCCTCAAGCCAGAGGATTCTGAAATGAAGAAAAAGAGGAGTTTTTAATGTCATAAAAAATATATAAAAATGTATATGACTAATAAAGAAAATGTTAAAGCAAAAGCATCTGGACTCAATTTTCAAGGTGAAGACATGAAGACATGGGAGAGCTGTACGTATCAGATTTAGTTTCACATCAAACCCCTCCCTTTGGAGATAAAGCTCAACTCTCTTACTAGATAAACTCAAAACTGATAAAGTCTCTTGAAAATAGAGACAAAATGTCTTCACTTTAAAAACTGACTCCAGATGCTTTTAACCCTTTCTTCAAGATGTCCTGGATGACTGAAAACTTTCACAGACCATATGACTAATGTAATCATATACAAGTAGTGTATGACTTCAAAGCACGTAAAACATGTCTTAATAATAACAGTAATAATAATGCCAGAATATGACAACAGAACTTTGTGTTCCCGAGAAGGTCTTGTACCTTTGGCATTGGCTGGCCCTCTCTGGTTGTGCAGATATGTGGAATAGTCTTTCTGAAAAGACCTGGTGTTACGAAGCTCTCTGCAGCGGTTTAGGAAGGCCTGCTCCTCTTTTTGGGTGTGTGCAGCCAACACTTGTTTGGTCAGTTCCAGCCTCTTGTAGGTCTCTTTCTCCTGGCTCGGTGGAGACACTAAACTAACAGATGGTATGGGAGGGGCAGGACTCTCTGCCACATCCTCAATTATCTCTGTACAATAGACAACAGACAAAGTTAAATACAAACTGATGTTATTGAATAACTCCTTGCTTATTAGACAAATAATTAAACTCACCAGACTCTGGCTGAGGCTTCTTGTCTCCAACATGGACAATGGTGCTGCTATAGCTGCACTGTGAAGTGATGGACTCTGCTTTACTTGGTAAAGTGAGGGGTGCCAACGAACCTCCTACACCTGCATTTGTGCCGGATGGAGGCTTTTTAAGAGCTTTCATGTTTGAAAGGCCTGGCTGACTGTCCAGCATCAAAGTGTCTGTATAGGTAAAGCAGATTATTCATCAGTTTCAAATTATAGGCATTCATAGTGTCTAACAAAACCGCACCTATCCAATTTTTACAAACATGAACTTGCCTGTATTTGTATCCTGAGGCAACTGAATACCCTCCTCAGAGCCCTTCTTGTCATCATCAGAGTTGGAGGATGTGGTGTTGGAAGAAAACTGATACTTCCGCTTCACTGTGATGGGAATATTACAACTCTCCAAGTACCTAAGTAATTGCAGCCATTATCAGAAAAAAATAATGCTTTCAAGTTTTCTTTTTTGTATAATTTATTTAAACCAATCCCTACCTGATGACACTGTCAAGGCAACTGATCTGCTGGTAGGAGCACACAGTCTGATCTTTGTAGGTGAAGTCCTCCATGCTGCCTGCAGTACTGTCTCTTGCCACGAGAGGGGGTGCTGAGTCCTTCAAACGCACTGCTGGACTCTTCTGAGTGGCAGCTGCTAAACAGCAAAGAAGAAGTTGTTACTGAAGTTACAGTTGCACAGTAAGAGGGACATTGCAAACCTTTTATTAGTGGTCTTTTAAGTTTAAAATGACTTTGACATTCAGCAGTGGATTTACAGTTGTCTTAGACTACATATTAATTTGCATTGTGTCTATAAGAGAGTAGAAAAAGATCAACATCAAGAAAAATGCTTGTTCTACTAGACTCACCGTCAGAGATCTTCTTTTGCTCAGGTTTGAAAGAAGATGGCAATGGTAAAGGAGGGGGTGAGCTGAGGCCAACTTGGATGTCCTGGTTCTTTAACATGTGCACGCCTTTACAAATCTCCTGAAATGTGCGGGTGGGTTTGGCCTTGCCCGTTTCCTCTGCTGTGTTTTCTGTCACAACATTTCCATTGCTCTCACTAGAAGAACTGATGCTCACTAGTTGCTCATGGGAACCGTTGCTACCGTGGCTGCCATAACCGCTCGAGCCCATGTTGTGTACGGGCTAAAGAGAAAACAAAATGTTATTTAATCTGAATAATTTTCATGTGAAGGTATGGTTTAATGGTGCTAATGTGCATACTTGTAATAAGAGCCTATGAATTTGTTCACTGATTTCCTGAATATCTGAGTCCATAATCTTTCCTCCGTGGAAAGCAGGTGCTGCAAAAACATCTTCATTCACAGGACCCCTAAAACATATCAATATTAAATTACAATCTTAGATCAGACCACATTCACGTACGGTAGAATGAGCAAATGTAGGAAGTCTTTTTATACTCACATTCTGACTTTGTGCCTTCCAATCACAAAGGAGACCTTACGGCTCCAGGGGTTGACAAAACTGGACCAGCTAGTGTCAAGAGTAACATATTCACCATTTCTGGCACAAAAACGGATGGAGGAGTGGTCAAACGGCTGACCAGCATACTGCAGAACTGATGGGAGAATAATACAATTTAGAGAAGACTAAACACTGCGTCACCATACAGACTTAAAAATTAAGTTATTGAGTCAAGTCTTTCTTGACAAGTCTCAAGAGCTCTTACTTTTGCGATGTACAGCTAACATTAAGGGTCGGTCACTTGGGTGCAGATTGAGCAGCACAGGGGTCCCAATCAGGTCCTGAGGAAGGTAACCCAACAGTGGAACAGCCCTGAGAGAAAAAAAACAGGCAAAAATAAGTGTTACAAATATCTAATACGTTAAGACATGATTGCTGCAACTGTAGATTTCAGTGTTAATTTTTTGACAGTTGAACTTGATGGGAACACCAACCTTTCATCTACATCCTGGAACACACAGTTAGGGGTGTGTGTGGTGGTGAAGATTCGTTTGTCAGTAGGAATCCGGGGCGCTATGACACAAATATAAAAACTAAGTAAAGACGTTTAACAATAAATGTGCGAGAGCTAGGTATAATTTACACAGTATTTCAGATTTTTGTTTTATTAGTAAAACCCTTCGATAAATAAAGTAAAATAAAAATATTAAAAACTGGATGAGATAAATGTAAATATTACACTTAGATTTACCCTCGTATCCAGAATGTACCCTCTCGGCCAGCAGGAGACAGCAGAACTGTTCTTCAGAGAGTTCAGCATCCTGGACTTTCATAAGGTATGGAGTCATCCGGAAAGGATAGTACTGAAGATCTCCCTCACGCTCCTTACCCCCACTAAACACAAATAGTTTGTTAAAAAGATTATTTTTATTCACACCAGACCACTATATTTAAGTTTGAGAGCTTGAGCAGGAAATTTACTCTCTTTCCAATATTTGCTCACCTGATTCGGCAAAAGAAGGACTTCTCTTGCATGCACTCTGTGGAAGATGACTCTGATTAGGAGAACAGAAAGAAGATGAATATGATTATCAAATGCATTCAACCCATTTTCTAAAATAGGCCTGGACACAATCACCAAGAGCTAAAAGGTCGTTTCTGTTCTAAAAAGAGAACAAATGAGATCAACAGCAGAGATAAGCAAAAAACAAGTCTGATCAAAAATACAGCAATGTTGAGCTCTGATTCCCCCAAAAAACAGATTGAAATCACTGCCCTGTGTAAATTATATTTTTGACTTGTGTATGCGCAGGGGGGTGTGGTTCATGTTTCATGTGCGTATTCCTTGTGCCCTTTGTAGGTGAATGAATTTCTTAATGGAAAATTTATAAAGAATCACAGTAACATACAACCCCCTCAACTTACATGACAATAAAAGTTGAAAATGTAGTACCTGCTCCAGTGCACATGCTCCATGAGGGAAGGCGGTATGGTGTGGTGAAGCTGTAAAACACGCTGACATCCTGTGGCGTCAGGAACTCCACAAACTTGGCGTTGTTGAAGACCTCGCGCTTGCAGTTCAAGATGGACGCTGCCTGGTCTGAGATGTACACAATTTTCCCTGTGATAAGTGACACAGCTACGGCAAAAATATCCTGTAGAGAAAGAAGCCAAAGGAGCAATGTGTAAGATGTGGTTTGGTCGACAGTAACTCATTATTTGCATTCAGACATCTGTCTGTCAGACCCTATTCCTAACCATCAGATATTTGGTACCTACATTGTTCTTGAGGGTGTATTCAGAGGTGATGCTGTTGATTTCTTCAATGGTATATGATGATACATCAAACCCTGGTGGCTGACTGTCATTGATCATCAGCATTTGGTAATATTCCTCATTGGCTGCAATTAAAGAGTTGATCAGGTTTAACATGAAAATGTCGACTTATAATCAGATACAATCTGTTTTACAATTTACAATATAATCAGTCCAATCCTATGAGAAAGAGCAGTAAAATGACACAAACTTAAGATGACATTCATATTACAGAACAAGCTATAGAGTAAGACTAATCAACATTTTGATAAGCACTGCCAGTTGTGCTTTTGCATGTGCATGTAGAAGCACCATTTGAAGTTATCCTTACCTTTCACCTGTTTGACACATCTTAAGGCATATTTTAGCGTGTTGACAGTGGTCGACTTTCCTTTACTCCTCTTTTCTGACGGTAAATGCATCTTAAGCTCCTTGAGGGTCTTGAAGAGCTCCTTCTGTGTCTTAGCCTTGGCTGACTGTTCGCTACTGCAGGAAAACACAAAACAGATACACGTGTTAAATTGACACAGTCTCACTGTTGTCATTCTGGAGGAAAAACAGGACGAGCTAGTTATCAATATGTTTGGTGATAAGATTTTATTGAATCTACTGGGAGCTCACTTTTGGAGGTTTACCTTTTAAGTACAACTACTTGAATATATGAATGATACAGGTAGAACGCAACCCTTATGTGGAAATTATTATTATTATCCCTTTAATATCCCTATAGGTAAACTCTGTCGGCAGCCACAGCAAGAGGCGTCTAAAATGTTTTGTTGTCAATGATCACAATAACCCAGATAACCAGGGTACTAACCTGCAGCCGCTAGTTGAAGGGTTGTCCTGCTCGGAGCTCAACAGACTGAAGGCATTGGAGCTACTTGGAGGTGAAGGACTGTGAGAGTTTGAGCTGTAAGACATAAACACAATGTCATGTTTTTAAAAAGCATTCAGAGAAATGCCACAAAATATCAGCATTATTAAAAAAAATTGTTAGAGCCCCCAAACACATGCTACAGCAAAACATGGGCGCCAAGGACTTGAAGATAACATACATTTGTATCAACACTGGGGCACAAGTTAGGCTAAGAACTGGGTCAAAAATTTTATAGATAAATATGAAAAACAAGGAAGACCACTTGAGAGATTGACCAGATGGTCAAATACTGAATAAGTTAAAGGCTAGTTTTTATCAGGTGTAAAAGTCTCTGAACTCATTCTGTTAATGTTGAGTAAAATATGATTTTACAGGGTATACACTGGCTTAGTCCAGTAAAACATTTTTTTTTCAACATGTTTAATATTATTTATTGAATTACGATAACAATCTGCCAACATGGCCATTTAAACTGCACTGATGTAATTTTCTCTAAACCTCTCACATAATCAAAAATAAATAAATACTTTCCATAGATTGTTGCACCCGGACTATTGTGATGACTCAGACACAAAATGACTCACATAAAAAACATCCCTCTATTACATTTACTAAACCTTACTTCCGTGACCTAGATGGTCCGCTCACCCTTTGTGCAGGGAAAAAAAAAAACTTTAAACTGTTTACCACACGTCATTGTATTTGATGTGCTCTCACCTTTTGTTGCTGCCCGATGACTCCATAAGAGCAGAATCCTTTCCATTCCCATTGGAGCTGCCCACAGACTCATTCCCATGGGACTCATTTCCGTGCGACTCGTTTCCGTGGGACTCTGTCCCACTCCCACTCGAGCCACCCATCTCGACATCCTCGTGTAAAGGTGGCCGTGGGCGCTTCCTGTCATCATGCAGGGACCCCAACTCTGGCTCCAGCTCAACTCCGTCCCGCCCGGTACAACCCTCACTGTAACTGTTGGCCATGTGGTGAAGGGAGTGCTCCTCCTGCTCCCCCTGGAAGCAGACCCTTTCCCGGTTACGTTTGTGCCCGTCCAGGGTTGAGTACAGGTAGTGCTTGGGATCACTGTCTTCAGACATGGGACAGGCCAAAGAGCAGCTGATTATGCGATATTAGGTTATCTTCCACATAGCAGGGACATAAAGAGTATGGTGCTGGGAAGTAAGCAGTAGAGTTGTGCTTCAGTTGAATGGATATGTCCTAAAAGAAGAAAATTTTAAAACATGAACACAGTGCCCTTCCATATGTAGCAGATCAATACCAACACAACAACCTAAAAATGGACACAGTTGATGTGGATCAAAAGTAACCATCATTCACAAAATTACAGTGCTGTGGCTTTAATCTGATCAAATCAAGTTGTCACTTTGTGTGGCCTCAACATTTCTGAAAAGGCAGCCTTAAAACGTATGGGCCCAACAGACGGTGAGATGGTGTTGTCCACATTCACATTTTTCACACATTGGTCCATCTAAAGGTCTGTTCATTCAACAGACCGTATTTGCCCTTTGCAAAAGGACTTAAGTCTCAGACCAGAGTGATCTAGTTCAGTTTTTCAAAAGAGCTTCACAGATGAAAGTTGACTCTAGAGATGAAAGCAGCTCTGATGACAGCCACAAATAAAATCCTTCACCTCACAGAAACAAGAAGTATAAACAACATAACTGAACCAAAGCTAGTCAAATCACTATGTCTGATGATATTAACATACTAGGATGAAGTTAAAGTGCTAAAATATATTGCCAAATAAAATAGAGCACATGCAAATATGCACCACACCATGCTACAAACATGACTTCCCCAGCAAAATATTTATTTTTAATATTTCCTTAATATTCCTTGAACACTGATTACACAACAACCTATAACCAAGTGGAAACACATAAAACCTTTTAAGTACAAAATAAAACAGCAAACAAAACAAACCTTTTTTTTTAGCTCTGCATCCTCCTCATACTCCTCCACAGCTAAACTTCTGGCCCATAACAGGCAACACTGTTCCCATCTCGATATTTTTTTACTGCTTTCATGCTGCAGCTATTTATGTAGGTGTGCAAATTCAGCAACATGTCTATTCTTCGCTCTTTAGTCTTTACATAAGGACTTTTATATAACTTTCCACAGTTTAGAGCTGAATTTAAGTGTGTGAAAATCTACAGAAAACTACTTGAACTTGACTTTCCATCCACCCGTGTACCCACTGCCACCTTTGATAGTGACCTGCTCTGGGGGCTAGACCACAGTGCAAACGCTGCTCAGTGGGGACTTGCTATTTGCTGTAATACATGACTAATCAGAGCGGAGTAAGTTAGAAAAATGACAGCCAATCCAAAGATGGCTGGGATAATTAAAAGAGTAATTGCTTTAATTAAAGCTAAAGAAAAATAAAAGGAATGCTTTGCTTAGGCTTATGAAACACAAACATGTGACAAGAAATCAATTACACAAACCAAAAAAGAAAACGTACAAAGATGCAATTTAGTAACTGCATTGGAAGTTATCTATAGGCCATATTAATACTGAACTTCTGTTCAAGAAGAAAACAACATTATCAGAAACCAATTTCTTAAAAAAAAGTGATATATGGCCTCTGAGACACATTACTATTGTATTATACAAATGTTTATTATTCTAGAGTTACGTGAGCACAAGTATGAAAGTGTTGGTCACAGAGTGATATAATGTAAGTAAATACCCCATTCTACTCCTTGTCAGCCTCAACAGAAACACACCCAACACACTAGCACAGATCTCAGGCATTATACAACGCTGCTCCAGTCACATGGATTTGGCTTCAGTGCAGGCAGGCAAGAGTAGACTTCTTTCATAAAACCACACACGTTCATTTATCACATACTACAGTTCCTACGTGTGTTTGATTCATTTAGTAAAGAAAAAAAAATTGTCAGTTGACAGACATAAATGTTGTTTGTAGAGGTTACAGAAGTAGGCAACTATACATGGTGCTTCTTTATTGTCAGTGAATGGATTTTTTTAAATAAATAAAAGACCACTTTATTCAAGCTGCTCTAAAATGATCAAAAATTACATAATTGTACCAAGTTATTGCGAGATGGGGGACACTTTAACGCACACTTTTACCTGTTGCTAAATTGTTATGTTTCATTTTAAACTATTGTTCACCCGTTCGCAAAAATATAATATGCAAGTGTCAACACAAAAAAAAACTCAAGTGATGCCAGAAATATTGACCACAGTGTCTTATGGTAAAGATTTGCTCAGTTTCTGTCATTTGAAATACAGTGAGTTTAGCTCAGCTTGTGTGTGTCTTCAAAAAGCTTGGACACTTTACAGTACTGGATTTAATAACAATAATAATTTCTTTATGTGGCCTGGGACTGGTGTACTTTAGAATATGACTGTGGAAAAGTAGGCTAGACTATGTCTTTGAGAAGAAAACCTAAATAAAAGGCTTAATAATCCTAACAATAAGGCACAATTAATTCAAACTGCATCTTTTGAAATAATTAAAAAAATATATAAAGTGGATTAGCAAATGTAGCTAAACCTATAACTGATTTCGTAACACTAATAATAGAAATATGACCCCACAGCTTTCTAGGGTTTTACAGCGAAAGATCTGCTGGTCAAAATTCCCAGGAATATTTAATACAATGTTATATACACGACTTTATACAATAAAATACGTAAACTAAGAAACTACAAATGTAATATTTTGGTTAAAAAGAGGAACAACCCTTCCCCCATTGACCTGCTATTTAAAATCCACACACACGTTGACCTGCAATCCACAGCACGGTACACTGACACAGTTATGTAAAAGTCACCAAAGCGTCCAAAACAGGGCAAAAACAGCCGCGTATCAACAACGATTGTATCACAATAGATGAATTAACACTTTTTATCCTTTGCCGAGAGAACAAACTGTCATGAAGAGGCTATTTTTGATAATAAAAGTATAATAAGTAGAGCAACCAGAATGTTGGCGCATGCGCAAATCGGATTTTGTTATGCAAGTTATTTTTTTTAGCTTGTTAAATTGTTCCTTACTACAGCTATAGTGTAAAAAGAGAAAAACCCACCTGGGACAAAAATGAGCTATCCGTACGTCTGTTGAATCAAGCCAAAGGAACACCGTCCAAGGAGTAAAGCATTGAGTTAAAACATCCACTACTCCTCAATGGAGACTGGCTTCAGACGGGTTGACACAGTAGCCAACGGTTCCTCCCCGGTTCATTCCGACTCCGGTCTACCAGCCAATCAGAGAACCCGGCTCGCGACCTCAATTTAGACTCCGCCCATGATGTCCTCTGATTGGCTTGAAGATACAGGTTTCCATGGAAAAGATGACGGCATCGCAATAATGAAAGGTGATTGGCTTTTAGCGCTGTCCGTCGTTTTATATAAACAAGGCAGTCACTGCACGTGGGATCCCATGTTGTGTGTTTCGTGCGGCATGAGACCGAGGTAGTTACGAGTTACAAGACATTCAAAACAAGGTATCAAATGGTAAACTTACATAAATTCTAATATATTTTATATATAATATAAAAATGGTTGTAGTTGCTTTGTTTCGGTAAGCATATGCACATAGATCTATTAACTATTACTAAAATGAAGTCACTAACTAAAAAGTATGTGCTATTGTTATTGCATAATGATGCCCGTCTCTTATATTTTGCACTAAAGATGGTTGCCATTTACCAAGTAACACAGCCAGGTTGTAACTGCTTTTGGGCAATTTTACAGAACACACACACACACACACACATACACATACATACATAAAATCACATAAATTTTAAAGTATAAACTAAGGCATAGGCTACTAAACAACTCTACAATAAGCAAAAACAACATGTACTGCTGTTGCAGTGTTGCCATGTGAGCACTTCATAGTTTGCATTGTGATTTTTAATGACAGTTTACCACAGGGCAGAGCATGCTGCAGGATGTTTCTATTAAACTGCTCAAAATTACCTCCCACTCACTTGCATCACCACTCCTCTGAAGGGTGAGAGTTAACATCCTCTGTCTATTCTAGGCTATTATTCAACAGGTGGTGAGGATGAATGGAATGGCCTTGTGTCAGGTTTGCTCATCCTTTGGTTCATTAGAGAGTGGAGACAGACTGGAGAACTTCTTTATCACATGTTGGCATGGTAGCCATCGCAACCACAAGCAAAGAACCTCCACAGGAGATAAATATCAGTTTTGGCTCTCTGGATAACGCACACCCACACGGCGTTGAGGTGTCACACAACAACCTATTTTAGCATCCAGTCAGCGACTGTGCCAGAGCCAATTCTCACACATTGCCTCACTCTTTCAGTTCTTGCAAAAATGGAAACATTTTTACTATATTACTTCCTTCAGCTTTGAGCAAATGTGATTTTTCCAACCTTCATCAAGAGAAGTGGTGACATTCAATGTAGGCATAAATGTAGGAGGAGATTGATTCATGGGTCATTTGTCTTTGCATCCTTGTTTTAAGTAGATGCACGCACACACATACAGTACCTCATTGACTGTTGGAGACAGTTGGTGGTGGCAAACTGGGAGACCCTGCAGGTGGGTGGAATTCCCAAAATGGGTGAGTCATGAAGTGGGTGGCTGTTGCCGCCAAAGTTATTGTGATTATCTAACCAGAAATCCTCTACATCTAAAACACTGTTTCTGTTCTGAGGTTTCTACTATATTATCATACTTTGACCAATATTCAATTTTAAATTACATTTCTCATGTTTTGAAATGTATAACTTGTTTAAACATCACCGAATAAGACATATGCACTATGTTCCCTATGTCCTTTGTTTAAATGTATCTTGCAGGATATCTGCCATTATAAACATCCCTCCATCCAGGTTATTGTAACTATGTAACTGAAGTCAACAACACACAGCTGATGAGTCACACTGGGCACTGATTGCAGTTACACGAAATAAACAATCAATAAATTATGATAGGAAAAGGGACTGTTAACATGCCCCAGTAAAAAAGGAGTCAGTACAGTACATATCAGAAAATAATAAGACACTTGTGAAGAGCTTCAGTAAACAAAGTGCCCTTTAGATTATATTTCTATTATTCAGGTTTAAAGCAATATAAATAAAGATTGTATGGCTCAACAAGATGCTTTAAATTACTTTTAAACTACTTGCATAGAATTCATCTTTGTTGTTACAATAACAACAGCTATAGTTGATGGCAAAATTATAACTGATATCTTATACTGAATTGCTGCTGTCCTCAACCCAGTATGATCCTGATCAAAAGTTTACATACCCCAGTTCAGGGGTTTATACTGTGTATTGCCACCTTTAACATCAATGACAGCTTGAAGTTTTGGTAGTTGTGGATGAGACTCTTCATTTTGTTAAAGATGGTAAAGCTGCTCTTTGTTCTTGGCAAAAAGCCTCCAGTTCCTGTAAATTCTTGGACTGTCTTGCATGAATTGCACATTTGAGATCTCCCGAGAGTGGCTCATTGATACTGAGGTCAGGAGACTGAGGCCAGTCCAGAACCTTCACTTTATGCTGCTGTAGCCAATGACACGTCGACGTTGACCTTGTGCTTTGGATTGTTGTCATGTTGGAACGTCCAAGTACGTCCCATGCACAGCTTCCGGACTGATGAGTGCAAATTTTCTGATAACATGCTGCTTTCATTTTGCCATCAATTTCCTGTGCTTTTGTAGCTCACACATCCCCAAAACATCAGATCCACCTCCATGTTTTACAGCAGGAATATTGTACCTTTCATCATAGGCCTCATTGACTCCTCTCCAAATGTAACGTTTATGGTTGTGGACAAAAAGTAAAATTTTGGTCTCATCACTCCAAATGACTTTGTTCCATAAGTTTTAGGCATATTGTCACCGGGCTGCTTTGGGGCATTTGTGTAGTAATGGCTTTCTTCTGGCGACTCAACCAACGCAGCACATTTATCTTCAAGTGCCTTCTTATTGTGCATTTTGAAACAGCAATATACTTTTTTTGAGAGTCCTAAATTTCAGCTGAAGTTTTTTGTGCGTTTTTCTTTGCATCCCGAACAATTTTCCTGGCAGTTGTGGCTGAAATGTTTGTTGGTCTACCTGACCCTTTCATTTTCTACTTCTTAATTAGAGTTTAAACACTGCTGATTGGCATTTGCAATTCCTTGAATATTTTTTTATATCCCTTTTTTATACAGTTCAATTACCTTTTCCTGCAGATCCTTTGACAATTGTTTTGCGTTTCGCATGACCCAGAATACAGAAACTCACTGACCTTTTATACACACACACACTGATTACAAGCAAACAGATCACAGGTGAGAATGGTTACCTTTAGGATCCATTCAAACCCATTTGTGTCAACTTTGCATGTTATCAGGCCAAAATCAAAACTTTTGATCAGTTTCTGTTGGGTTTACTCTACCTAAATAATGACAGTTGTTTGAAAATACCCAACCATTAACTATGAGTGAAAGAATAGTTAAAAAAAAAAATCATAAATTCTGCTAGGGTATGTAAACTTGTGATCACAACCGTATGTACATGTAGCAACTCTGAATGAATGCAGTTACAATTTTCCTGCAAGGGTAAAAAAAATAAAAGGACTACACAAAGATATGTAGCGCAGTGGAAAAGAACTTTAATAAAACTTCTATGAAAACATAAACCAGCATAACATTAAAAGCCTGTACATTTGACAATATTCAGTGTCTGAGACTTTGAAGGCTAGTGGTGTCAATACCGTTTCATCGCACATTAATCTATAGAATCAACATTACAGGCATATGTTTGGGCCCATGGTTGTATACAAGATATGGTATGTGTACTCATTTACAGATATTGCACATTATTTAAAAGATGCTGTATGAGCAGCGCTTGTCAAAAAGAAGTAGCTCTACACTGCAGAGTAATATCTCTACTGATAAATCACACCCACCGAGGCCCTGAACTCCACCAACACCGAGTTGTAAAAAAACATGCACTTAGCGGCACATATTTGCACATTCAATTCTGACAAATAATTAAAAACAGTATAAACAATAAAATTATAAAACATTTGCATTTTGTTTTGGTCCAAAGAAAAATATTACAAGCATCAGCAATCCTAAATAATGTGTTAGATTTCTCACATGAGATGCACTTTTAAAAGGCTGACATCCTTTCAGACTATCAGGATAACTATTTGGGCAGTGTTAATGGCCTGATGGTGCTCTTAATTTGATAATTATAAAAGACAAGGCACATTGCCATGAAAAATAAAAGAAACTAACAGTGAAGTATTAATTTTGTTAATAAATATGCACTGTTAAGTGTCTTTCTCAACATTCCAGTGCTCAGAGGTCCAAACAAAATATTACTTCTGTGGATTAAAAGGCTTGTTAATGTTTACTGTAACCAGTTACCATCCCACCTAACTCAGAGTAGCCTGACATAGGTTTTTATGATGAACTTTTAAATGGCAAAAGAAAAATACAATCTTCCTGTAGTTCTGTGGCAATATTTGAGGCAGCAGGAATAAAACTTCTAAAAGGGCTAAACACTATTTTGCTTCTGTACTTGGCACAGACAGGAGTTGGAATAAATGGTTTAACCATATGCTCTTTCATAGTCATTATACACCGAGTTTCAAGTCCATCTGACAAAGTCAATCAACACCCTTTATGCTTTGTACAAGTGCAGCAGTCCATCTCTGAGAGTTTAGTGTGGGAAAAGTTGGCTGACTTCTCTGACTTAGGCTGCGGGCTACATCACTGTGCCTGTGCAAAACTTGCAACAACTTAACCCACAATGATTTCATTGAAATGTCACAAGACCACAAATATGGACTTTAAGGAGTCAACATCTCAGAGTATTGCAAAGTAACGGGGAGAAGCTCATGTTCTGTAATTAGAGTTTATAGTGATAAATCTGCTTCTGTGAGATTCCCTTCTTGTACATGTAACTCTGTTTAATGGCACACCTTGTCCCGCCAACAGCTTTACTGTGTCCATTGCTTCACTGACCCCTGATCTTGGGAGTCTTAGCTGCTCTATGAGCGGTTGTCTTTGGCCACGTTATGAGCCATCCAGTTCACTTTGGTTGTCCAGCTTTCTCTTAGGGCCTCATCAAACTTCTGCCGAAATTGCTTCAGTGCTTCCTCATCCGTTTTACCCAGAGCCAGAGAGTCCTTAAAGTGGAGAATGCATAAAAGGTGATCAAAATTAACAAAAGCAACACAATTTCAACGGTAGCTACTTAAGTTGAATTGCCTTTTCTTAGTTTTGTCTTGGAGAAGGAGGTCTCTGCATTGTAAATTAATTTAGTCATGATGGATAGAATGAAAACTTCAAAAGCAACTAGAACAATGTCCAGTTTGGATTAGCTAAAAAATAATAATAGAAATCACTCATAACTTCTGCAGACCCTCATTTATAAACGTGCTAGCAAACTGGCTTATGATTTTGTCATTAATGGTGGGCTGGAGGTTTTTAAAATGTCGAACAATTCCCTGGCATCTCTTCCTAAATAAATTAGACAAGACTTAAATCTTGTTCAGGACTTGGTCTTGGTTAGTAGGACCTTCACTGCAATAGTAGCTACTACAAATAGAGCCTAAGTTATTCTCCACCCTTTAACTAGTTGTTTTTTTGCAGAATGCAAAACTCATAGGTAGCCTAGACGTGCATTTAAAATATAGTATGAAAAAGCTGCCGGTAATTTCAGTAAACCTCAGCAGAAAATATAGTTGTCGGAAGATCTTGGTTCAGATTGAGTCAGAGACAATAACACACAATGACTAATGAGCACACTTCATTTGGTTGTGGTTATACCTTAAGATACTGGATGTCCTTGACTGATGTGAGTTCAGGCAGGCCAGCTGTAAGCATGAGGGCAAACAGCGTAATGAAAAGATTTCCGTTTTTCCTCAAAACAAGATAGGCCTCTTCACAGTACTTGCGAAAGCTAAAAAAAAAAAAAACAATATAAATTTAGGGAAATATTTTATATACACTTATTTAGATATGCACCAAGTATTTAACCAAGCCTAATGGGACTGACGCCATGGTTCTCTCACATTAGATGCCCTCTTAAACATAATATTATTTTAATAATATTTAATTTGATTTATTGAAATATACCAAACCTTTGTACCTTTAAAATAGTATCTCTTTACTGTGGCAAATTCATATTATTTGACATCCCATGCTACACTTTGAATGTACAAAAAGAGAATCTGTGCTCATAAAATAAAGAGAGGGAGGGTGGGAATGACAAGCTGCAAATAATACCCAATCTGGGATTTGAGCCAGGTCTGCTTTGTATGTGCCGTATGTTCTCTACCATTGATCATGCCAATCTGTCTACAGATCAGAGACTACTGAATGAGGCTGCCCACACACAATTCATAACAGGTCATAAACATTTCCTTTTGGGTTTTTAGGTCAAATGAGTTAATGAGTTATTGCACTCATCCAAGCATGATTTTATACTACTTATTTATGAGTTTATTTTCATTGATTTTCAAACGTCAGTGTAGTTTAATTTTTACAGAAGTGTATACACAAATACCTAGTGAGAAAAAGTTTGTTACTTTACCTACATGTTCAGATATTATTATATTATTTGGTACCCAATCTATTGTTGTATTATTTTAATTCCAAAAATTGTAAAAAATTGTACATAGCTTTTCACTAAGAATTTGACTTCAAGGTACCACATCAGACAAGCGTTCAAACACAAGAAGATATTTAAGCTGACTGAAGGTAATAGGTTCAGAACAAATTCAGTGCCCTAAACTAACCTTTGTTGTTTACTTGTGTGGTACAAATATATGTAGGTCATAATAACAACTCTATGGGTATTCTCTTTCAGAATATGATGAGTCTGCTTGTTCCATCTTTCATCTCTTGGTAAACAACTGCGTTTGCTGCGGTGCCACATGGCACACCACGTGTACACATGTATAAGCTAAGTTAGGATGGTAGCTTGCAGTTAAAGTTTTCATATTTGCACATCTGGTTACTACTCCTAGTTCTGCCTTTATTTACACAGGAACATATTAATGGTTAAACATTTTGATTAGGGGGGAAGTTTGCAGCAAAAGTAAATTGAAAATGTGAACAAATTAGAATAACCCATTGCAGAATAATGTTTGTTAAATTAAAATAATAAGATTTGACATTAAATACCCTTTTCCTATAAGACACAGCTGGTGGTATGGGTATGAACAGCACACTAGTCATGACATTACTGCTGACAACGCTTTGTGGCGTGCTCAAATAAATATTTACGTATCTACTGCCATCTGCTGGTAGACATGGGCACTGACCATAAGTCACAAAGTGTGGTTTGACTGGCAGTTTTTACATTTACATTAATGCCAAGGAATTGCCCCACCTTTAAGAATGTGAAATGACACAAGATGTACTGTTAATTAAACATTGAAACTGTATAAATTATTTTCTAATGTAAATAAGTTGCAAAGCAATATCCCAACATCGCCACAGAAAAATCCCATAATAGTTAAACAAACCTTCCAAATTTTTCTGTGTAACCTGTCTTGCCCTGTTGTATGACATGGATGAAGTCATGCGTCAGGATAAATGGTACACGCTCCCTCTTGATGCCAAACTTGGACTTGAAGTTACCCAAAATATGCCCAAAGTCTATGTGGAAGAGCTTAAAGTACAGACAAAACCAAACATTAGTAAAAAGAAAAAAGAGAATTAGCGATGTGATATCTGTTTCCATGTGTCTGTGAGGTTTTGTTTGACTAACCTGTCCAGTGCTGCGGACCATTATGTTGTCACTGTGGCGGTCTCCAATGCCCAGGACATATGTGGCTACACAGTAGCCTGCACATGACAGAGTGAACTCCTCGATGGCTCGATCAAGTGCATCACTAGAAAACACAACGGATACAAGTCACAGTTTTTTTACAAGACAACTTTGCGGTCGGCTTATTATTTATGTTTTGTTATTTACAAGAAAGATGACCACCGTACCCAGAGTTTCTCTCTTTGAGCCAGTTGAGCAAAGCGTCCTTGTTGAAGGCAGCGGCCGCAGCCACATTGCTGCTTGTCAGCTGGATGTTAGCAATTGTGTCAGCTGAGGACACTACCTCAATGAGCCCTGCTCGGTCACCTGTTGCTAAGCAACCATAAGGAACAATTCTGCAAAAAAGAAAGGCAAAAAGGTTTAATCATATTAGCAATGATACAGATTAAAGCTAGTTTTCTATTTGACAAAGACATAAAGTGAATTATATAGCTTTAAAGCAGTTAACAAGTTGATAAACAGAAGGCTAGGCAGCCATTTCTAACAGTGTTAGTCTATTAGAATTCACAGAAATGCATATACCACTATAAAAAAGAGAAATAAAACTGTTACTTAAGATCCTTAAGTTGTGCATCAATTTTTAGATGTTCAACCATTAACAGACCACAACTTTCATAACAGGAAGTGAATGTAAGAAACAACCAAATAAGCTCTTTTTACTTATTGGATCACTACATGCACAACAATGTGACAATAAATTCTTCTCACCTAAAAAGTATTACAGCATACTAAACATTTACAGCATAAAAGATGTTTGATGAGAAACTAAATATTTTTAAGGGTAGTGCCAACATAATGAATGCTGAATATTGCAACTACATGACATCAGTAAAGATCACACAAACTCTCTTTCCCGTGTTTTTAATGCCCCATCACTGCGTTTAAACACTGAACCCATGTCCTTGTAATCTGAACCATTGCTCTGTAGCTCAACTGTCAAAACAACCCCTCCACTGCTTGGCTCCAGATGTGTCATTGTAACAAAAAGGCAGAATAGGGTTTACAAAAGTGTGGCTTTGATTAGGATGTAATGCACATCATGCATGTGTGTGTAACCATAAGAGTATAGATGCTTTCGGTGTAAAACTCAGTTAAATCTGTAAAGAAAGAGAGCAGGAACAAATAACTTCAACAAAGTCTGCTTGTCTGTCAAATGCACAAAAACTAACCTGAGATCAAGACTGGCCTCCTTCCAAAGAAGATCCATCAACTTCAGAATCTGCAGGGTCAACATGTCTTGCCTCAGGTCTGTAGGAAACAAAAAAGATCTTAATTATGAAATAATACTTTTCGGATTCTTTGTCACCTGAAGAGACAATAAGTACTGGACCTTTCCTCATTCACTGTATTCTCTTTCATATTTCTCTTCTTGTTAGCCCTAGAGAATTACAATGAGAAATAACATACTCGCACAGCAATCAATTCTGTCCATGTGTCGCAAAATAAATATAATATTAGAACAAGAATTGTTGTAGCCAATCAAAAGAGAATTTATTACCAAAAAGAGTTAAGATACTAAGAAGTACTAAGAAGTATAAAGAGATGTAAAAACACAAAAGGCACATGACTCTTCCAAAACTCTTCCATTGTATCCATCTTACCATCTCCATTTTTAAAGATGAGGCTCAGGGTGTCCCCCTCCAGCAGCTTGTTGTTGTAAACAATCCACAGGGGCTTCATTTTGGAGTCCATGTACCGACATTTTTCCACACTGTTGGCCAATAAAAGAAATAATGTGGTAAAGTAAAAACATGAACGTAACTATACAAATAATAATATATTGAAATCATTGTTATCTTACTTGACACCAGACAGAAGTATATTCGGGTTCAAAGGGGAGTGAATGTCGGACAGTATGTCTGAGTAGCCACTTTGCCTCAGACAAGTCATCATAGCCTCTTTGGTTAACATTGCCTCCTTTGTCTTGCTCCGAGCATTTTTGATGGTTCCAAGCTTTATTAATTCATTCACCGATTTCAGCTTACTCAAGGCTTCCACCTGTTCAACAAAAATAGTATTGTTTAAGCAGGAATGCTCTTAAGACCACTCTGTCTTGGCTATGACACAAATGACTTGGCATAAATATTTACAGCATACTATACATATGAGACCACAACCAAAATATTTGTTAACATCATGGTTGGGATATGTTCTATCATCAAATTCACTGGCCTTGGTCTTCACTATAGCACTAAGTAAGAGTTTGTTCCTTTCTGAACATGTGTTTTCACAGCTTTCATTTAAACTGTCAATGGAATTATCACTTATGTCCATGTTCATTGGGCTGAAACAGAAAAAGGACTAAAATAGTATTTAGTGTCCTTTAACAATGTCAGCAGATACATCTCCTACAATGTATATGCTCTTCAAAACAGGATGTGGCCAGATAAATGCTCATGCTGACAGGGAAGTAGGGGGATGTAGCCTGTTGAACTGTCAGAATTTAGTCGGCGGGGGGCAAAGGTTAGAGGGCAGGATGGTGACACTGGTGTGGCAAGGACACCAGTGGCTAAAAATACATTTGATCTGCCAACGCTGACAATGCACAAGAGCTATTCTTGTGTTGTGAGTACATATGAGGAGAATTGAAACCAACAAGAAAATAATACAGCAAAGAAAATAACCAAAGTAAAGTTTAAATAACACAATACAATAAATAAATTAAAGAAATTCTTAACACCATGTGATGTGTATTACCCACCTGCTTTTTAAGAACCTCAATATGAGGGATGCTGCCTCTACAATAAGCTTCTAAAATGAGAGAAAACTGGACTGAAACTGCAGGCATGTGGATCTCTGACCTACAAGAGCAGTAGAAGATTATGTATAATGACAGGAGAAAAGTCACAAAAGTGATTACATGGCTGGTCATACACACCGTAAGTGCCAAAATAAGAAGTGTCCAATCTTGCGATTTCCTTGGGCGCGCTCTAATAAGAAGTGAGTGAGGGCACAGTCATAGTAGGGTTCGTATCGCAACACCTGCACCAGCTGTAAGAGGTACTGTGACAGCTCCTCATTACTGGACAGAAGACAGAGACCATAGTTGAATTGTTTTAATTTATTATTTTATTAAGTGATTATATCAACAGATTTTAAAAGTGACCGTTGGGAATGAACTGACTAATAGTAATAATTTTATTGTTCACATATGGCTAAATAAACAGGCATACCTCATATCTCGTAGACAGCGTACAGCATATTCCCTGACATACTGGTCAGGGTAGTTAAAGTCCAGAAGCTCCAGAGCATCTCTTGGACTCAGTTTGGGCCAAATCTGAACCAGCGCCTGAAGCTGTGACGCACACAAGCAATACTATTACCAACAGGGCTGAGACAACTCCAAACCATCTCAAGGTCCTAATCATTCTCTGTGATAAGAAGCTTGTAAATAAGAATAAAAGCACAATATCTTAGAAAAAAAACAAAGTAAAATAATAACACTTTAAATGACTGATTACAGAAAGCTTCTCGTCTCACATGGCAGTGAGTATTATGTATTAGTATTAGAAGGTAATTTGGTGAACCTGTGCCATATCCTCATGTTTACTCCACTTCACAGAAAGTAGCAGCTTGGGCAGCGACTGAGGGAAATTCTCATAGCAGTCATGACGTAGAGTCCAGATCAAATCCTTCTCGTTCTCACAGAGCTGGGAAAGTGGGTCTCGCTCCATGATCTCTTTGAGCTCTATGTGAAACTTCTTACCTCCACGACCCTGATAATAACAATGAAAGTTGGGGGATTATATTTCGTGCTAAAGAAAAAACAGCATGGATTCAAACGTGTTGCAAAAGTTACCCTACACATCCACAAGAGGGCAGCAGTGTATCAGAACTCACTGAATCTAGTGTTTCACCATCAATACAAAACATTAAAATTACATATATAGCTCTTATAAGTCACTTGTTTGGTGCATTTGAAATGGAACAGAATTAGAGCAAACTGAGATTATGGAGCTAAGAATACACATAAAATAATATATAAAGAAGGTCAAAAGAAATTAAAAGTTCAAGTTCACAAAAAGACCTTGCATTGAGGCAAATATTGACAATATTAACTAAACAACATTGTGATCCATCTGGAGTATAATCTCCAGTTTTACATGTTCACCACACTTTAAAGGGTTACGTTCAGACTTGCCCTCTGCATAACACAGCATTACATAAGCAGCTGCAACACACCCAGTGAGGGTTAGTGGGAAAGGGAAAGCATAAAGCCTGAGTTTCAATCTGATTAAAGCCTAATGGCGAGCAGTAATATTTTGCAGAGACAAAGTGATAACAATGGGTTGCCTCGGAAACCTGAACTGTGCACAGTTGCCTGTTTTACATGTGTGCATTTCAACAGAAGAAAAATGACTGAGCACTGTATTTATTAAAGTGTTGCTTTTTAAATCATCTCATTTACACCTGCACTTTGCTTAAAAACCAAGCCTTAACCCTGAGGCAGTGTAATTTGTAAATTGCTGAGTTAAGATGCTTGAATTTAAACATTGCTGATAAAATTTGTGGCCTTTAAGAAAGTTACAGATAACAGCTCTGTGATCATTCATTTGCAAGTAATTTTTCAATAAAAGGTGATGCATTTTTGAACTAGCGTTTCAATTAGGCACATCCACAGTCTATTACTATTTATGTACTCACAATGGGTGCACAGTCGCTTGCTCCTGCAATTTCTGCAGCTTTTTCCAGTATCTGCAACAAAAAAGTAAGTGGATATTACATGAGGGAACACAAAAACTGGTTCATTCCTAAAAGCTCAAGCCCATTAAGCTGAGTATGTTCCCATCCTCCTCCACTAACGGCCAACAATGCATCATAATCACTAGCCACCGTTATGAGGCACAATAAGCCCCTGTGATGCTAAATTCAACAGTTGTCGTTTCAAACAGGTTTTTGGGGTAAATTCCTCACTAGTATTTAAAGCATTATAAGTCCCTTTGTTTTCAGTATTAATTAAAGTGAGCGTTACCTTGTCAAACGGAGGAAAGACAATCGGTTGTGACGAGTACTCTGGGAAGTTGATGTGCAGCTCTGTGGCATTTTCAGTGTATGGGTTTGTTTGAACAGTTCCAATTGGATTCAGCATCTCTTCAAGTTCATCTGTTCAAGACACAAACAGAAAGTCTAATGCTTGAAGACAATGACTGCAGACTTTGAATTATATGAGATCATTGTTATGGAAACACAATGATAAAATATGAGTGCATGTGTTTACCAGGAAATGAAGACCAGCAGTGTAGAATGATGTCTCCGGTCTTTAAATGGCCTTTATAGTCAAACACCATTGTATTGACCCAGGCTATAGGGTAGTGCTGGGACAAACAACAAACACTGACTTAATGCTTGCACAATTATGGAGTAAAAAGATACATGGCATTATAATAAATACACCTAATATGAGAAAAAAATAATAGTTCTTACCACTTTCCCTGCTTTGCGGATAGTCTGGTACTTGTTGATGTGAGTGTTTTTAGTGGACTTCTGTTTTTTAACCTTATCCATGACAGCATAAATGGCAATACACAGCCTGGTCATTCGCGGCAGGTCACACACTGAGATGTCGAATTCCATGGTGCTGTCTTTCCATGTGTGGTCAGAGCGTCCGCTGCTCTCACTGCTCACCACTGGTTTACACAGCAGCTCTGTGCCATGAAAGAGGCCTGCTCGCACCTGGACCTGGCCAATGTCAGTGTGTATTTATTTACCAACCAGCCACACCCAATCACATAATTTTTATTGAAGCTTTAACCCAAAGCTAATTTAAGTAAGGTGCATATAATCTTACAGCAAAAAAAAAAAAAAAAAACAGGTTTTACAATTTGACAGTCAAAAAATATACTGGTATACTGTTATATGGGAGAAACTTAGAAATGTTTTTACCTTGGCAGTCTCTTCTGCATTCACCTTGCCAGCATTGACGAGAAATACCTTAAATGGTTTAGATACTTCCCACACACATGTTTGTACTTGCTGTGGAGACAAAGTGAAACGTGTTATGCTGAAAAAAACTGCCTTTATCTTGTACTTAAACAAGTAACTTCAAACAAATCTTAAACTATCTGAACAATCCACAAACGCACAAAATGCAGGAGGTCAGCCGGGTCACTCTGATGTCACACTGAGAAGATTTGCGAGTGTCAGCAATCAGCAGGACAAACAGCATCACATGACACCCAGAGCCAATGAACACAAGTAACTGCACACTTCCTGTTATTTGCCATCTCTCCTGCGGTATGTGTCAGCATCAATACAAATGCTCGTGTGTCTTTGTCATTTACCTCTCTTTACATAATCTATCTTATTCTTCCTCTCCTATTACAACAGCTATATATAGTCTTCCTTGCAAAAATATTTAATTTCCCTTTTCTGTTTGATCAAACATAATAAGCTTTTAACAACAGAACACAATGTTTAAAAGAACGTTTGCTTTTGAAATTGAATTAAGTTCAATCAATATCATCACACTTCTGAGAATCATGTCGGTCTACTTCAGTCATCTTGAGTTATCCTAAAATGTTTTACCATTTATTGCTGTTGAAATAATACTTGTAAAGATGCAAGCTCATGTCATTTAAGAGCCTCCCAAACTACACATCACTGGGAATAAACACTGCAGCAGGAAATTAAAACCCCAGGTGATTATCTAATGAAGGCTAATTAAAGCATCTTGACATTTAAAATGTGCACAGACACAGGGGACTGTGCACCTGGCAGGAGCAGCAAGGGACTAGCTATGTTATTCTGGCAACATGGCAGCATTATATGAACACCACATAATAAAAGATAGGTGGCTGTTGCCAAGTACATGTTTACTTGGTAAATCTCCACACACCTGCTTTGTTTGGTGCAGGTGAATCAATCTAACTGGGGAAGTTTTATTGCTGAAATTGTTGAAAAGACAGGATATGGTAAACATAGTCACTATCTTAAATCTATGCTCAAACACACATTATGTAAGGTCTTATTGAATGTAGTTTTAAAAGTGGGCTAAGCAATAATGACTTGATTACACAAACTTTATTATTTGACAATGTATCATATTGTATAGTAAATGCCTTTTGGCTAAACCTGGGGGTTGCCACGGCTAAGTAGTTTGCATGAGTTGCTTGGCAATGTTTTTACACCGGATGGCCTTGCTGACACAACCCTCTCCATTTACCCAGGCTTGGGACCAGCACAAACTGTGGATAGAGTTACTCCACACTGGATTCAAACCCCAAAAGGAGCTAACATCCAATATAGTTAGATCAAAACAAGTAATTTTACTAGTAAACTAGTAAACATTACAACACAAAATCAACTGCGAGTCAAACTGGACTTACTGTGGTAATCCTTCTTTTAGGAGGTAGTGGTAAAGGTGGGTTGGAGGACTTCCGGCTAACCACTGCTCCAATTAAAGAGATTTCCTTGTCAAACATGTCCTTGATGGTGCTGGTGTGGACCAAGGTAAGGTGTGGCGGCTCCTTAGCCTGCACACATGTCCGGATGTACTACACACAACATAGGAAAAAAAGGTTTTGCTAATTTGTACATTATTATTACAAAGTGTGTGTTTTGCAAAAAAAAAAAATTTTTTACCTATTACCAAAGTAGCTTTCTGGATTTCTAACTAAACATTTCTTTCTAAGACATCAGTGAGGGAGCCTCAGTAGAAAGCAACAGCCCAGACTTTAATGCCATTTAAAAAAAATCAGTGTCATATGTCATGAGATAAAATTAACTGTATAGCTTTACTGACCTTATACTGAATTAAGGGATTGTCTCCACAGAGGAACTCCAGGCAGTAGCTGAGCCTCAGTACGTACTGACCCTGCCAGGATTCCTCTTCAGGCCCGTGGGTGGTTAGCCACTTCTTCACAGCCATCTCCATGAGCTCAGTGGGAGTGCAGGTCAATGGTACCTTCAAACTAGCGGAGTCCTACTCAAAAAAATACAGACAGAGACACGTCTGCATTTATGCTTGAATGAACTCATGTTCTTTCAGGCTGAAAAAGTTAGAGCTGAAAATGCTTTTGCCAAACAATGCAACAGCCTCAAATAAGTTCCACTCAGATGCTCACAGACTCATCCCATTTATATGTTTAGTGTTTAGTACTGGCATAATCCCAGGATGACATTTAATAGTCATGTATAAATAATAAGCAGGACTAGTTAGTATTAATCAATAATCATAGCACTTTTTATTTACTGTATTAACATTTCTTGCAGAAAACGTTGGGAGAACAAGTGTACATCAACATACCTAAACTTTAAATTATTTATTAATAAACATAGGCACTTAACACCAATAAAACGAATACAGCATGCTTCCATAGCTTATTGCATTTGACCGTTCTTTTAAGACTTCCTGTTAGTCTCCACCTGAGTGCAGTGGCACAGATGGCCTACAAGTGTGCATGTGCGTCTATGTTTTTATGATGTTGATCCTAAAAGTGGATGATGGGAGTCTGCAAGGACATGACCATCTGTTTTTATTTTTAAATGACTTTATTTTTTTAGATAACAGGCAGCTGGATGGAGACAGAAAGAGTTTAGAGAAAAAGAGGTTAATTTTAATCAGCCTTTAAGTCCCCTGAGCTGTGCGTTTGTCAGGCAGGATGGCATAATTTTGCTGATGTTTTTGACCCACTTTGTCTCGTCACATGACCTACAAGTTGGGTTCTGTCACGTGAGTTTTGTGGAGCTGCCAAACACAAGTGCCTAAGAGAGACCGGCTGTGCTCCGGGAGTCACATGGCTACTTTGTCACTCAAACAAGGCGGTTCTGTTTGTTGTAGTAGTAAGTCACACAGTTATTTGAAGCTCATTAAGCATGTAAAAATGACTCGTAGGCAATGAGACTTCTTGTAGCTTAATGTATCTATTTATAATCTATCCATACTTTATGATTTAAACAATAATCATATGGTTTATACTGTTATCTTTAATCCAGATCATAATACATCTATAGAACTATGTCCAGGTGCCTGTTTTTAAACCACTATCTGGAGCATTAGATACCTTATTTATTGCAGTTTAAGCAGTCTTTAGTAATAAATATATTGCACAAAACATACTGACAATACACTCGCCTTGTTATACATTACTTTGTCCTCACGTTATTACAGACATTGCATTATAGACACACCAACCTGAGACTGGACAAAGTGGATAATGACTTTGAGATCAGCTGTACGGTCAGAGAGCCCATTAGTGATGGCCGTCCCAGCTGCAGGCTCTAACTGTGGGGAGAAGCAGGCTTCAAGCCACTCTGTGCACGTCATCATCTGGATTTGTTGCATCCTCTCTTCACTAATGCGAAACATCTTACTGCGAAAGTCCTTCACCTCCTGATCATTTATGGCATCGAGTTCATGAAGACCTACACCAACACAATTCCATGTGTAAGACAGAAGCACTACAATAGTAATCCTTACAAGAACATGAAATAAAGTAGCATGTGTTCACTTTCATTTTAATTCATATCCGTAAATTATGATCATTCTTTTCCTCTTATGCATAATCATTCTGTAACTGAACAGGCCTCTTGTTCAGTCATATTTACTCTCATATTTACTCTTCGAAAAGGCCAAATCTTCACTAGCAATAACACAAAGTGACAGATGATGGAATACACATCAGGAATATGTCAAGTCAATCTTCACGCTTCTCTATCAGGCAGCTGGGCACAGACAGGAGCCAGATACAGATGGGCTTCAGGTCTTGTGTGGCGCTGAATGTGCTGAAGGGGTACTCACTGCAATATGGGAGCACTAAGGTTTGATATGTTGTGTGTAGGACCTGATAATATGAACTTGAGTGGTTCAGAGATCAGTAATGACACAACAGTACAGTTGTGCAAAGCTATTTTAGGATACCCATTTACTTTTTGGAGTCCAAAGCAGCAGCCTGGTTTGTGAGTGACTATCTTATCTTCCTTAAACCACCAAATGGAGTTAACTGTTATTTCCCAACCCTTAACAAGTCACAAACCTTTAAGTGTTTGGGTGGAACCAGTGGGGTATCACAGTACAACATTGGAAAAAAACAAAAAGTAATACATCAAAACAATATCAGCATCTGGAAAAGAGCACGTTGGGGCCAAACGTCTCGATGCTCACCCTTGCCAATGAGCACACCAATTTTGGAGTCCAACAAGCGTTCTGCTCGGCCACAGTTGCGCGTTACCAGCTTGAGAACGGGCAAAAATGGGCGGATGTCGCAGAGCCGCCGTGTTTCGTCCTCGAGCTCTTCGTGCACTGCTGCCTGGTTCACACATTCGAACATGTGGCTTTCCATGTCTCCCAAGACGGGAAAGAGTGGGAAGGCCTGAGCCTGCTTCCATAAGAGCTAAAAGACACAGAAGGCTCACATTAAATGTTTTGATTCAAGTACTTTAAGTGAACAAAACCACAAAAGGTTTTACTTTCCCTTAAGACTTGGCCATTGGCAACTAGAATTTTATAGCCTTGTTTTACTTTATAGAAATCAATGGTGTGTTTCGTTGTTAATGCAGTGGTTTTTGAAAGAGCAAATACAAAGCTTTTATGGACAAAGTTTTGCATGACTCAGACAATATCCACAAATGTTTATTGTTTAAAAGGCGTACACTTTTACAAATCCATATGTTAGGAGCAATAAAGCGCTGTTTAGAAATATGGACATAGCTCGAGAACTTCCATGATCACGTAGATCTATTCCAGGAATACCTCTGCTGTTGATGTCATCTGCCCATAACACACTGTAGTCTGTACAGTATTCAATTATCTGATTGTAGAAAGTTTCTCTCATGATAAATTAAACCTACAGCTTTAGTGTGAGCATCTACACTTCTTGCATAGAATATGTTGTTTTTTTCAATATCATAAAAGTTTGAAGGAAGCAGTTACCTAAGGCTAAACTAAGTCAACTCACATTATTCACCTCTTTTTCATTTCCTGGAAGTCTTTTCATTCAGTCTGTTTGTTTTCTCTGTTAAGGCTCAATATTTTGTTGAATTAATGAGAGTTTCTGTACAATCTTTCCCTCAGGATATGAAGAGTTCTCACATGGACATCAGCGCAATAAAAATGAAAACTGAACTTAAATATATTTATGAATGCTGAGACACGATTAACAGAATTAAAGTAATGTAAAATCATACTTGATAAGCCACTTTGATCAGATAAAATATATATCAGCTTTAAACTAAATTACTGTATGTCTTCTCAGTGAATAATAATATTCTGATATATATATTTGAGTTTACCCTAATACTAACCCTAAAATATGTTTCTGTAGTTCTGTAGTAACTATAAATTTAAAAGTTGCTTTCTTATTTTAAAACACTCTCACACCCAAATGTGCTCATAAACAATGCAAGTTAGTCTCCAAAATCTAAAGGGCCATTGAAGCGGCTGTGACCTCTACTCCACAAGGTTAGCAGCAGTCATGCATGAGGTCATGAGCTATTTGAAAAGCTGAAAGCACAAGCTGCTCACAAACAAAAACATTTAGCTCGCCGCAAAACAAGCAAGTTTCTCAAAACAAGCATGAGATAATGTCTATCTGACCAGCTGCGTATGGTTTGAGCCATGTTTTTCTCAGTCAGGTGGAGTGGAGCATGAATACAATTAAAATCTTTTTTTTTTAATGTTCACTGTACCACTGTTAAATTGTTTTAAATTTATCAAAATATATGGACTATAGCTCTGTATAATAAATAACTCACACTCTGTGCTTTGGTTTTAAAATTAAATTAGATGATCTACCTACTGCTACAAGATCAGCAGATTCTGTAGCCATCTTTAAAAAAAAACACCTGAAAACACATCTATTCTGTCAACACCTTACTGACAAAATCTGAATTCTACTTCCTTGCTATCGATTCCTTTTCTTCCTATCCTTAGCTGTGATGGGTCTTAACTGACTAGTTATTGGTGCACTACCTTGTGTTGTTTAAATTGCTTCAATTGTTTTCCTCACTTGTAAGTTGCTTTGGATAAAAGTGTCTGCTAAATGACTAAATGTAAATGTAACAAAAAAAATCTTACCATAGTATCAACTTTGACCCTAGTTATGTTTCTCATGCACCAGAGAATGCCACGGTGAAATGATGTCATGGTTTGTTTGCCAAGTTAATCCCCCTTACGTGTATGAACCACTTACCAGTTTGATGTGCTGTATTGTGGCCTCTCGTGGGACATCCATCTGTATGTAGATACCAGTGGGCAGCAGAAAGTCCACAGTGATATGGGCCGGAGCATGGCCAGCCAGGGGCGAATGGGCCGCCCAAATGTCCAGGAGGTCTGTCATGGCAGGAGGCATGGCAAGCAGCACTCACTACCTCAACCATAAGGACCTGGAGGGAAAGGGCAAATGTACAAAGTGCAGCATGAATTGAACACGTCTTGGGTGCACATCCTTTTAAATATTTTCACCACCTTTTGGACGTGTCCCCTACTCATTAGTAACAATCAGTAGAAATTTAACTTGCTGTTTATTATTATCGTTTCCATGTGGACATAAATATCCATTGAACAAAAAACACAATTCAGGATGTTTTTACAGTAAAAAGTGATCAATCCTAGACAATAAAGTACTGAAAAGTAGAATTTCTTACCATCATCTGAATTTACCTTTACATTTCAACATTTATTAACATGTTTATTTCCTCCACATTTTAACATAAACATAAAATAACATAACTGCTGACAATCCACAGATGATTCAGTGCCACTATGTCCCCAAAGAGGCAGCACTGGGCTAAGACCAGTGTAAGTCCAGTGAATTTAACTTGGGTCAGGGCCAGTACTCAGAGGAATGCCCACTAAGCAAACAGAACAAAAGGTCAGCTTGCTCCACTCTCATCTAACAGTCCGCAGAGAGCTCACACAAAGAAAACAGCAACACTTTAGACTGAAATCCCATGTATAAGGTTAAAGACACCTATGTACATAACCTACACACAATGCCCCTAAACGTATACAAACAGAGCAGCTGCTAAGATAATTACCAGGTGGTAGGGGTGTGTACTTGTGCGCTAAACGCTGATCTGATGGATTAGGGTAAATCTTAAAATACACAACATGTGCAATGTCAGGGTTTTGCAGCACCATAACAAATGTGAAGAAAATAATAAACATGCAAGCTGGAAGTTAACACACATTTCCCCTTCTCTACCGTAAAAGACAGGCCACTTACCAACTAGTGTCAAACAAACCACAACTTGGTTTCCGACCCCAAGCTGCACCAGGAAACCATTTCCACCTGCAGTTTTCTCATTACCTTGTCCTTAAGTGGCCTACTACATTCCTCTCGGCCACAGGTCCATTTCCATCTTGGCTTGAGACACCCATTAAAAATGACAAGGCTGATTGCCTCTAATGGCTTTCCCCTTCAAGTTGAGTGCTTAGCTATTAGAAGATGAGACACAATGAGGATGAAGAGTATCCAAGCCACTTAACATCATCAGGCATGCAAATGGAGGCAGCTTTGTGTTTCAGTATGGTGTTCAAACTTCACATCTCTTCAACAACAACTCATGTATTTACATAAGTCGATGAACCAATAGAAACGCTGTATTCGATTATTATTCAGGCATTACTTTGGCATTTTAAGGCAATGGTTGACAAGTTCATTCTATTTTCAGTGTTAGCATTATGGGGATTTTTTTGTAAATTCATAGGGGATTTACAAAGGTTTATTATACAGTTTACAAAGCCCTTTGAGACAACCAAGCTATACAAATACAATTACTTTTTTGTGTTCATCCATTGCTCTAGCTATGCATACTGTGGTACACCATTTGGTTCCTATAGAAACTTCCTAATTTAACAAGTAGAATAAATGTATATTATATTGTGACCCACAAAGCAATTATCCTCAAACTATCTTTGTAATTGTCATCATTGTAACTTGTCACTTCTGTGTGTCAGTCTGTTGCATCGACAACACAGGGATAATCACTGATGAATGACCACCAAGTACAACTTAAAACTCGTCAATGCGTATACGTAAATAGTAGTTTTAATAATTGTAGGATGACATTTTCACAGCAGACAGCTTTCACAGCGTCTTATCTTGCCATGACGCTGGCATATTTTCTACCCCTTACATAGTCATGCAGTGTAAATGCCCAGGTGAGCAGGGTTACTGAGGGTGTGTTGGAAAGCAGCCAGAGGTCTGCTGCAAGGTCAGGTTTCACTGGGAGGATCAGAGCCGAGCCTGTGGCTTTGAGAGAAAGAGACAGTTTCATGTAACAGCAAACACAAGTGCTTGCAGGTATCTGTCTGGTTAGTGCTAAAGCATGTATCAGAGTGCGGCCTGCTCCCCGTCGCTCTCAGGTCACACTTAGATGAGTGCTGTAACGTGACTCTCCAGCATGTACCGACTTTGTGTTTATGTAGCAAATGAAGTATTTAAGTAAACACGTCTGGTAACAATAAGAAAACAATGAACAATTGAATATTTTAGACCTACAATACATTTCTCAGCATTGTTAGAATCTTCTTTTATCTTGCCAATCCAAGTTAGTCAGAATAAATGATCTGTCATAACCAACTGACAAAGCACATTAAAAATATATTTATTGCACGGCAAATTGTCCTATTATCTCACTAATTAAATATTTTAAACACCACTTAAACTTTAAGATTATGGGTATGGAAGCTTCTTTAACTACATGATTTATTTGAACCAACAAAAGCACCAGTGACAGCGGCCTGTTGTGAATGCTTTAATGGCCAGATGCATTTATGGTTTCTTAAACACTAGTGTTACTCAGCACTATCTCTGTTGGACAGTAAAGGGCCTGTTAGTCTCTTCACAATACAGTGTGTCTTTGTGGCCGAAAAAAAGTCCGGACAGAAATACTGGCTCATTTAGGTTGGTGTGCTGTGTGTATAAATGGTCATTTCTGGTGATTAAGAATCCTGTGACACATACACTTCCTTCTGTGCTATAAATAAATGTTCAAAAAGAGGATCTAAAAACAACTTGTAACATACTGTACTCAATAAATAATTATAGATACTCGCACAGACAGCTGAGCTAACACTGCATTTCCATGTAGATGTTTGCAGAGTGGTTTTAGAAACATTAAAACTGTTAACTACTTGACAGGTTCAAGACACATAGCAAAAACATGCTTTTTAATGATCAAAGGCTGATGATTGTACCAGAGAGGTGCTAAATTAAAACAAATTCAATCTACAGAGGTATAGAATTCACCAAAAGCTCTATAAATGTTTATTATGTCATGTTTGTTTAATAGTTTGAACTAAATATTACTGTATTATATTTTGCTTGAAACCGAAGCACATTAAGAGAAAGGTTTGTCTGAGCTGCAGATAAGTACTCAGGGTGTGTGGCTTTTTTTTTTAAACCAACAGCACTACCTCTTACTGTATTAAGGAGAGGATATAGTCACTAGTTGATGTAGACAGAAAACGTGCAATGGCCAGCTGTTTTCAAAAGTGCTTCCTAGAAATGAATAAGCCTATGTATGGTCAATTTATAAATTTTGCGAAGTGACTTAGTCTTGATATATGTGTTGAGGAAACAGAAGATGTTGTTTTCTACTCCAAGTATCCCTTAGCTTCAAGCTGCAATGTACAGTATACTTTGATTTCCATGGCTGTGTTGCATCCTAATGCTCCAATGTTCCGGTCCTATAGGATCAATGTCATCTAATGTTACAAATCTAATCATATTTTAGTGCTATTTTCCCACATGCAACAATGCTGATAGAATATTACAGGAACAAAGCATAGTGTTAAAACCAAAATATGTAAAAAAATATATATAAAAACAAAAAAAAAATACATAAATAAATACAAATGGAATAAAAGGCCACTATTAAACAACAATATTAGCCAGTTTCAATCAGGGGCTAAACATGAATGAAGCTTATGAGGCTGACTATGTACGTATCTGTGAATGTTTGTTTGTAGAGTTGAGGCACATGAGTAAACCACATCCGGGCAGCCCACTGTGCGTCATCACACTAACCACGGCTAGTGACACATTGCTCATGCCCACATTTCAGACTGGAAGCAGTGACAGCAGATGGACTGACAAATACCAAAAGTTCCTACCAGTCATTCATAAAACCTCATAAAGACTGAATCAGGAACTAGGGTTGTTTTTTTTTTACTGCAGAGATTTTTTTCTAGTTTAGTGTACAATAAGGTTTCAGGAGGAGTGTGATTTGTAAAAACACAGATACAAGCAGATTTACAAGTCAGATAGTGGCAAACATTGGTTGGTTTTTATATGTGACATAATACATAGTTGTTATACACAAATATCAGGCTAATTGTAAACAAAGTACATTAGTAAATTGCTAAAAAAAAAGGTTCCTGTGAATAAACACCTATTATTCTTTGGACTCTAAATATCTAAAACATTTTTCAACCAACATCTGTTGAACAAAGCAGCTACTGTAGGTAAAATACTAGCCATGTGACGCCAGAGTAAGCTTTTTTTTTTTTTCTGAGAATGTCTGCTATCTACATTTGATCCAGACTAAAGGCTTTGCAAGAGCATGTTGTCACACATGCATTGAAGGGAATATTAAATAAGACAACTGAACAGGTCTTAAAAAGGTTGAATATGTTCTGTCCCACATCCAAGGGAATTTTGTCAATACTCCCGAAAGACACCTGGAATAATGTTATAAAGGTTATATAGGAGCAAAGCATGATGGTAGAGCTTCTCATTCAGACGCATTGTGACAGGGCAGCACTCAATCTAGTTTAAACGATAGACAGAGTCTCATGCCTCCTTTTAGTCATCTTTGCTGCATCAACATCAGGTTATGGACTCAAGGAGGAGCAGAAAATGGATGCACTAAAGCAATTGTAATGTTACACAGTTTTTGTAAGGGCATAGAGTTGTTTATGCATATGACAGTTTGTAAGCCCTACACATAATTGATCAATGACAAATTCTGGAAAGAAATAATGCATGCATTGCCATATGTACAATGCTCATTGATAAAAAAAAAGACTAGTCTCTCCTTGTCCAAAGGATAACCACCTCCCACTGCAGCCCAAATATCATGTTTATGAAGGCCATCAGTTGTGGGCCCTGCAGCACTAACAGTAATTGACAATTAGGGCTGTACATTATGCCAGCCTCTATCAAAAATGACCTGTAAGTGACCTAGTATGAAAGCCTGGCACAAATGGCTGGTGCAGACTTCCTGATTATTCTTACTCTTGTATTCTTACTTGTATATACGTTTGTGTTATGTAGTGGGATTTTGATATTTTTTACTCTAAATAGTATTTATCTACTTTTTTAAAGCAGTCAGTTCTAATCTAGCTTGTCTTGTGATCTTGTCTTCAGGTGTCACCAATCAACAAAGACATGATGAAACTGCAATCAGTGAGAACCTTTTGACAGAGAAAAATTACATCATGTTACACATCCCGGATGAAGGTTAAAATAGTATGTTGGGGGGCGCACCTAGCTCAGTTGGTAGAGCACTCACAAATACTCACAGACACGTCCAATGTCATCCCCCGCAAATACGCATGGACACGCCCGATGTCATCCCCCACAAACATGCAAGAACATGCCCAATGTCGTCCCCCTTTCTCGCCCTGCTTCCTGTCAGCCTACTGTCAACTATCAATAAAAGCAAAAATAAATATATATAAAAAATTATAAATGTTATTAATATCTTGCTTTCATGTCATATCTTAAACATATGACATGAAATTAAAATAAAAACGTTTTGCACAAATAAGGGCCACTCGATAAGGTTTAGCAAATGGAAGCTGAAGTACTTCACTGGCTAACAACCAAAATATTAAAGCTAGAATATCATAGTGTAGGTTTTCTGGGAAATAGAGTAAAACTAGCTGCAATGTCCTAATTTAAGTGACTCAGCCCTGACAATAAATCCATTTTTGTTTTTAAGAAGACATCTATGTTTAGTGAAAATAAAGCTTCTTATGTAAGTATTATTAGTTTGGTCCTCTTGTTATTTGTGGGTGGTGTTTGCAACAAGCTGCTGCTCCACAGACTGATTCATTTTACACAACACAATGTAAGAAGCGCACACAAACTTAGAAGCTAACACGACACTATTCAGATCAAGTTTGAGTCTTTTTATTAAGGCCATAAAGATCTGGCAAAGGGTCTTAGATTAGCCATACTATGACAATTTCATTAAGGATGCATGGATTTAAAGAGGGGCCAAAAGTGTAGGTGAAGCTGTTGACTCATGTTACTGTCAACACATGAAGTGAAATACGAGTACAGTGATGAAGTGGCGAGATATGTATATAAAATGCAGCGTTTGATACAATGTGAGACTGTAGTGGGACGAGTCTACAGGGCCGGCCTTCCACAATAAGCCTCTGTTTTTGCCAAGTGTGTGTGTGTCAGCGAGGACGGTCCTGTGCCCTGCACAAACACTGCCCTTGTGTTGCCCTTGCCCCTATCGACCCTGCCAACAACATTTCTCTCTTTCGCTCTGTTACACTTAAATACACACTACACACAGCTTTTCCAAACACTAGCATGTCTGTACCAAAGACAGATACATGCCTTAGTTCAAATATCAGTCTTTAAAATGAACCTACACTAATGTTTAGAAAATATATTAAAAAAGGTTTTGTGCATTTTTACTATTTGTGTTTAAGTTGTGTCACTTAAAGTTACTTAGTGAGACAAACATCAGGTAAATATCAGGGTTTTGTGTCTAACAGACAAAAATCATCAAAAAATGATTAATAGTATAGTATCTATAGTATCAGTAAAGTATCTCAGTATTTCAAAACTAAGTGCTTTTGTTAAGGCCTGCATGATATTAGCAAAACATGCAAAATGCCACAACTATGTTCAATATTGTGATATTGATACGAAATGGACTCTAGACTAACTTTCACTGGGGCCACTGACTTCTTAGTTTGGTTAAAGCGCTGATTATTTAAAAAAAGTAAAGTGTAGTTAAATGTCTGTAGTTTATAGATATTGCCATTGCTCTTATTGAAATGAAATCTTCATGCATATCTACCTCGTACCCTTTTAATAGTGGAACCTATCCCAGCTGCTTAAGAAGTGAGGCACGATTACTCTAATCATTAACCACACGATTGCAGGGCTAACATGACATGAGCCGCTGCCTGAGGCAGGAGTGCTAACCACTGTATAAAAGCCTACTCCTGAACTTTCATTCATTCATTTTCTGCCGCTTTGTCCCGTTCGGGGTTGCCGGGTGACTGGAGCCTATCCCAGGAGTTTTAGGCATTAGGCGGGGTACACCCTGGACAATAGCCAGTTAGTCGCAGGGCTATTTCTGAACTTCTTTTAATAAATGAACTTGACCTCTGCTGTTGTCAAATGTAAATGTGTCTTGGGAAACTATGCTGGTCTAGTGTGGTGTTGGTTTTTATGTCATTTATTTCCAGGTTATATAAAAAAAGGCTTATACAGTTTAAAAACATGTACATAAAGTAGCTCCTAAAAGGAGATAGAGGGCATGAGGGTCAGAAAATGGTGAAAACAGCTTCACTCACATATCGTATTCAGATCTATAGCTGTCGGCTTACTCACTTACAGCAGAATGCACCATCCCACTCACAACCAAAGGGTCATGAGCACAAAAAACGAAGAGGCATATTCACTCCAAGCACCGCTGATAAAAGGTAAAACAACATAACATGGTGTAGAGCATACAGACTACTACATAAAGATTCCACTTGTTACTGAAAGTCTTCACAAAAACTCTTCTCTAAGTCTGGCTCAAATTTTGAAGCTAGCTATATTAAGTTAGCACAGATAAAAGTGCATGCATCAGAGGCACAATGAAGCATTTGAGGAAAGCAATATACAAAGCTGACTTGGCCAATCTGATTCAATGAAACAGGAAATTAAGAAACTAAATACACAGGGTAATCTGCCCTTACTACTACTTTTTATGACTGTGCTAAATTCAAGCCAACGTTCCTACAAAAGCATATAATGGTGAATGAGGAATAAAATACTGCGTCACATTCAAAAAAAATGTAACTTCCTTGAGTGTCTTAAGTGTGTGTGACCGAGGTATTACATACAATAGTATTCACTGTTTGTTGGATAATGTTCACACAGACTTAAGGTTCTTCCTGTTTTGACGTAGCTCTTGTCCAAGCAGCTGTTCTCTAATGGGTGACATAAGTATTAGCCTTTGTTCCACTTCTTTAAAAATGACAGAAAAAGCCTTCCTTGGAAACTCTGACAGGGTAATAGATAGCCAAAATAAAATAAAAAAAAGAGGTAGAAAAAAAAAGAACGAAATACAACCTTCTACTCATGTAAAGTCCCTTACTTTACAAAATATAGGAAGTTAAGTAGTAGTTTCTTAATAGTAAGAAAATAGATTAGAAAAAGTGTGTCACAACTTCAGTGGAAAAACCGGCGCCGTGAATATAGCAGCGACCGCTATCAAATAATACATGTCTTATGCGTTTTATAAAATGGCTTCTCAGAATCATTTAAGGCTAGTTTTGATTTCTCATCAACATAGACCTACACATTGTTACAAAGCAACATGAGCCTGAAAAATGGAAGGAATTTGTCTGAAGAAGCAGTGATCCAGATAAAAGGGCGATTGGGTTGCTGAAAACACTTAGCTGTGGTAAATGACAGTCTGCCTCTCAATTTATGTTCATCCATCTGTCTAGGCTACAGACAAGCTGCATGTGCAAAAATGTATTAATGTAATACACAAGACAAAATAAATTGTTTCATTTTAAATTGAGTAAACACAAAAGCCCACTTTGCCGTTAAAATATGCAATGCCTTTGAAATGATCCTTTATAATGTTTCAGGTAGTGATAAAGTTTACATTTTCCTGTTGAGGTTTCCATGAAAATAGCTACTCAAACTACATAGATGGGACAATCTCTATTTTGTATTTGACAGTATTGTTGTCCACAAGCAATTTTACACCTTTGATTGAAAAAAATTTAATATACAGTAGCAGTATAACATCTGATGTCCAGCTAGCCCAAGAAAACTATACACAAGCTCCTCCTGTAATACTTCTGCATAAAAAAAAAAAAAATGCCATTGCAACTAAAACAAGGGCAGGGCTTCCTTTGATTGTGTGGTAGAATAGGGTTCACTGTTTGTGATAAAACTAATGGCAAGGAAACATTCAAGAGGTCATTTCTAAGAAAAGATCCATGCTTATTTCTCATTTGGAGCCTCTCTGACAGCTATGCAATAGTCTTGCAGAGCTTGTGGTCATAAAGTGGTGGTAGTGGAGGATGCCGTCAAATCACCGGAGACTGAACATACCATAAATAATAGGATTATGCTATTTTTCCACATTTGAGTAGGAGTAAAGGAAGGAAGGTTGAAAAGCAGAATGAGAAAGCCGGTGGGTGGCATCTGTGCCGATTATTGGCCACCTGCCCTGACTGACTGAGAGGGAAATGTGGTTATTATAATGATGCAACGCTACACCTGGACTAGTATCAACATTAGCACCAAAAAGGTCATATCTGTTTGTTTCCTTCTCTGCCTGTTATAACTGCTAAGCGATTGATTTGCCAATATGCATGCACAGCGGAGGAAGTCAGAGAAGCCTGAAGGCAGACAATGTAAATTTTTCATAGCGTGAATAAATGCCATTATGGTTAGAGATTTGTTTTGCTTGAATGAAGTTAATGACAGGTGCATATCTACTCTGCTGAGCAAAGCTATTCCTGTATAAAATAATAATAATAATAAAGAGTAAACAAAGGAAGGTGCTGTTCTTCTAACTTGGTAACTAGGGTTGGAGTGACAAATTAGGTTAGTAGTCCTGAGAGTAGGCCTACATAGATCAGTGCAGCAATAGTTAATCTAATCATTGTCAATCACCACATCTGTTCTAAAAAAAGCTCTCTCTGATGAGCGTAATAGAAAAGGAAATAGGAATCTATAAAATCTGCATTCCTCTGCAGTGCTGCATTCTTTACTGTAACTGAGACTATAAAGTTTACTCAATTGGTTTCTGTAGTAAATTAATTGACGATGTGTACATAGTATCAGTTAACATTTGTCATGGACCTGGATTGGGGTCACAGCCCTACCACTGACTTCTACAGAATTGTGTAATGCCTACAAATATCTTTATGATTTTGTTATTTTATTTATTAGCCAACTTTCTGATACATAACTTAATGAAAATTGGTTTAGTAATGTAATAGCCATGATGGGTTGCAATAATATCTAGCTAAACCACAGTGTTTAGTTCAATCATATTTACAAATAAGTTTAACTTAGACGATATCAGCCACATTTACTAACCACCATCATTGCCAACCAATAACACAGTATAATCATTACTTTAAAAGTGTTACGGAGGATTTTTTTGACAAATGGGAAACAAATGACTGTTAGTGAGTTTTTGAAATGAGCTCATGCGTAAGAACAGCCTCCACCTTCACCGCTCATTTTGAGTGAACGCCTCCCAAATCTCAGTGTTTGTTTACTACCGGCATTTGCTGTGTCTAGTTAGTCGGACCAACCACTGTAATCTCAACTCCCCAAAACCAAACATTTTCACCAAAATATAAAAAGTTAACTGTCCAGTAGGGCTTGGCAATTAATTGCAATCGCAAAACAATCGCAATTTGAGCATATGCAATTTTTAAATCGCATATTGCTGCAATTTTATTCATTAATGTATTTATATTATATTTCATAATCAGAGTTGCCATTAGCTTTTATTTTACCGGCAAATCCTGTGCGTAGTCCAGACATGATGTGGACTGCAAAAGTTTCAATGTATATAAAGTTTATGAAATGTTTTTTTATTCATTTTGTGCTTTGTGCACTGAAAACATTTTTATAACATGTTTAAAAAAATATTAATATTCATAAAAAAACAATTGCAATATGATTATTTTTTACATATTGAAAAACCCTACTGTCCAGTAGAAATCTGGCCACGGACGCTTCAGTAAGAAGCCCCTTCTGTGTATTCAGGGCAGGCTATCGTGAAAAAGAATTACCAAGACACACTCTCAGCACACTGTGGTTTTTGTCATGCTCAGCCATTTTAATACTTTGAGCTCAGACAGGCCGTGCAGCAACCTGGAGCAGGTAGTGGCAAAAGAAAATCCCCTTTTGAAGAATGTGAGAAGAGAAACCACAGTGTGTCTTGGTGATTTAGCAATGTATGAAGGCCGGGCATAGCGCCGGAGCTGCATAAACACACTGTCGACGCAAGCGCAGCAACTGGAACGTTAGTGTGCATGTCAGAGGGCCAATGGATAACACTCGCCAAGCGTCTATGATTGGTTGATTGATTGTATTTTTTGGTCCCACGGTATACAAAGTTTATGAATGTTATAATTTTTCTCTCCAGTACACCTATTTAACAGTTATATGTCTGTTAAAGCCGATTCATATTATATAGAAAAAAATGTCAAATTAAAAACAACCTCTGTAATCACTAATAAAAAGGTGTTACAGAGGTTGTTTTGTTTTATAGATTTTGGCAATATTACTTGATACTAATAAACTATTTATTAGGTGCACTTAAACGAAAATATTAATATACATCATCCGTGGACAAGGTGAGGCCTCAAAAACATCAGCCAATGGCTGGCGTTATTACAGTGCCAACCATTGGCCCTCTGGATTGTCAATCAATGCTACCACATGCATTACATAGGCATGCGTGTTCCAGTTGCTGTAAATGCGAAGTTGCAAAATGGTTGAGAAACAATCTGAAGCAGGTAGTGGCAAAAGAAAAATCACTTTTGGAGGAATGTGAGAAGAGGAGAAAAACTAGAATGTGTCTTGGCCATTCTTTTTCAGGACGGCGTGCTCTGAAGTCACAGAATGGGCTTCTGACTGACGAGTCAGTCCTCAGATTTCTGCTGGACAGGTAACTTTTATGCATTTTTTGGTGAAATTATTTGATTTTAGTGAGTTTGGGAAAGATACAAACTTGTTTTCTGACACTGTAAAGCAACTGCCTGTTTGAATCTTTCCCAAACCCCCATTTTCAAGTATGCCAAGTTACGCTACTCAGATGAATCATGAAAACAAATCTAAGCTGTAAGTGGACATAGTGAGTCCACAAAGGCAACACAGTAATTGCCCGTAGTAAACATACTCTTGTGTTCCAATACTCGTACATAAGAGTTCACTCAAAGTGTGCTCTGTTGTCGAAAACATCCTCTTTAACACCTTTAAATAGCTGTAATCACAGTAGCCTACCTGCTGCTGGAAGCCTTCTTGAATGAGAAATACTAAATAAAATGTCTTTATTGTCATTAATATACTAACTTCTCTGAGTGGGACAAAACTGTGTAACTGTGTTTAATACTACTTTTTCCATAATGCTTTCTGTAACCAAGTTCTCTTTTCAGTGCTTTGCTTGGGTGACAAAAGCTCATGTGATGTTATAGTTAAGATTACATGATTACAAAATAAAGCAAACAATGACAGTTCAGACACATTATAGGAAATGGCAAACTCACAAGAAAAAAGGAGTGATATAAAGCGAGCTAAAGAGAAAATATATTTTTGGTATTGATTAAATTAAATGAGTCCACGGTGGCATTGATTATCAACATGACCAAGAGAAGCGTTTTGGCTTTTTTAAGTACATTCCCCACCTGTCCACCTGAGGCCTATCCCCTGATTCCAGCCAGGTTAATGCTCCATTCCTCCTCTCCCTGAGATACATGCACCCAGCGGCAGTGCAGGTAAAGTAGGTCGAGAAAATCAACAGATATGACAAGATCACACACTGTTTTACCTGCCGTTTCCAAGAGACTTTTAAATCCTGTTCGTCTGGTCCTTGATGGGGCTGTCTGGGTAGTGGAGTCCACACTGCATCTAAAGGACAAGCAGACAAGAAGGACTGTTATAAGATATCAGCAGAGGTCTAGGGGCACTTTCCGTAAGACAAGTGTCCATGCAGTTTCTAAGAAGTAGTCATGAATGTTAGGAGCTAAATAAACAGAAGTTGTAAAATGACAAATTTTTATGCTACAGGACTGGAAGACATAATAAGAACATATTTGCCCCACAGGCAGAACAGTTTGTGCTGAATGACTGTGTGCAAGGCTTGGTGTATGCTCCCACACTACAGTCAGAGAGAGCCTTGTTGCCCCATCATCTGAGATAAGATAATAAGCACAATGTACAGAATCCTGGTAGTAAGTACACTTCTAACCTCTCCTCATCCGTCTGCTCCTGCCTTATTGTTCTGCACAACTTTAAAGAAATCAGTTTACAAACGACTGAGACATCTTGTATGTTTATTATTAGAAGCTAAGGCAACTAATACAAAAAGAAGAGCAAAGGATTGGTAGCCTGGTTTAGCAGACCGTTTTTCTTTTCTCAAAAGGAGGATGGTCTGGTCCCTTCCTCTTAGTGAATCCCTTCCTCGGCAATTTTGCGGACGGACCAATCTAAAGTCGCTTGTCTGCACGGTGTGGTAACTTGGCTCGCGTGGCTAGTCCAAAACATTCAACATGGAAGACGCTGCAACCGAGAGGCTGTTTTTTTGCTCTCGCATCGGGTTGGATTAACCGGCAAAGTTTAAAAACGATGAAACCGCTCTGGTGTCCGCTCTACTGCTGGACATGTTCACTAGCGGCACTAACGTGGCTTCCTTGTTGTGTGGTTTCAGGCTTTTTTTTTGCGTCACGTTCGGCATTTCTCTGATTGGTTAACATTCCTCTTGTAAACCCCTCCCATGAAATTGAAAGCAAGCCACAGGGTACCAGAGAGACTTGAGAGGTTGTCAATGTCACTTTTACAAAGTGAGCAGGAGCCAGTAAAAACCAGATACCACACAGCGTCTACAAGGTCAAAATGTCTAGCCTTTGGTCTTTGAGGTTCTCCAAACTCCCCACCTCAAAAAATTAGGAAACACCCCAATAAACAAATTCCAAATATGTCATTGAAGAAAATATATACTTTATAAACTTAAATCTTAAAAGACAACAATTGTTAAGATGAAACAAACATGGTACATGACCTCTGTGTGCAAAGACACGGCACAGACCTCAAGTCTATCTACAGTTCAAAGAGATGTAACTATGGCAACAGAGATGTGAATTGAAGTAATATGTTAATCAAATGAACAGTGTGCTTTACACACTGTTGAAACACAATGCACACACTCTGAGGTTGGTAAACTTCCTGTTTCCCAGTTAAGATGCTCTACCTTGTTTACAGAGGCATGACACTGAAGCGCACAAAACAATTGTGAATGAGAGTCTTTATTGTCCTTATACACTCAGAAAATAAATATGTCATTTTTATAAAGAGCCGACTCAAGGATTGCCCAAAAATAGACTAAATAACTGAAGTTACCCATGGGTTTAGAAATCCACAATGTGCAATGATAGTTCCAGGAAGTGTGCTATTTAGTGCAATGATAAAATCTCAGGCTTGAGACAATGTTTAACTGCCCAACCGGATTCAGCGCAAAACATCACATGATGCGTGTGTGTCACCGTGATATTTGGAGAACTTGAGAGAACAAGGGAGATAGAGGTTTCACTATAAAAAAAAAGGGGCCCAGTGGTGACGCTTTTGCTCCAGGCTCACACAAGTTAGCCACAGTCACTACAGCATCAGTGACCTTTTTGGATTTAGCTTGGTTAAAATGGTTAATAAAGTAGAAATCAATAACTACTACTACTTAGGGGTGTTAGAAAAAAAATCAATACAATAAAGAATCGTGTTTCTAAGCCTTAAAGATTCTGCATCTATTCAGAATAATTAAAAAAGTAAAGAATACATTTTTTGTAATCTGTTCTTGAAAAGTGTATTCAGACTGTTAATACATACACAATTGGATTTTTGAATGGATATAAATATGATACAAAGTTTTGGTACAGGCAGAACCTAAAAGAAATGTTAACAAAAAAAACTTAACATTGTCTTTTAATCTTATCACATAATCTTCAACCAATTTTCTCAACAAAAGTGGCATTCACTTGAATTTAATCAGAGACTCTGAATCAAAAATCATTTGAATCAAAATTTGATTCTGAATCGAATTGTGACCCCAAAAAGAAATTGCATGACACTGAAATATTAATACCCCTACTACTACTAATAATAATAATAATCAAATAAAAATCAGTATAAAACATTATATTACTGTGTCATGTCAACATGATTATAATAAAAACTGTCACATACATTATACATTTCAAAAATCTGTCTCCGTCATGCTTTTATTTGTGCATTCAGTCTCATTCCAGACACACTCCAGTGACTTTTTTTGAATCAAGATTATCTTCAGAAAATCAAAACATTTTGAGAAACAGATCAAATATGTCTGCAGCAAAGTACAGCATTCTGACTCTGAGAAGATCAGTTTGTGTAGGTAATGTAACTCGGTGAGTGTTAGTGGAGACTTTATAGTGAACAAACAAACACATGAACACTTGTACTATTGCGGCAACAGCCACGACTATCACATGAAAGTTGTGTAAAGCCCGAATCTCTCCCATTCTTCAAATCACTGCACAAACACGAGTAAAGCTGGAGCTTTGATAGAAATTTCACATTGCAGTGCCAACTACACACCCCTCCACCACCCATCCTCCTGCACACTGCAAAGGAATGCTGGGAATGCACAATCCTTAAATGACTGGGGGCTTCAGGAGTAACTCACCCTCCTCCCTCTCACCTTTAAGCAAGTCCGACTCCATCCCTCTGACCTCATGGATTCAGTCATTAGGATGCATCCCTTTTACTGTTAAACATCTCAAATGTGCCAACAACCTTTCTGGGCCACACAGGATAATTAGGCCATGTTTTGTAACGTTAAAGTGCATTAAAAGAACACAAGTTAAAAATATAAAAATATAGACTGTGACCATTGCCTCAGTCTATATTTGAATCACTTGTGTGCAATGGATGCATCATAGAGATCACTAACTAAAAGCTGCCTGGACAAAAAAAAAACCTATGTTAAAGCATTTGGACAATGTGACATAAGAAACTATGTGAAGTAAAGGCTCTTTTGTTTACAATGAGCTAGTGATGACGCATAACTAAATGTAATGGCCCTTAAACCACACTTGGTTTGGAAAGTGCATGTCATGGTGCATTCCTCTTGCATTCTTTGCCTTGTTTTAGCTCATTAACTAAATCACCTTTACTGTCCATGTCTAAAACAGTACACAGCTACTCAATAGCTCAATGGGGTGCTTACAGCCCTCTATTACAGAGGAGCATAAAAACACAAATGAGCGTAAACATAGCAAGGAACAACTATTTAACATTAACATTTTCAAACAATGCATTTCTTTGAGGTATCTGCGTTTGTCCATGGCCTTTACCAGTCCGAATATTGCCTCAGTCTATATTTAAACCTGCTATTGTGACGCTGCCCTTGGGTGGGTGGACTGCATCTGAGCGGATTCTCTCCAGGACACTGTTAATCAGTTACTCACGGCTGTCTGGCTGAGCAAAGGTCCATCCAAAAGCTAAAGCAAGAGCACAGAGTGAGCAATCACGCAAACAGTGACACAACCCAACTGTCTCACAAATTACAACACAGGCCATCACGTGATGTAGCTGGATCAGTCATAGGTCATGTGGTTTACAGTAAAACGGACAAACAAAAATGTTTAAAGTGAGATAACACCTTTAAATATGTGGCTATCCAAGACACAAAAACAAAACAGTGGAAATTCTAGACCGTTAGTTACAGAAGCACAACCTGCTCGTACATACAATATAACAAGGTTTAGCACGTGCTCACTCAGCAGAGGGTCTGTGGGACAGTGTGCATCCATACTTCAAACAGCAACCTGTTCAGAGAAGATGTATTACCATGGAGATGTTACAGAGCGGAGGCTGAAGCCCCGGGGGACCACTGATAAATGATCATGAAAATACTCAACCAAAACAGATACTTTTGTGGACAAGAACAACCTAAACTCCAATACCCCCATGTGAGTTACCCAAAGGTATTAAAATACAAGGCTGCTCAACTCAAAAGACAATATGTGATCTAAAAAAATAAAAAAAATAAAATCAATAGTACAACCAGGACCCAAACTATAGATAAAAGTAAGAAAGTTGAGCTTGATACTAGTGCAATCAATCAATGCATCTTTATGATGCGGTAAATACAGACCACAGAAAAGATATCAGTGTTAGACTGTGCTCACGACACAGTGTCAGACAAACGTGTGATGAAAACATGTCACACTTTTACACCTTCTGTTTCAGACTGACATTGTAAAACCAAGAGTCTGCACTCTGCACACATTACCACTCTTACAGACATAAGGACTTCCTTTCGATAACAGTGTAAAGCTGTGTTCTTCACTAATAGAAGTCATCTTGCTCAGAGCATTTGAGCAGCCTACATGCTTTACTTTAACAATTGAGTAGTTCACATACCTATAAGACATGTAATTTAAAAGATTAAGGTTATCTATCTTCTCACAACTAGCCTTTCACTTTGTGTATTTCATCTAGTTTCTCTCTATTCCACTCCTGTTTCCCTCTTTTCTGCATTCCTTAGCAGGTTGCAGCCTGCAGTAGCAATGTTGAGAATTCCAGCTACCTACACTCATAATTCCTACTATAGCTTTTTATATTTTGTTTTTGTTGTAAACAATAATCTACAGCGGTGAGTTTTGGAGGCATAATGAACTCTAAACTGCATGAATAAATAGTAAAATATTGACTGGCTTACTTACACACTACTTCTTGAAAGGTTGTTATGCAATGCCTTTACAGTCATAATAGTTTAAAAGCATGAAAGCAGGAAGTGTGAATGAGTGAGGGATACACATGGGAAACTTGGAATGGTGATGGGAATTGTATTTCTAATAGACAGCAATCAAAGTGCCTTTTCTTTAGGGAAAATATCTAAGTGTTGTAAAATTCTTATTCTTGTGCTATCCTTCCCAGTAACTCAGTTTTAAATCACTATTAAACCTTTGGGGTTTTTTTTGTTTTTTCAACAGCCACAGCAAAAAGTATTTGCAAACAAAAAATGGACTCTGAACTACATCCTTTTATTTGTCCTTCTATATTTACTTAGTCACTTCTGATATATGAGATGAGGTGTCAGCCTGCAAAGACAGTAAATCCAAGGTGAATATATAATCTAAAACATTGCAGAAAAATAATTTTTTGATGTGCAAAGATATGTGAGATGACATTTTTCTCATCCTCAACTGTAGCAGCAGTTAAATTGAATAAATAAGTGGAGTGACACACGATTAACATTAAAAATGGTATGCACTGACCTTTTCGGTCTCCTGCTGTGAACTCAGTATGTGCTTACTTTTAAAAAGTTATAATTTTAACCTTACAATTATATAAAGTATGACGCAGAAGAACTACGCCAAACAATAAAAAGACTGCTGCTGAGGTCATGCTGCTTGAGGCTTCATCAAAACAATTCAGGCATAAAGTTTAAAGTTGACAGAATGGCACCTGAATTACTGCCCCATTTATCATTTTGCTAATACATGGCATGATCCCAGCTCAATTCAGATAATCAGATGATGCAGATGTCTATGTCATAGAACATTTTGTTTGTCTGTCGAACAACTCCCAGTTTCTCCACAGAGGCCTGCTTTGGCACTAATTCTGGGAAAGAGTTAAGAGCTCCATAGTTGCTTAAAGGCTGTAAATGTAAGGTAGCATCATCACTTTTCTCATTTAGAATAGAGCAGTGTATTGCTTGTCCAACAATAGCTAGCTTGAAATGGTGCTGGATCAATGACCTTTGTCAATGACCATGTTCTTAAGAGTGAATACAAACGTCACTATCATTAAAATATGTTTGGGTTTAACAAGATGCAGGGCCTGCTTGTAGATTGTCATGCCTGAAGGTTAAGTTTAGTATATTTATAAATTTTATTTATTTAATTTTTTTTTAAATGACCATATAATGTTGTTTTTTGTGATATATTTTACGTTATTTTAGAACAGACTGAGCTCAGGCTCGGTCTACATAATGTCTTGAGAGCTGTGTTAAGAGACACGTCAGTTTGTTGGTGCAGCTACAGTGAAAGAAAGATGACTCCTCTGCAAAGTGACCGCTTTAGCTGTAGTAAAGCTTATTTAAGGTTATGTTTGTGTAGGTGGTTGTTTAAAAAAGGTATATAAATACAAGGAGAAGATTAAAAAAGTTAACTACAACATAAATTAAAGCACAATTTGAAGCTGAATTTGAAAATGGTTCCAGCAAATGAGTGACTTAAAAATGAGTGTCAGATTTTTCCTGAGAAAATCCAAGTTGGACAAGTTATAACGTGCACCTGTATCACAACATTTCTTTAGAAGTAGTTCATGTAAATGACAAGTGTGAAATCTCAAAGCTTTTTAAGTAAAAAAGGCCGGCAATAACAGAAATAAAACACATAATTATTTACATATGAATTTACATTAGTCCACTTACTAATGTGTTCACCACAAGATCTGAGACCAACAGACACTTAAAAAGGTATTAAAGAGGTTGTTTTAATGTTACATTTACTTCTATATAATCTAAAACTGCTGTAACAGACTTTTTTATAACATTTATAAACTCTGTGCTCTGTGGGACCAAAAAAAATGTTGATCAATCATAGACGCTTGGCGAGCTTTTTTCCAAAAAAATGGCTAATGAGCAAAATAAAACCAGAATGTGTCTTGGGGATTTTTTTTTACGATGACGTGCTCTGAAGATACAGAAAGGGTTTCCTACTGACGTGTCTGTTGCCAGATTTTCACAGGACAGGTAACTTTTGTTCATTTTTTTGTGAAAATACTTGATTTGGGGAGTTTGGTAAAGATCCAAACTTGTATTCTCACACTATAAAGCAACAGGCAGTTTGGTAATGCTACAAGTAATAGTGGGAATACTGTTCAGCGCTGAGTCCAACAGTGAATACACTAATGCGACACAGCGAATGCTGGTAGTAAACAAACATTCAACAAACATGTTCCAATGCTCGTGCATAAGATTTGGGAAGCGTTCTCTCAAAATGAGCTGTGAAGGAGTGGAGCTGTTTTTACACATGCGCTCTTTTCAAAAACTCACTAACAGTCCTTGATTTCTCTTTGAAAATATCTGTAACACCTTTAATAGGCAATCAATAAAATAATACAAACAGTACTTTAACATTTTAACCATAAACTACTGTCTTTCACATGTGACAAAAGTACAGCACAGGGGCCACATGTGGCCCTCTATCTGTCCTTGATAGTCAAGCCAACACAAATGGAAGCTCAACAAACAACATTTTTGAATTTGTCTAATATTTTCAAACCCCAGTGTAATATGGCTTCAATGGACTTTCACCAAAGACAGCAGCTGTCTACAGTTATAATGAAGAGATTAATGTGGTTGGATCCTATTGTAGCCCTCCACAACTGTCTCAGATTCTCATGTGACCCCTGGAAACACTGACATTGTCACAAGTCCGTATACAGTATGCTTAATGTCGCTTCCCCCACCCCCAAAAATAATAAAAAAAATCTATAGAGCATTCAAATTAACCACAAATTTCACATCCTCTTTCTTTTAGATGGGGTCTGTTGATTACCCAATAACTCCAACAACGAAACAGAATGTACAAGGTTTATCATAAAAACATAAAAAACTTTGCTGTGCGGTCAGATTGAACTAAGTGGAATTGTTTGACACTTGTACATTTACATACAATTAGGCCTACATTAGGGCATGTAACAGTAACCGATAAAATAATTGTAGGATGGGTTATGTGAGCAAAATATACAAGCATAATGCAGCCTATGGCATTTCATGGACAGTATTTTACGCACATGATGTAGCCTATGCCAAACGAATAATGTCTGAAATCAACCCCAAGCGGGAACTTACCTTTGGTCACTTTGAGGCGTAACGACGTTGTAAAAGCCCTCGGAAAACAATCAGTTTAAAGTTTGCTTGTACAGCGGCTCCGGCAGCAATATTTTTTTTCCAGTTTAAAAAGTGCTAGTGAGCGGCGCGCTCTGGCTGCGTGACAAAGGTGAGGCGCAGGTGGAGACGACAGGAGAACCCTGCTCTCGCTTCCTGTTTGTTTGAGAGTGTGAAGCACCTCTCCTGCGCCGGCTCTTCCCCGCTCCCTCCACCACAAGCCGTCAATTCAGGGACCGGAACTAGCCTACTGCAGCAGCATTTGGTGAACATTCAAAATAAAACTCCCGACAATTCAAAGTCCTCTCAGTTAATGTAAGTTTCTGACGGTCTTACGTAACATTGTGTTGCCATGCCCGGAAGTAATTGTCCACTTGGTAAATTTACTCTTTGCGCACCTAAAACCAATGTGGTATCAAAGTTCACTGGGGTTATTGAGTTCCTGTGAAAGTTTTTACGCTTTTACAAGACTTTTCTCCATCTTGTCGGCTCATAAAAAGTAGAAGGTAAGGTACAATGTATCATTTGTTGGCACTACGACACAGTTTACGCAGCGTTCATTAAATTGGTCCTTTGAACAATTACTTTTTGCCACTGGATATCTAATTAAATGCCTTAAAAAACTCTCAATCACAACTGCGTTTAACTAGTGCCTCCTTGAACAGTTACAAAGCGAAGGGCTCCCTCTGTTGGTATTAATGGGCCATAGTGGATCAGTCCCCCCTCCTCCCAGAAAAAAAAAAAGATATAGGCTTATACAACGTCATTATAACAACAAACAAGAACCAGTCTACTCATGCTTTCCAAATAAATCCAAATCATCCAAACACATGAAACATAATGAATTCATGATTTCATTTTACAGACTGTTCCCAATTTAAATGATTTAAATTGGGAACAGTCTCAATCCTGCAAATGAAAATTGGATAACCTAACTGGGTTCAAATAAAGACTGTGGAAATTCTAATTCAGGTCATTGTATAAAGAAAAGAGTTAAGGTGAAGGCATCTGGACATTAATGGTGTGAGGATTAACAAAGTTACACAAATGAGAGACAAAGCCAACTTCAAACTATGCCCAGAATCCTTTCTTTTGACCTTTATTTCAATCTTATATTGAAATTTATTTAACTGTCATGTTCTTCCATCTCCAGTTTCGTTAATTCCTTCATAGTAGTGGACTACATGAGCCAAACTGGGTCATCTAAGGCATAATTTGTAATACCTTTCCATACCACAAGGTTGCAGCAAATATCTATGAGTATTTTAGAATTATTTCAAAGAGAGTTCATAAACCCTGTCAGATATAGTTCACGTTCATTTGCATGTGTCTAATTATTGTCAGTGTCTTGTATTGAATTCTAAACAGAACTTTAATCTAAACCATTGTTAGCTGTTTTATTGATGCTGTCATCTTATTCAGACCATTATGTCCTCATGGCTTGGTTTGTTTTGTGCCATGTGTAAGTTACTGAGTGCAGGGGTTAAGGGCACTGCTTAAATGTTGTCACTGTCTGATCTTAGCTAAACCTCAAACTGGGGTCAAAGGAAACAGCCTATATTCTGTGTAGCTCTGGATCCATCGTGCTTCCATTACTGTGCTCTCCACTTATTTGATTAAATGTTCTCTAACTCGCTCCAAACCCATGTGCATAATCTCTTCACAGATGATGAGCGTGTAATAAAAAGCACATTCGACTTGAAAGAGAGGCTTTTGTGAATGCGTGTAATTATGGATAACAAAATATAATCATTTGTTTAATTGGGAGGCCATGCCAAGGACTTTTTTCTTGAAAGAAATACAATTGAAATTGGATGACAGTGAGATATGAGCCTTGTTAATATGAGACAAGGGGCAAGGGGTCAGTTTCAGGACCAGACTCCTGTTCTGCATGTGTTGACGAACATTTGTCACACATACAGTAAAGTCAACCACTGATACTCTGAACCTATATGTTTTATCTGAATAGTTGCAAATGTATACTAGTTTTGATGCGAAGGAGCTAAAATGGACTTGCAGTGACTATTTGTCCAAAATCAAATGTCAACTTTATGCACTACGGGCATTATTTACATAGTCAAATGATTAAATGTTCATACAATGGAGTGCATTTCCCTATTTTTACCTGGCTACCAAGCAATACATGAATAATATTACCTTTGTTTTTTTCCCGTTCTGCTGATGTCTAACTAAAAAAATGCATTCTGGTGCTCCAGCATTGCTTTTAATCAATAACCTATCAATGTCCACCCAACCCAACAGACAAACTGAAATACTACAAGTTGAAAATAAACTGGTAAACAATAGGCTACCTAAAACATAACTACTGTCAAAAGTTGAGATAAGCAAATATATTTATGAAACAGAATAAACAAAATGCTAGCTAGGAGTGAACAGAATTCTAAAAACTAAGAACAAACTAACATTAAGTAGATGAATAACTCCTGATATACAGTTAGAGCTAACACCGTCTCAGGAGATCCGTTTTGGCCGACCATTGAGTAATATGACTTTATTATTTAGTATACAGAGGAACAGGTGCAGGCTTCTAATGATGCTTGTGGGAATTGGTTCCATCTTTGATTAATCGTGATGTTAACAGGAGAAGAGCTATCCTAATAGCCTCGTGCTGCAGCCCTGCGGAAGTTTTTAGGAGGTGAGAAAGGAAAAGGGGGTTAAAAATAGACTCCATCAAAGCACGATGGGAAAAGACCTGCCGTTTAAATCCCGACAAAGCAATTTTCAGCCCATAATCAAGAGAACGGAAACATTTTATCGCATTTCCCTTTGCAGTATAAGCCACTCACTTCCGTCGCATACAGAGAAGAAATTAGCATCACAAATCAAAATGTGCACAAATGTGTTTTGTGGTGGTTTGCACATCATGGTTTATGGAAAACCCATTTGAATCAAGTCAGTCTAAGTTGAATTCAGTAAGTCCAAATATTCCAAAAGTGTAAAAATATCAATACCAAGCCTGACAGAACGTAGACAGAAAAGGACTTTGAGTTGTAGCTGAACAAGATGCCAGCTTTTACCTGTATGTCTTTGAATTGTTACATTAACATCTAGTGGCACTGAGGGACAGAGTTAACAGCAGAAAGACTACTGTCAGTCACAGTCCCACATGCACCACTGGAGCTCTTCATAGAGAGTTTACACATTCATTTAAACATTACCCAGGCTTGCTATGCTTTAGACATGCCTGGCACCAACAGCTTCTGAAGGATTTCTCTAAAAACCCTTTCTGCAAAAACTCCAAATTATGTTGCTACTACTACACTAACATTTGAAGGCTTGTTTGAAATGAGAATTTACCTCAAAAACCCTCCAAAGTAACCATTTTTTCATGTGAAGGTCAAAGTCGGAGTCAAGAACTGCTCGGAGATGGCTGTGTGATATTTGAGTGGGCAGGAGGTGGGGGCAGGAGGAGGTCACAGTGCGAGGGGTTCTCTCTCTGAATACCCTCTCTGTTTCTTCAGTAGATGACACTTGGCCATATTAATAGCTGCAGTATTAACTAGACAGATGGACTACTTATGAACCCTGACTGTATATCAGCACACTTTATTTTGCCTTATTAAAAATTATTGCAGATCTTCTATTGTTTCACCAGATTGTCATTAAGATAGAAATCCGCAGTCACTGAAAACATCACGTAGATCACTGTGACAGGTTGATTACATTGGAGATGCTCCCGAGGACGCGCTCACAAAATAAACAGCTCTGAATCGTGTAATGCAGTAGAAATAGACCACATTTGTTGATGAGCAGAATATGCTTCTGGAGTGACCTGGCCCCAAAACAGAAAATGAAAAAAGTCATGCTGATTTGAACAATCGCCGGATTTTGTGCGAATCAAATCTTTGCATATTTTCCTGTTTGGAGCAGCTGTATACCAAACAGTGGTGACCCCCACTCTCCGTTTGAATGGGGTCGGGGTGATGTGCACCGCTTCTAGGTGGAAACTGCTGCTCTTCACTCTCAAACATCACGAAGAATGCCAAGAATTCAATTGTGTGAGGCATTGGGAAACCTGCAACCTGCGTGTGACTTGACCGGCCGGGTCGCATCGCCGGGGCCCTGTGGAGCGTGCAGAGGGCTGTCGTGCCGGAACGAGTCCAGGTACAGGCGGCGCGCGTAAGGAGACAAAGCTAAGGTCAAATGCGTTGCACTTACAATGAGTTGACCTCGTTCGTCTTGTTGATTATAATCTGTCATCTGTGAGAGCGCAACAAAGAACACAATCAGGTCATTCACAGCAGCTTCTGCGGAAGAGACGCAGGGAAACGCTGCGCCAGAACCTTTTCACCATGTAAAAAAAACATTACTTTTAGCTTCAGCCACTCTCATATGTGCGACAGGGAATTTGAAACCTAAAAACAATTGTTTGCAAGTGTTATCAGTTCCAGTTATTGATTCAGAAAATGTATTCCACCCAAATAATACAAAAACAAGAATGAAATAAAAAGTAACTATAATAATAATAATAATAATAATAATAATAATAATAATAATAATAATAATAATAATAATTGGTTCCATTAAAAGAAATGGCCGAAGCAAAATCATCTGGACTTAGTTTTCATTAAAAGCATTACCAGCCATCTCTCGTTAAAAGCCTTATTGTTGTTGATACCAATAGAATTAAAGCTAAAGTTGACGTGAACACTCCACAGACACAGTCATTATTGGATAATGTTGTTGCTGCAAATACGATGAAGGCTACAGAAAAATATGAGCATCAACATTTGAACGCTCAGTCATCAAACCTTAAACATTCTTTTTTATCTATGTTTATTTAATGGATTTTTATAACATGTCTCTTCACACAACAATCTGCCTCTGGGTGGTATTTTTTTTATTTGTAATTATTATTATAATCCTTATTTCATAATCTCTAAAAGTGTACATTAAGATGTTATCTTTTATCTTGAATTGAAATTGACAGTTAATGTTGTTTATTGTTTGTAAAGCACACTTGAAGTGCTCATAACGCGGATTTACTGAACCAAGTTCCTAAAACATATCTATGTCCCTATAATTCTATTATCACATCCATGCTTTTGGGGACGATTTCATATTATTTGAACATGATTATTATATAAAAATAATAGTTCATGTTAATGTTAAGTTTATGTTGTGTACAGTTATTAAAGCACACTTGAATGTGCTCATAACCCAGACTGAACCAACAAGTTCCTCATTTGTTAATTTAGCTTATTCAAACAATTGGAGCGTTAAGTAGGTTAAAATAAAAAGGCTATATATTTATATAAAAGTAACGGGTTAGAGCGCAGCTCTAGTTTGGTCCATGGCCCGCTGGCTGCTTAACTTTACGCACAAACCTTCTCGCCTCGAGCCCACGCTGATTATGTTGAAGCTATTTGTGAAAATTGTGGACAAAAAATAATTCCAAAAAAAAATTGAAAACATTAGTCACAAATGCAGTCTGCAAAACAACTCAAAGCCTAGCGTAAAACTAGAACCGACTGCTTTACGCAGGGCCTTTAAAGGCGGAACACATAATGGTTGGCGTAATGGTGTATTGGCCTTTGTCTAAACTATTACTTTAATGTTTATTTATCCCAGTGGCTTAATGGCTAATAAGATACACTTCCAGATATGGAGCTCAGTGTTTGTGGGTCTTGTTCATAGAAAGGTTTGTTTCACTTGCCTAAACATTATTTTATGTAAAACACTTGTATTTATTATTTTTTGGAAGAATGTTTAGGACACACTTGCCTTTCAAAAGCGCTCTTATCTCTTTATTGTTTACAAAACATTAATGCGCGGAAGCAGAGAATGTACACAGCTACATTTGAGGCAGAGGGCTCCAGCCTCAGGACGATGGACAAATTAAACTGGCGACTCTGGTGCTTACTTCATGTTTGTTAGGTGCAGGCGCGATAAGAGCCTGGGGCTTACACTCAAAGGGGGAAAAATGCTTATTTTCAAAAGGCTGTCCTAACGAACAGGTCACGTCTCAATGAGTTTCCATAAACCAACATAATCCTATGGTGTTAAAGACAACACACGGTTTTGGATTGTGACCAACTGAAAGTAAAGCGGTTTTATATTGACTAAATTTGTCTCGTGAACACTGCATTAAAACACGTACCGAAATCTCATTTGAGTCACTAATGCCAAGCCTGAAGCAATATTTTGTATCTTTTTATAAAATTATATTTGCCTATTTTTAGGTTATAGGACTAATCACCCCTTTTCATTGGTGTAGAAACTTCAAAAGTATGTCAGTACCTTCTTTATTTTTACCCAAACCCAAATTTGCTGTTTGAATTATGAGTCATTTTTTGTGTTGGATGGCGTGAGTTTGACAGTCCCACTGGCGCACATTGTCCGGGTCAGCCTTCAGCCTTTGGTCTGAAACAGAAGTCCAGTGGGAGGGGACAAGCCGTGGGCATTTGTGGCAGATGCCTAACCATATCAACAGTCCGAAAACACATTCAAAAATCAATTAAACGAATTGATTATGTCGACACAGTACTGCATTATGGAGCGCTCAGTGCAGTTTAGATCAGTCCTAGGCCCTAAAAAAACAAACAAAAAAATAAAATAAAAGTGGGTCTCAGGCAGAGGCTAGAAACATAAAGCTCTAAAACAGTAAAAGAAAACATTAAGGAGGAGCTTTACGAGTGGCTTACGCTTTTCTTTAGTATTTATTTGAGGAGTAAAATGAAATGGTGTAAGTGATGTCACTTGGCGCTGTGTTACCGACGTGTTTTATAATTTTAACACGCTTCCTGCCTTTGTTCTAATTTCCTAAACAATTGTGTTAAACGCGACAGGTTCACTGCATCTTATTGTTCTTGTCAGTACAAAGTAGAAATAATTTGAATACTATTGTCAAACCATTTAGATAATGCTTTACGTTTGCTCTCACTCTAATACGACATTAGGTAACGACAATGAAAAGCAATAGAATATAGTATATTATCTGTATTAACTACAATTTATTAAAAAAATCTAATGAGTTTTAATTATAAAATATTTCAAAATAAAGACATTTACCGCTCATTAGGTAATGTATATCATTTTAAAACGAAGAGACGCATCGGTCAGAGGAATTTAATGTATCACCTAAACGCAGTGTATTCACTAAACTAGGTGTGACTGTCGTGGCACCACTTTTATTTAGCGACAAAGTGACTTTTTCTCAACTCGCAGATAACAAACGCTCGTTCTTGTTCTTTGTCCAAATTATAATTCATTTACACAGTTTATACGCGTAATTAATATTGCCTGACCTGAACTGACCATGTAGCAAAATTTTAAATAGGCCTATTTTAAAATAACAAAAGAAACAAGCAGAAGCAAATAAAAAACTTTTTGGGTTTGTGGTAAAAAAAAAAAAAGATGAACATTGTACCCGTGCGATCTGCGGGAAATCACTGTGGTTTCCTTCTATTTGTGTTTACAATATATGCAAAATATAGCTGTTGAGGGTAATTTATAAAACAGTGGTTATGAAAGCCTAAAGCATCAAACAGGCCATTGTGTTATTTTAAGAAATACAAGTTTATTTAGAAATTCACAAAACTAGAAAAAGAGGGGAAAGTGCTAAGTAAAATAAAACATGGCCCCAACATGAATTAGACAATAACTATCCACGTTTATAAAAAAATAAAATAAAAAAAAATATATCAAAGATACACAAAACCTGGCACTGTCTGGTGTCACACTGGAAATTATAAGGTATAGCCCATAACGAGGGATCAATAGATTTTAAACCCTGAATGTTCATGGCTGTTCTCTGTTTTTTGAACGGCCATCACAAAGCTAGGATGAGTAAGAGGCCAAATGAGCTCTAATACAGTCATATCATAGGGCATTGACACAATTAATGCACTCTGTGTTCAGGTTTCTTTTGGCCGAAGAGCGGAAAAGCCGTGCGTAAAAGTGAGAGACACTTTACGCACCTCAAGGACACAATGCCAAGACGGTCCCTCTTAAAATACAAATACAATATAACACCACTTCAGATTTATTACAGGTGCATGAAATGGTTTCCAAATGCAGTGCTACCTGTGTGTCCGGGTCATTGTTTTAGCTCCAGTTTCCATTTTGTAAAACTGTGCAGTGTGTGAATCACTGCGAATAAATCTCCCAGCGGCATTGCGTGTCAGACACAAACAACTCGTCAGTCTCTTCAAATAGTCTGATGGTTGTTTTGAAATCACAGGAATAACTCTCATTCAAGAGTGCTTAGTTTAAATATCAATCCGTGTGTGTAAGGCCGAGTGTTTGGTCTCGTGTTCCCAGTACGAGCAGTGCATCATGGAGAGCTCCGCGGGCTGACGGGAGCAGGCGAACTGAAGCCCTGCGCCATTGCTGGAAGGGACCGGGGGCGGTGCAGCAGTGGCCGGACTCAGCTGCTGAGTGTGGTGGGGATGCGCGGGGTGGTGATGGTGACTCATGCCGTTGTAAGAGTTCACCATGCTGGGCAGCGCCATGCTCTGGACTCTGGAGTAAGGATTATAGGAAGATGGCGCTGATAGCCCTTTGACGTTTACCGGACTCACGTTGCCGCTTGCCATCTGACAAGACGTGTAGGACATCGGGGTTGGCGGCTGGCCTAAGGACCACGAGTTGTTCATGAAGCTGGACTGAAGGTACTTGGGCGGGGAAAGATAGCCGTAGCCGTCGCCCCCGAACAGCGATTTACCAGGCTGGAAGTGCGTCGGTGGAGGCCTGAACGGGCGTTTCATTCTGCGCCTTCTGCGATAGTTTCCCTTTTCAAACATGTCCTCACAGGCCGGGTCCAGGGTCCAGTAGTTACCTTTCCTCTCCCCGCCGCCTTCACGCGGTACTTTGATGAAGCACTCGTTGAGGCTGAGGTTGTGACGGATGCTGTTCTGCCAGCCCTTCTTGTTTTTTTCGTAAAATGGGAACTTGGTGATGATGTACTGGTAGATACCGGACAGAGTTAGGCGCTTCTCGGTGCTCTCCCGGATGGCCATGGCAATGAGAGCCACATATGAGTACGGGGGCTTTTGGGACGGGTCCGGCTTCTCCGAGCCCTTCTCTTGCACCGGCTCCTCTTTGGGACGCTCTTTGTCTTTTGCTGTGTTGGTGTCATGGATCATCAAAGCCATCGCGTCTTCCTCCGGGTTTTGATAAGTGGCCATCATTGCGCACTCCAAAACAAGTCCAGTTTTAAGTCTTAAAAACAACACTTTAAACGGCACGTGAAGTTACAAATCCGCAAGATGAACAAGGAAGTCACAGTCGTCCCGTAAACCGCGTCCAGGGACCTTTATTTAGTGGTTCATAAAGGCGAGGCGCACCAGACCCACTTCTTCTTAAGAATTTTAGTTTGTGATGGAGGCGCAACCAAAGTTGTGGTTTGTGATTGTGGAAGCCCACCCCTTCCCTCTGTCCACTGACAGGCTGCTTCTGCGCCAATGCTGTCCGCTCATCGACGTAGAGCCTAGTGATTTGTGCAGGACAAGTTCCGCCTCTGACGGTTTACAGTTAATGAAAAAAAAAGGAAGAAGGAAAGAAGTAGATTACGCACACTGCGTAAAGATGGCACACTAAGGACCTTTAACATCTATCATTAAAATATGCACTGACGAAGAAAGGATTTACTGAACTTTGACGCTAAAGTATTTTATGTGCAATAATGTCAACCATATCATAGTTTAAGCAAAATTATTGTAATTTTTGGCCATACATTTTTTTTCAGTTTCTAAGTTGAATTTTATTTTACGTAGGAACTCTCTTTTGTAAAAAACAAATAGATTTATGGCACTTTATTCTTCGCATTCTTTTAGCTTTACATTGTTGCATGTTCCAATTAATTAAACTGTTTTCTACTATTTTGTTTTAGATGCAGTCCTGTTTTGGCAAAGTCACTAACATTTAATAAAGCATTATGTAATAATAAAAAAAATCCATTGACTTATTTGTTTTATACATTTTACAGATGCTGATCTAAACATTGTGAATAAAGTGATGTTTCAAGACCTGCAAGACAAATTATTATTATGTTGACAGTAAACCCTTGATCATAAAAACAAAAGCGCCCCAAAATATAAAACAAAGATGTATCTGATCCATCACCCCTTACTTAGAAATCTCATCTCATCTATCGCATTCCTTTATCTTCTTGAACAAACAGTTGCTGTAACAAACTGCACAAGACTATTTGGATATATTTAACTGTACTGTAACTGCACTGTATCAAAAGGGGCTATCACTTCCCCATCGCAAACCAGGAACGTGAACATCTGCGAACAGCCCACATGTCCGCAGCTCTAAGAGGACCAGACTAGTGCTGTTTAATTAGCCCGCGATGAGAATGGAAGCGCGTGGAGAGGTGTACATTTCTTTGGGCCACCCATGCGGCTCCCCTCGGGTCTCTTCGGGAGTGTATTTCCGTGCTCTGAGAAGCTTCGCAGGTGGAACAGCATTGGCATGTGTGTCATCACCCTGCACCCAGTCTGCAGCCTGCAGCCCGGCTTGCCCCGCCATCCGCAGCAGCTGAAGCGCGCTCACATCACAGCCAACCATCTCTCAACGTGCAATTACCACGCACTCACGCTTTCAGGCCTTACAGCGCCGTGTTAGCTCTTGTTTTAATGTGCTTTTCACATGTTTAAGACCGACAGCATTTCCTTAAAAGCTCAACACAACTATTAAGTATTTGGCTTGGTTTCAGCATGATATCATTCAGTGGCTAATTAACAGGGTACAACTATCCAAGTGGCTCCAACACGCTCTAAATGCACTTATCATATTGCACATCAGTAAAAGCACGCGCTAAGACCATATCTTGAAGCAACACTGTGCGTAAAACTGGTTTGTGTCATAACCCCAGAGAATCCATAATGTATTTGCCCTGGCTGGGCCTTGCAGACAAATGTGTTTTCCGTGTGATTTCAAATTCAGAAGCTGTTTGCATGGTCCTTTTTCATTGTTTCAGCGAATGTTTGTGTTTTTGGCCTTTCTTTGGTTCTACAAAAACGGAGGAATCGCCAAACCAACCAAATGATTGACTGCAGCCATCTGAGATACAGCATTTTTTGGTTAGCTGAAGAACGCAATAATAGGCCAATAAGGCTATGCAACATGTCTAAAACATAAAGATTAGGCCTTCACTATTATAATGAGTTATAATGATGCAACACTCTATTCAATTTATGGGCTGTTGTTTCATGTAATATTATATTTTTTCATCTTTTTATCTATTTTATAAATTATCAGCTATTTTGTCAAGATTGTAATGTGCTTGTATTTGTAATTGTACTTGTATTATAGTTTATATGTTGACTTGTTACTAAGAGTTATAGAAGCAGCAAGCATATATTTACTCACTTTGTGTTAATTTTCTAGAAGAAAAATGTAGCCTCAGAGTCTAAAGTCTGTGCGTCAAGCCACGAGATGCTGATATTAATTGCAAAGGCAAACCATTTGACCACTGGATGCCTTTTTCAACTTTTCATTCGTTTAAAAAATGTCCAAAACAGAACTAGTCAAATTTTTGTAGCTATTTAAAATGACTGATTCTGCAAACGGATTTATGTCTAACGTCACTCCAGAGCCGCTGCAGTCACGCGCGTCAGTCACAACAAAGTGGTAAACTGGCACGTGCAGAATCCCTAAACAAAACAGGGAAACCTGAACCATTTCTGACCTGGTGATAGGTAATGATGCTAAAACGAGGAGGGAAAATCATATTGTGAGTAGGCTATACAAAAGGCCTCCACTTTGCACTGCACAGAAAGTAACAGTAGCGTTTAAAAAAAACAAAAAAACAATTGCTATTTAAATTTGGGGCCGTGGCTCTGTGTGTGGCACAGGCCTGAGCTGTGATGAACCGCTGCAGAGCCGTCACTGAACGGCTCCTAATGTCGTTTGAAAAAGAGGACTTCCTGTTGCCGCGCGCTTCCTGCCCTCACGCTCTGGGTTTAGGATGTTTATGATAAGCGCGCGCTGGTGGAATGCAGCGCGCGATCTGACGGGTCGCAGGACGGGTCAGGCGTGGAGCCGGGACCTAAAGAAACCAACAGGACTGGACACGCTCTTAAACATCACACAAAACATAAATGCAACATGTATTTTTTTTTTAATTTTATGAAAAAATAGAAAAACAGAAATACAAATTGTAGTATACGTTTAATAAACGTAATAGGCCTAAACCTATTTTGACACTAGAAAGTCTGTTCTTGCAAGCTGGTAATTATAGCTACTTTTTAATTGTATAGCCTTAAATATGTAATATTTTCACAATTCAAGTTTATTTCCCATAATTCAAAAAATTTAATTAATCAAATTTGCACAAAAAATCCAGCATTTTTATTATTTTATTATTATTATTATTATTATTATTATTATTATTATTATTATTTTTTACTATTTCTCTGTTGCTAATTTTGTTGGTCATTTTATAATTTACCACAATGAGGTTTTATATATTGTTAGAGAGATAAGAGAGATATTTCAATGTAATACATTATTTTAAGTTTTGTTTGCTTAAATTTAATTGTCTTCATATAATATAGTCTTTTCTGCAGATGCTGCTGTCTTGGCCAGGACTCCCTTCAAAAAATTCAAATTAAATAAAAAAATTCCCTCTGTGATAAAAAAAAAATTGTTTATATCAATATAAAATTTAATTCTCGTTGTGTCCAAGTTAATATAAAGCAGAACTGCCCTTCATGATAAGGTATAGAGCACAACAAAGTAGTTTAAACACACTTTACAATTTGGGTCATTCATAGGTGTAAAATGCCACATGCAACACAAAGAGGCATTGTGCCCGAGTCTGTGTACAACATTCATCTTGGTCTTAATTGAAGTCACAGACAAGTCATACGGGAGTCTAGCTGGTCTGCAGGTCTGTAGCACTGTCTGGCACATCTGCCCTGGACGTCCTGTGGGAAAGGGAGTCTCTCGCTGGTGTCCCAGTTTGATCTACCCGGTTGGTCTCTGGTTCATTTGCATCTGGTTATCGCCAGTATCCTTAAACATCAACAACACAAGGCTTGTGTTCAATGGGATCCTTATGAGGTGCAGGAAAGGGACGGGCAAAAGAGGGATGGAAGGGTGAGGAGAAGAGGAAGAAGGATATACCCTCAGCCCTCATGCGGCGCCTCCAACATGGCTCTTGTTCCTCTAAAGAAAGAACAGAGCAAATAAACAGTGACCACCAGACACCTAGCCACCACCCCTCCCATGTTCTTTATATCTCAAGCTGCATGGATTAAGCTCTGGGCAGAAAGGAATCAGAGGATACAACATGGTCTTACTTAAAGGTGTATTCAACTCTTTAGAGAGTGTGAATGACACAGGCTGACGTCAGTCCATCTACTCTGCCTCAAACACTATAATCATTGTATTCAAGAGCACTCATCACCTTCATGTTACAATATATGTGTCAAAATGCTGCACTTCTTATCTGCTTTTCATAACCTCTAGATTTAACTCTATGACTTAATAAACATTTCAAAACACAATTTATATACTTTTAACATTTTATGTATTTTTTTTAATTACACAGCACTTGTTATGTTTTTTACATTGAACATTGCAATTAAACATACAATACACAATACACAATTATGTTTAATTGCAATGTTCAATGTCTGCTGGAAGAGTGTTGATGATTAGACATTGCATTTTCAACCTCTTAATTACTCCTAAATTTATGTCTATTATTAAGTGTTTTGCCATAAATATATGAATAATACAGCTTTTAATAATAATAAATACAGCTTTGGGCTTGATACATGGTCCCAACTTTGAAACCTTGTAGATGTTGTTTGCTTTAAAATTAATGTCTAAAAAAAAGTATATCATACAGTGCAATTTTTTTTTTTTTACTTTTTAGTGCATTATCTAAGAGGAAATGGGGGTAGAAAAAATGAGCAGTCTGAATTCTGAAAAACGCAAGTCCACATGTTGTTGAAGGAAATCAAGAGTCAGCAAGGTCATTCAGACAAAATAAATAAGCTACTACACATTCACAAGACATGTTTTATTGATGATAAACCAAAATCTATCTGTGTAAATATCTGTGTTTTTATATTCAAAAAAGTGTTAAATCTGATAAAACACAAAGTAACACATTGCGAGTGCTGAGTAAAGATATGGCAGTGAGGAGAAAGTTAAAAACAGGACGGAGCAGAGGAGAGCCACATTATGTTCTAAGTAACCTTTATGGAGAGGTGAAGCGCTGCAGCCTCCTGCCAACAACCTTCTCTTTGAGGTTTTTCTGAACAGCTGCCAGGACTGAATGATTCGCAGGAGCAAAAATACGTGTGTACAGCATGCATGTACGAGTTTAGGGAGTCAACATGGAGAGAGGTGAATATTTTTCTGTATGTGAAAGGTTGAGGGGAGATGAAATAAGAGTGATAATGAAAGCTTTTTGAAATTTGAATAAAGAGAACAGTAACAAGCCAAACTTACTCTAAGCCAATGCAATATAAACTTCCTCAAAACTTGCAATCCAAGCCCCTTTTAACCCAAAAAGAGCTTAACTAGTCACAGCCACAGCCAAACTCACACTTCAAAATCCCCAAGTAACCCCAAACCCATTTCCACATCTTTATCCCAGCTGAGGATTAGATTTCAGACCAAATCAAAACAAGTCACTTCGTTAGAGGTAATTACACAGGTAGCCTACCTCGCTTTGCAAACAAACATGGCTGCCAGCTGACACCCCGAAGACAGATCAAAGCCTTGGCCTGACAAGGAACGTGAGGAGAACATTCAAAAAGTAAACTTTTACTCTTAAACACACACATCCAGTTTGTTACATCTTTATTAGAGCGCACACACATTATTTTAGCCCCAAGCAGGTCTTGGCTCACTTGCATTGATAAAGCAAGGGTTCTGCAGATGATGGATGGAGGAGAATCACAATTGAATGACGTGACCCCAGTGAGATCTGTGTGAGTTAATAGTGCAGAACAGAGATATGCATACTGTGCTGGTGGGTTGCTCTTTGGTGGTCTGTGAGTCTAAAGAAGAAAATACAATATGGGTAAGACAACAGTCTATTTGAGTCAGGCTTCAATTTACACCATTTCTCATTTTGTATATGATTTCTGACTACTGTAATCATACTTTACATTTGCATCTCCCAGATGTACACTAAAATGCCATGTTCTCCCTTTGTTTGAGCATTAACTTTTTCAACTTTGGAACTTCAATCTAGTTGCATTGTTAATATTTGAATACCATCTTTTTGGCATTGGGTTTGGATTTCTCACTTATATACTTGCTTTAAAATTACATCATGTTTTTTTTATTTTTATTGTCTCAGATCACTGATGCCTCGCAGAGTGCTGAAGACGTCCACATGAACACCAAAAAACAGAGCCCGAACGCAATCAGCACAGCGCAGACTCCACCACCCAAAGAACCGTGGAAATGAGCCAAAGACAGAGCCAAGAACCATGAAGCCTGTTCCTTCACACATAACTCCCTCCACAGTACATCTAGGCATTCTCATTTGCTCACCCCAAACCGCTCCCACATATCCCCCCATTTCTACTAGTTAATACATTCTTTATTATTGTTTCTCTGCGCGCTTCCACACAATTCCAACTGCTTTCATCCACACCTATGTCCCTCAAAAACAACGTAGAAGTAAATGTCAAGATCCTTATCCAATGCTGGTCCCGAAGACTGTTTTCATAATTTTCCAACGGTTTTCATTTACTGATGCACCTCAAATATGTGCTTAGGGTTACAGAAATGTCTATGGTCATTAAACAATTGTGATTTAGATCTTTGCATGCTTTCATTACTGGGTTAAATTTAGCTTTTTAAGGCTTACCTCTTTGCATGAATGTTTATTGATTATTTTGGTTGCACTTTATATTCTAGCACAGTAATAGGGGTAATAGGTTTTCAACATAAAGGTTGTTGTAACCATGTAACAATGTAACCAGTAACTCCTGCAGGACTAGAAACAACTTAATAATTATAATAACTTTACTATTACCTACTTATTATCATCTTGTTACCATACTATTATACAATATAAAGAGCTACAAATATGTTTTTCATTAGCCAAATCAACTTTTTTTGAGTATTTTATGTAAAACTGACGCAAGGTTATTTGCATTCATATATGCTACAAAGCAAAAAAACATAAAACTAAACTTTAGTTTACTTCATTGTACAGCTTTCTTTTGAAACACAGTGTCGTGGGGGTAACTAGACAAGGTTATTCTTCATTTCCGTAACCTGGCAGCCATTGTGAGAAGAGCTGTGTATGTGGGCTGCAGTGAATAAGGTAAGAGATGTTATCTTAACGGCACATGGAAAGAGAGCTATGGGAAGCAGACGAGCTCCTGTGTACACCATCTGTCCATTCGGCTCTGACGTCTCATCAGTGCTCTTTATTGTGCTCGTGTCCCTCTTTTATCACTTTATCTTTCGGTTAACAACATACAATTAAAGCCACATACAGTGGTGACGGTCTTGCTGATTAGTGCAAAAGAAATGGTTTTGACTGTGTGACTGGCAGTTTAGCATGGAGTTGTTTCTTATTTTTTATCATTAAATCATAATCATTACAGTGGGTGTCTGGTGCTCATTGTAACTCTCTTTCCAAATGTTAATTAAAAAAATATATATAAAACAAGGATTTTTTGTGTCTATTTTGTAAGAAATGAGGGAGAGTCTCACATTTTAGTTAGTTGTATAGTCAGCAGCTTTACAGATTTGTGTTTTTATTGTAAAGAAATTTCTGATTGCAGTTTTGCAAAAGATAATGGTGAGGGGATAATTGTGCCACCTTAAAGCCATCCGAATTCATTTGCTCTGGTTGAGGTGTCATACGCATTTTGCCCTGTTTAAGTAACGGAACATGACGTTAAAAGCTTAAGACTTCAAACAGACCCTGCAGTTTGAGTGAATATAACCTTCTGTGTCTTTGCAACCACACACACCACTAACACACACTGCACTCAGCCAAACAAGTGTCATTCTCCCTGAGATCTGCTTACACACAACACACCACACAAACCTCCCCAATTCCAGCTTCTCTGCCTCTGTTTCGACCACAATAACAACGAGGAAAACCAGGCTGGGGACAAACAGTGATAGAGAGACTGTACTTTCGTCTGCCTGATACTTGAGTGCTGCATACAGTGGCTGCGGTTTGGCTTTGACAGGGGTTAAAGACTGGGCTCACTGGCACTGCACCATGAGAGGAACGTTTAGTGTTGCATTTTCCAAATGGAAAATGGCTGGCGCTCTTCTGGCTCCAATCATAATTACCTGCGTAGTTATTCCATAAAAGCTGATACAGGAGATGACAAGAAGATTAAATCGCACGAGTCTTATTTCATTTACTTTCCCTTCTTCCAACATCAGACTTGTATTGCATTACAAGACAACCTTGTTCTGCGTGTGAATGAATGTTACCCTTTCACATTGATATTGGGACAGTTAAGGTCAGGGAAATCTCCAACACCAACTGTAATGAAGATAATCCACAACAACAAGGAGCTGCTTTGAATTATATATTTATTTTTTTATGATAGCCTTTAGAATCTCAAGAATAATTATTTTATTGCTATAATAAACATAAAGATACGTCTTTACTATACTATATCACTCCAAATGCACAATAATAATAATAATGTTAGTGGATTTTAGAGATTGATTTATATATTATAAATTCTGAAAATTTTTGAAACACAATTATTTTAAGATGTAATTTTAAGATGAAAAGATCAAGCTAATTAACCTCTCACTGTAAAATGTACAGTATGTGGTCGGTTCCAATGGCTGGCACAAACCCTTTTCAGTAAAACCATATACATTAAGCTACGGATAAAGTACATTACTTTATTATGTATCAAGAGCAAGTTCAGATGCTGCACGGTGACCTCAGAATAAAACAGGAGTAGTAGAAGAAGAACAGGACAGAGAAGGGGGGATAAAAGCAGGGAGAGCTTCCTCTGGTGCGATTTCCCCCGAGGCCAGAGAAGAGGACAGGACTGCTCCCCTGACACATCTGAAGATGTCCTGTTTTGCTTTTCCTTCGCTCTCCCTCTTCCTGCAGGAAGCAACATCACGCTGGGCACCAAAGTCTTGGCAAGCTTTGACCGTTCAGATGGGATCCTGGTGTGTGCCCTCTGCACATCTTCTGGAGCAAGAATGGACAGGCCATGAGTAAAATGTGAATTATTTGCGGCCAAACGCACCATGTTCAGGCATGGAGTTATAAATGCACTAGATAATAAAAAAAGGATTTGAAATGTTCGCTTTGCAAAACTGTCCACAGCACCTCTACTGCATTAATAAGTACTGCATTTTGGTTTAAGATTCAGGCTTGTAGATATTTGCACTCTTGTTGCATATGTGCTTTAATATTTTCTGCATGTGTTCACAAACACATTTTTCTCATGAATTTCTAAACTGCGTATGTGGATTGAACAGGCTGTAAGATGGTTTTATAAGAGAAGACTCGAAGGATTCAGTGTTTTATTTGTATTAGTAACTCAGATAAAATATGAACTTTTCCTTAAATTTTCAATTGCCCCGCTTTATTAAGTTTTTTTTTAAAGTCTGAAATGATTCCCGCTACACACATCAGTGGAATCCGGTTTTAAATACTGTTTGTATTGTATGTTTAGCATTTGTTCTTTGTTTCTATTGTTTCTATTATATATAATGTATGTCTTGCTAAATTGTTTTTGTGGTTTCTCTTGTTTTAACAAATTTATTTACATGACTTGACTTCATGTGTAAAAGGCAATCTCCTTTTTTCTGTGACTTATGTTATAAAATGTTGACTTTCAAAAATAACAAAAATGTGCAATAAAAAATCTTAAAAGTTTTGCATGTAAAATACCTTTATATGAAAGAAACTTTAATTTAAATTGTTAAAAACAGAAAGACACTTTGAAAAGAATGTGAGACAAAAATGATAATATTTGGTTAAACAAGACTTACTTCCTCTGCTCCTTCACTTTCATTCATAAAATGCACTGGGTTGAAGTAAAAGAAATATGCACAACACAGTGAGTGGTGACTTTTCTTCTCATATCTGTCCTCACTTTTGTAATTCACACTGACCTCATCCACACCACACGCCCAGTGCAGACCCTGAATGTGGGGGTCTCCCTGGACTGTCTTCATGCCCTCTCGGTCTTTATCTGGGACCAGACCCTCCTCTTCCTCCCTCGTCTTCATCTTTCACTCTGCTCTGACCATTCATTCACACTCGCTCTCTCTGTGTGTGTGTCTGTGTTTTCCTCTCATTCTTAGCTGAAGACTTATCTCTGGATCAGATAAAGCATCGAAGCTGGACTTAAACCTTCAGCAGATCTGTCCAAACACATGAGCTCATGTCAGAGCCCTGCCGCTGCTGTTAACTCCATGAGCTAATATCCATGCCATATGTTTGTAACTCACACTGCAACCTCGCCTTAATTTATGAATTCCGCTTTTTTATTTACCTAAACTTAGTTATCCTAATCTAGTTTTCGCTAATTGATCTTTTTATCTGATTGTTTAAATTTGCTCATAATAAAAGAACAGTGAGTACAATTGAAGAACCTTACTACTACTTCCCTGTGTATCACATTGTTTATATCTATATTTATCTAGCCTCAAAACACCCAACCAACAACAGTCATTGTTCTTGTTCTCAGATGACCCTTCTGTAAGTTTCGGGGACTTGTTGAAAGTTCTGCTGATAATCTTTCTCCTCTACTTTACCTTTGTCATGTAATAACATCTTTAAAACAAAGTGACCACAGCTTCACAAATATTTCACAAATGTATTGTCATGTTCTGATTCATTATAATAAACTGAGAGTACAGTAAATTGTATTAAATCATGATTGTTTTAGTGCTTGTCAGGTGTGTCGCAATGGCGAAGGCAAACCAGGGAGTTGTCCTTTAGTGGAATGTGTCCCCAAAAGACAGCTGACATGCTTAGTATGCCTTACGTACCTCAAGTTGAGAGTGGGGCTCACAAGTACTTCCTGGATGGGTTCGGTGTAATGTGTGAAGATGCCTCTGTGTAATCTTTGTTCTAGTGGTCTCCCTCAAATTATATTTTATCTCAAAGGACTTAATATGCATTTAATCCCTGACTCCTCCTGTCACTATGCATGGCTCTCGAGATCAAGGCCTTTTTTATTTTTTATTTTCCAATGGTATAAATATATTATTAATAAGCACAAACAACAGTTTATCATTTGTTTACTATAGAAGAGGAAATGTTCTGTCATTGTGCTGTTACATAACTCTGTGTGACTGCAATAAGGCTCTGTATCTGATGCTTACCCAATCGAAAGTCAGATTTACAGCTTTCTGTTCACAAGCTGGAATTTCTGCCTAGTTGCCTTATCAGATGTGGAAATCTCGATTGTAGGGCGTCGTCATGACAACAGAGCTGAAGCCACACGGGTCGAGTGGAGCTCAACCTGCATGATGGTGTCTGTGTGTTTGTGCACGTCTCAGTCTACAGGGACCGTGTCTGTGTGAACTGTGTGTGCTCGCGTGTAATTCATCGCCCTGTGTGGCTGTTTGGTGACTGCAGGGGAGGGAGGGGGTCCGTTAGGAGAGGACTAAGGTTACCCCCTGATCGAGGCAGTGCCGGGTCAACCCACCGCGGGACACCTCTCAGGGGCGACCCTTTCGCCCCTCATGGCCCCCTGAGAAGACGGTACTTCTGAGGAGAGGAGAGGAAGGACAAGAGGAGAGACCCCTGGAGAACAGGACCCCCGGTCTGCCCCAGACTCCGGACCCCATCCCCGGCAGGGCCCGACCCAGGCCCAATGTGTTCCCAATCAGGAGTAACAGAAACAATAGTTTTATTAAAGAAAGGAGAGTGCCATGATCTGACACAGCAACTCAAGGAGGCCCTTATAAAAAGCATGTTTCTCTTCCATAAAACATAATTTAGGTCTACAGTGACAATTCATGTTTGTTCAAATTTAGCAACTGGAAGAGTCTTGATGAACCACTTACACTACCAACTGTTAATCCTGTAGTAAGATGGACAATCTGCCACTTTTAAGTGTTTCTGATATCTGTTCTCAATAGTGTTTATCCAACATCTAAACACTTTTTAACTGTCTCACTCCTCTCTCATTATACTCATGCATGCATTTTGTTTAGTCTCTTTCTCAGACATGGAGAAGTCAGGATTTTAAAAGACAAGAAAGGCCCAAGGCCAAAACTACCAATATTGTGGAAAACTTGTGTCCTCAATTGCAACCAAAAACATTTCTCATTTTAAGATTAAGTTCTAATTACTGATAAGCTCTTTGGTGCCTTCTTTACCAAACAGTAGCAAACTGGCCCAAAGGTTTCCGTGTGAGGATTGAGAATGTAGTATTTGAGTTTTAGGACACTGTCCTGGTGTCTTTTCCCACTAGTGTCAGTCCTGATAAATCTCGGTCTTGTCTTGGTACACTGTGGTCTTGGTTGTGACTTGGACTTAGTGTGGTCTTGACTACAACAGCACCATCAGCCCTGACCCTGCAGCTAGCCTCCCCTTTTCTTCTCCTCCTCCATTCTTCTGAGCTCTATCCGGGAAAACAAACGCAGGGATTAGGGATTTGTGGAGGGGTAATGGGAGCCAGGTGGAGGAGTGTGACTGCGGGGGTCTCCGCCAGATTAAGGTGTGTGGGGGCGGTGGTAGAGCCCAATCCCTGAAACTCATTTCTAAAGGCAGCTAATGTTTCTTTTGATTATATAATCCTGTTTGGTCCTTTAATAGCACTTAGAAATTATGAGTCTTTGCAGGGCATGTATGGCATTAACAGAGGTGACTTCCTGCAAATGGGATGCGTAGTGAAGCAAAGGTAGAGTCAAAAAGGTCTATATAAAAAAATATCATAAAAAAATCTTATCTATGTAGTATGCAGTGTTACTACAAGCCGAAAACCATAATGTGCATGTGTATGAACTCAAAGACCTTTGAGGAGACTGCACTTTTACTTCCAGCAATACACTATTTGACACCATTCATTTTAGTATTCATAATTTCATTTCCAGGATTTGTCCCTTGAATACATGATACTTAATGCCTGTATATGGAAATATGACACCAAAATGTATAATTTATTTATGACCCACAATTTTCCTTACATCGCCCCCTTGTGGAGCAGGGCACAGAAAGAACAGTTCTCCTGAGAGCCTTGCTGTCGATGTGACTGATTGTGGCCTGATAACAGCCTGTTTTGTTTGTTCAGTGGACGACAAAGTGTTATTCCAAACAACTCCTGTGTTTCCATGGAATGGCTGCTGAGTAGGAAAATGATTATCCTGGTCATTTTCATTTTTAAATGACAGCCGAGTCTCTACCAAGACATTTGAATGGAGAAAGGCTCAGGGACCGATGACACACTTGAACCTACAGGCACATATGTGCATCTGTTGCCACTTCAGCCCCCCTCCTTTTGCTTAAATCTTATAAGCCGGATGGAGAGGAAGAATCAGCCCCTATGCAGCGCGAGGTGAATTAGAAGTCACATTTTTCACACTAAGCATTCTCCATGTTAGCTCAAGCATAGCATCCAGCAGACGATGAAGAAATCTAGAGGTTTGTTGGGATTCATCAGGTAACGCCATCTTTTTCAGTCTCTTCATCATCTGTCTGTTTGACTCAAAGGGACTCCCTCATATCAGACAATCAGATGATATAATAGGCTTTTGACAGAATTTTTTTTTCAGTGATTCAGTGTGTGCCAGGTTTAATGAAGCGACTTGTGTAACTTCATCAGTTTTTGCAGTTACCATTGCTCATAAAAGTACTCACAATAAATACAAACAACAAAGCTAACATACTTTGCTAACTAAGAAACAAGGTTTACCTGGTCATTGTTTAAAACGCTGTAAACCTGCCTATAGCTTGTTTGCTGGGGTCTTGTTTGTGAAATAAAGACATGTTTAACATATACTTCTTTAAAGAAATATATCAGTTACTTCTCCTCTGCAACGCTGAGCAAAGTGGCTTTGCGATAAAGATCTGGAGCATGTAAAAAATCTTATTACAAGTTTAACTAGTTTGGTCTAAACTTAGCCAGCATCTGATCTGGGTAAAAGTTGAAAAATTTAAACCATGCTAATTCAAAGGCTGTGGATAAAACAAAGAGTTATCAGTGATTGAAAAGGAAGGAAAACTCGTCTCCTGTAATGTTATTTCTTTCCCTCTTTCTGCACACTTTGAAAGGGCCCAGATCGTTGAGAAACAAAACGCTGGTGTGTGGCACTTCAAAGACCGGCACACGCACTCGGAGGAACATGCCTGACATAAAAAGCCTACAAAATAACAAACACCGCCCTTTGTTCGAAGAGTCTGGTTTTACAATGATTAGAGAAAGAGTGAGCGAAGAAGAGGCGGTGACTTTGTAGACGACGTAATAAGTGGCCCTATTTGATTTATCAGGTTTCTGGAGAAGGAACCGGAGGGGTCAGTCATCACGGGCCCTATTTGGCAGGAAAGGTCGCTGTGGTGGAGTTACGGCAATGGCACGACATACAGGAGCTAATCACTAATTGCTGATTAGCATTTCCGTGCAGAGATAGCAACTGGAGATGGGCAGTGTGGACAGTGGATGCAAAAGTGGGAGGTCATTAATTGGAAGAAAGTACTGTACAGCTGTTTGGAAAAAAGGATATATCATACACCCACGATAGATTTTTCACCAAACATTTTGTTAATTTCTGAAATTTGATTAAAAGTAAAAAAGGCTCAGTTTAATGTCACCTTATGAAGAGTAAACAGATAGAATGGTCACAAACAAGGCTTGTCATTGATAAGATTAGTACATTCTTCACTAAAATAAGACATATCAACATATAAAGAAAGCTATTCCAAAATGTCATGGCTATTTTTGGAATATTTTTGAAAAATTTTCCAAAATAAAAACAAAATCTCATCAGTGGAGACAGAGCTGACTGTACCAAATGCTTTACTTTTTTTATACTTATAGCCTATACTATGAGTGCATGCTGGATTTATTACATATGCACACCTCATGTTATTGGACTTTTATGAGAATATTTTTTCAACAAAATAAAAACAACAAAAATTTGATAAATTTTTGTTTTGAAAAATATGTTTCCATCCATTGTTAGGGGTTCATAAATATGCTATAAATAGATGGGTTTATTTACCATTTAATTACCGCTTACAATATATTATGTCACTTTTTCTCAGTTCAGCTCCTTGTTTGTCTTTCTTTGAACTAAACCTTTGACCTTTTCTTAAAATGATGTATGTGGCTAATTTCTATTGTGCACACGTTGGTGGTAACCTATGATCACCTTCATACATTTTAAACCTACCTATACATACAAAAAAATTCAGCCATCAGATTTTCCACTTCTTTGATCTCTAAATCCATTTTCAAAGTCTCACGACGCTATTACCTATTTGCCTCATATCTGTAGTCGGATATCAAGACCAGGCCTCATTGTATGCCGTCTGGGTTGAGTGTATTGATCTGAAAAAAGAGTTGTATCTCTCACTGGTGCGGGAGATTACAGACGACTGCTGTAAATCAGACACAGGTGGATGAACTTCCTCCTTCCTATGTCTGCCTCCCAGCTAACCTCGCCTTTAGCCTTTCTTTCCTCTCTTCTTTGTCATTCTTCCTTTTTTTTTTCTTGGACTTGAAACACCCCCTGCCTGTGCTTTAGTCTGTGGTATTACAAAAGTATAAAGGGGGAAAAGGAAGCTGTGGTCTTATTCCTGTGGGAGATGCTTGTAGAAAGATAGATAAAAATAAAATAGATGCATTACGTTGAGCTGTAAAGAAGCACATATAATTTGTAACATCAGAGTTTTTAAAGGACTTTGTAGAAACTTGAGGAAATAGAGAAATAGTTTTATATTAGTTTGTGTGGGAAACCTGGCTCTTTTTTGTAACTTGTATTTCTAGTTTTATCTTCTCATCATGTACAAATATGTGTTCACAAATATAGGTCTCTGAAACCGGAAGGATTTCTACTTCATGATCTTTGACTCATTATTGGAAAAAATATGCTAATATTGTCTAAACACATATTAACTAGCATTTTTTTAGGTTTAATGTGTACCTATATATTATATGGAAAAGTAAAATATAATTTTTTGTGACAGAAGGGCCTCAGTTCAAATAGCAGCATCAGGACAGAAATAAACTCTCTGGTCTTAAATGAAATGAAACACGATTAATACTTAAAATAAATAAATAGTAAGTACAGAGATATCTATCTTCAAACTCTCTATAACTGACATTAAACTTGTTTTGATTGATATGGTTTGATGCTTAGATCTTCACATCTCTCCTTACCTGCTATTATTGCCTTTTGTTTTCTCGATACATAAACATTAAGTGAATGATTGTCAGGATAATCTATGTTTTTTTTTTTTTTAACAGCCCTAGGCACAATATACCACTGTGTGTTATGACAGACGTAACACCAACATTATGACAGCAGCGTGAAGTGTTTAAAAGACATTTCAAAGCTCAGATAAAGATGATAAACCTGGTGCTACAATCAGTTTGCATTGTGTCAGTGATGGCGCGTAGATGTGAAAATGAGGTTGTTACCAAAATGAGCAGAGAGTGTAAAGACAAATGCGGCCTGTAACAGTCGACCAGACCAGCGCTGGAGCGAGTGTTATGAAAACAGTGTGGCCATTAGAAGAACAGATCAGTCAAACAGACAGTACAGTTTGAGTCGTCCTTCACTTTGGCAGTCAGGTCATTTAAGAACATACTCTAATTTACAAGGACAGTGGGGGGAGAGCACCTCTTTAAACGGCAGCGGGAGTGCGTAGGAATTTATGACCAAGAAAAAAAAAAAAACATTCAACAGTCAAGGACAGGACTACACATGACATTAAGTCAATAAAGAATAATATGCCATCAAATAAAAAGTTAGAGGGTTCAGAGATTAAGCAGACCTTTAACTACACACCATTAAATATGATTCACTTTTCACCCACTTGCAAACTCAGAAATGATATTTCACACATGTCAGGTGCATTAAAACCAAAAGCGTCAGAATATTTAAGTTAAAAACTGTAGAAAGCCCACCAACTCAATGTATAACTAAATAAAAAAATCAGAACAATATTGAATATTTTTTTTATATTTTTTAATAAAACAAAGCAAAGACTAACCAAAAGACTTTTCAGCCATTTATTCACTCTTTCACAGATGTCTCCTTTAAACCACTATAGTGTACCATGACCTGGACAACCGAGAATCTTCTCAAACAAGTGTTAACAGTGTCAAAAATATATAGCTTGTCTCAGCCTACATTATGCTACAAGGACCAACACAACTCCTTTTCTCTATAGAGAAAAATACAGACAAATGCTGCTTGTTAGACTGGACCGGGGCTAGAGCGAGAGGCCTTTAGAGAAACACAGCCCTCTAACAGAGACAGAGGTGTACAGTGACATGCAGTAAGTCAATAATAGTAATTTGTGGTCCAAGGCAAATAGAATAACCAGGATGGGATATTGCAAGGACACAATGCACACATGGTCTTGTTCTTCTGGTTTTGACAGCTAACAGAAGTACATTAATAACCAAAAGAGTCAATAAAATAAAGTTATTTAATCAAGTGTTCATTCACAGAGGAAGTATAAAACCTTTTATACTAACCTGTGATACAGTAGCAAGTGGCCAGCTTTAGATCTCAGGAGACATGCAGTAGCTTTTTCTGGGCTTTCAGGCAGGCCCCTTGACTTTGGTCTGTGCAACCTAAATACAAGCACTTGGAAAGCCTAAAAAGTTAATAGCAACTTTTTATTTTCTTTTATTTCATCATGGCAATTGTACAATAAAATGAAATAAAATGACAAAATAGGGAATGACACTGAGCAAATGGGTCTCATCTGAGGGACCAACATTCTGTCACAAAACTGACAAATGCTTGAAAGCGTTTGACAGGCTGGAGGACATTTTACACACATTTTTGTGTCACCTATTTGAAAGGACTACAGGAATTTTCCAGTTATGACTCTGCTGCTGCTGTAAAACACCAAACTTGTGCATGTCAGTCCTGATCACAGTGACTATCACTCGTCTGTCACATCTTGACCTCACTTTATCTGTCCTACTGAATGTGTTGACACTCACCATGTTCCTGATATCAGGGAACAGCCAATCCCACCATCTCGTTGCTCACCCCGAATAACCTCCCCACTGTGTCCCACTGCCCCCCTCTTCCCCTGCACCAGCGAGGACACCAGCCTCATGGGAACCACCTATCTCTACCGTGTACTTTATCATCTTGTTGACACCAGCAGATACCCTTGTAATGAAAATATTTTGTTTCTCCTAATGCTGACATTGGCCTACATGGGCCTACATTTCAGCCTCTGCAGAATCAACAGCTTCTGTGTAGTGTGTGGGCTGATCCGAATATTTGTGGAAGTCCGTATTTACGGTAAGATGCATAACATCAGCTTTGGCATTCTTGATATCACATAAAGTGTCAAGAATTGAGTTAATGGATGGAGTAACACAGAAACCAATGGTTATTTTCTGAAAAGGAGCCATAACCTTTGGGTTCAATTTAAAAGCAGGTCTTACAATCCAGCTTCTGATTTGGCAGGCCTGGGCTCCATAGAGGCTCATTCAGCTTAGTCATAGGCTGATTATTTGAATCTGCCCAATAAATAAAAAGATAACTATGTGCTTAAGTCTTTTCAGTAACACTTTATAGTAATAATTACTATTAAACATAAGTTAAATTATTGGTAACAACTTAATTTATAATTTACAACATAAATGATAAAACTTTAACTAATAAGCACCATTGGGTTATATACATTGTTATTAATGTTTAATTCTTAAATAATAATGTCAGATCGCAGTGGCTCGCAGCAGCTCAGTGGTAGAGTGGTTGACCTTCCACCGGCAGGTAGGCGGTTCGATTCCCACCCTCCTCAAGTTCACATTGTCGTTGTGTCCTTGGGCAAGACACTTAACCCACCAGTGCCTCCAGTGGCTGTAACACTGGTAATTAGAAACTAAATGTAAATCGTTTTGGATAAAAGCGTCTGCTAAATGAACAATGTAATGTTTTGTATAATTATAGATAAAAATTATATTTTAATATCCATATTTTTTATTATTTACACATCTATTACTGCTTAATAATGTGTAAAAGTGTTACTGTATTTTCACTAAATTTGCCCCATTGTCTTACTGTTTGCTGATTTACAGCATAGTATACTCGTATATTTTGGCAACTCTACCAAGTTCAGAAATGATCTAAAAACACCCATTTATTTTTTTATGTCTATTTTAGTGGGTAAAATGAGAGTCCTTTGGAGGTGGTGGCAACATTCCTGACTACAAACCTAATAGCTAAGGTCAGTTCCTCCATGTCCGCCGCTTCATGCAGCATTTTCCCCCTTGAGAATCTACAATAAAAACAAATGAGGTCCTAACATAGGACCCCCGAGGACCGCAGTGGCCAAATGCATCTGAGGATCTGCTCGATTATTTTTACCTGACACAGTAAAGAGCCCTCTCATAATAAATGGTGGGTGAGGTGGTGACAGATCTCATTAACCCTTCAATGAATGAAAGAGAGAACATGTTGGAGCAGGGTGAAAGGGTACGAGGTGAACGTGTGCCTAGACAGCTCCCTGAGGTTCAGATCTGACATTTAGGCTAACCTGATGGAGAACACACGCCGTTATGTATCCGTGTTGATGTGAAGTAAATAACCAAGAACAATGTTTATTACTTATAGTAAATATATATATATATATATATATATATATATATATATATATATATATATATATATATATATACATATAAATATATATATATACATATAAATATATATGATTTCATTTGTTTTACATGCCCAATTTAAATATGTGGTCTAGAAATCAGACTTTATTTAAAGACCATGCTAAAATCAGGCTAAGAATATAAAATATCATCTAATTTAGTTCCATTGCTTCAACATCTTCCAAAATAGAGACTAACGTGAGATACAGGTCTTCTGATGAGAAACTGGGAAACAAATACATTCGATATACTGTAAGATGTGAATTCAATTTTTTGTCATCCTAATCAGACTATAATGTTTACAAGCAATTTAAATCTCCAGTAATAATCTAAGACTATGGCAACCATTTGCACTTGGCCTGCAAAAGCTCTTCTCTTTGTTAAAATTGTAAGGAAGCAATACATTTTGTACTTGTTGTAGACTGTCTTTTGTGGTTTCTCTGTAGATGGAAATAGAGTCGACACATAGAAACTCAGATGTGTGTGACACACAAAACGGGAAACAAAAGGATGCTGGTTTAAAAAGCCATGCAATCGGTCGGGAATCAAACCTAATCAACAAGAAAAAGGAAAACGCGTCACATTGAAGTCAGTGTGGACTTGGCAGGTGGCCATTGTTCTAATGAGTGCCCATTAGGAAATGGACTGATTCCCTCTAAGAGACCTTAAACTAATTTCCTGAGGCCTAGTGACTCTTCTGAAGAAGGAGGGGTACCAAAAGGCTGCGTGTGCCACTGGGCCGCCAAGGTGACGGGACATACCGGTAGGAAAAACAGGAAGTGAGAAAAAGGGGTAACGCTGATTGGTGCCCCTCCTTGCTCGCGTGCAGTAAGATAAGAAAAGCCCTGCCCCTTTCCCTTCTTTCATGTTTGTTAGGAGTGTTAATGGGATTGTGTGCTCAAAAATAAACATTCCAGCTACAAAAATAGAACATTAATTTTTAAGTCAAGTCACTAGTAAAACCTAGACTTTATAACATATACATAAGTATACGTGTAATTGAGTTTTTCACATTATTAATACTTAAAGACCTTATGCTCACCATACAATCACAAAGTGATATAGTCTAAGGCTGGAGAAGGTCATTGGTAATATCTGTCTCTCTTCATTGCATTATCTCTCTTATTCCTTCCCACTGAGTCCTTGAGCCAGTTATCAGACAAAACACCTGCTCTACAACTCAGAAATGCAATATATCTAATCAGAACGAGTGCTTTTAGATTTTCCGTCACATATACCTAAAAAGAAGACATATGTGAATTTTATTCCTTTAACGTAAGTTCTGTATCATGTGAAAGTAAGTTACACTTCACTTAAGTGGCCCATTTACTCCACAAAAGTTCAACTGCATCCGTCTTTGTCACATTTTATGACAAATAAGATGACTTATTTAATTTTTTATTTTAACAAAGCCAATACATTTTTCAGATTAATGAACCAAAGAACCTTTCTGAGATCAGCGTAACCCTGCTTGACCTTTTGAAAGGCAAATGACATTTTCATGTCAAATCCTTTTTCTGAGACGTTTAGCCACTATTCTGAGCCTCCTCTGAAGTTTTCTATTGAATTTATAATGACGTTTTGATATGTTTGCTCTTATTTCTTCTCTGAAAAACACACTCTCATTGGAGGTCTTACATTGAGGGAGATTTTAATTAAATAATAAGAAAATATATTATGGTCTAACTCTTTGGATGAGCTATAAAGTATTACTACTGAATTGAAAACAGAAAAGTCAAGCCCATTAATGTGGCACTACCCAATTTTTTTTTTGCCTTCCCTTACTCAAACCACAATTCACCCCCAACAGCATTCTCGAGCCACATCTCTTGCTTTTTTTAATTAAAAAAACAAAACCGGATTACTTTTTACCTCCACAAAAGAATATTACATTACACCAAACTGAAATTTAGAGCTTACAGTAAACTTTGTCAGAACAGGAATTATCTCTGACTTGTGTTTAATGGCCAGTTTTTATCCATTTTTCACGTTGCATCCCATTTCTCTATTTTTCCTTTTTGTGCTGTTTCTTTGTAAAATGACAGTAGCAGTCACTTCCTTTTTGACAAGTTATGTAGAAAAATAAGAGCGCTCCTGTTTCCGGAAGCGGACACGTGAATCCCCAAAGCTTTTGATACAGACCAAACTTCTCATCTATTAAAATCCTTGATAATAAAGCCAGGTTTTATCGTCTCGTTTTTTCACAGACGATTCCTAATAGAATATGCTGTTAGGTTATAAAATATTGCATACTCTCCGTTTAATACAACTAATATTGAGGCTATATAACTACTGTTAAATGAAACACTTCTGAATATACTTGACTTGTTGCTTGTTCACTCAGGGTAGAGTCTGTGGGTGCCACAGTTTAACGCTTTAGCTGTGAAAAATACATTTCACAGGAAAGGTTAAACTGTTGCTTTGACGTGAGAGGTGTGAAGTTCATATTTAATCCTCAAACCCCCAGCCCCCACAAACTCACCTGACACTCTACTGCACCTGAGAGAGGAGATGTAGGGGCGGTTAGGGGTCTGGGGGCTCGTCACAACACAGCGCTGCTCACACATGTCCCAGGACAAAGACCCTAACACCTGTGGGTGCAGAGGTCGGGATGAGGTGGGGCCTGTCTGTGCGGGTGGATTGCAGGGCGGCTGAGAGGGGCAATGGATGTTAAGGAGATATGCATGGTAACTGAGCTAAGTGCTGGGAGGCGTTTAAGAGGATGTTTGAGGCAGAGCTAAAAAGGGAAATGGATGAGAATGTGGTCAGTGTACATTGTGTGCAGGGCTCTCTCCACGTCGCTGCTTCTCCATACGGTCCAGGTGTGCGCTTGGGTCCATTGTCATCCAACTGGACTTATCGGCCCCTCTTCAGTCTGTCAGCTACCTGCTCTTTGATGTCTAGGAAGTCTTTCACGGTCTTTCCGTGTGGGTCAACATTCCTACAGCACACACACTGACATGCACAGTGCAATAACACACCTGCGTGTGCGCACACATGTACAGGAGCTGAACCACTGGGAGGAAGGAAAGGAGAGCAAAGGGAGGAATAACAAAAGAACAGGAGGGGAGTGAAGTACAAGTAAACACTTGCTCTGAATCACAAAAGACAGCCCTAACATGGGGCCAAAGAAAAAATAAAGAGAAGCTTACTTGTAGAAAACTCAATTGAATAGCTGGGAATAATGCAAGTATTTTTTTTTTTATCGTTTCATGCAAAGTAAATGTCAGTATTGTGAAGAAAATAAAACATCAATACACAATTCAACAAATAAATAGTTGGAGGTATTACAAGAAATACAAAAGGTAGTGTAGGCCGCTGCAGTGTTTGACACATTGAAGGGTGGCACATTTGAAAGTAACAAACATGGACTGCACTATTAATCAACCCTGTGTCAGATCTTGAATATGAAGCAAAAGGCTTCTTCCATAAAACTAAAAAGAAAAACATTACCAATATTTTTTTAATATGGTATACATACTATATAATATATCCACCTAATATGTTTTCAATGTATTGTAATGATCACTGGTCTAAGAAAGGAGAATAGTTTAAAGGTAATGAATGATAAGATAACTAAAATGCACCTGCACTTGTATCAAGGTCAATATTATACAATGAGAAATAGAACCAAACCTTTACAATAAGAAACAGTATAAGAGAGGATTCACATGTTGCTCATGTTTTTTTGTGGTTATTCGCACAAAGCATTAAAGCCACTTCTCTCTCAGGTCCTGTCATAGTGTCCATGTTCTTTCTCTGTATATCTGTATATCAACCCCTAAACACAATATTTAACCAAACTGTTGTCTCCTATAACAGTCTTCCTCCTCATATCGAGCCTGTCTGTGGTTATTTTCTCAGCGCTCTTGATGACTAGTGCTGACAGACGACAGACTGTCAAGGGCCTCTGTTCACACAAACAGCTTCACCAACACACTTTCACTCACTCTTACAGCTGCTTCCACACACTTAGCTTCACTGGCAACTTTTTTCAGAAGGGAAGATATAGATTAAATCAAAATGTATAACAGAGACAAGGAGAGGAAAGATTGGCTCTCCATTGGAGCATGTTTTTCTTTACTGAAATACATTTGCTTGAAAAGAGAGTACGGGTTGGTCCCTGAGGTTAAGTTTCTCTTTTTTCTCTTTGACCTATGAACTTAATAGTGTAGTTTTACATTTTACGTTAATTTAAGGCAAAGATGAAGTCTGTGTCAAGGTTGGAGCCACGCCTGCATAGCTCTGTCGACTTCTTTCAACCAGGTGCACATGGCAGAGCTGAGGAGCTTTTATCCCAGGCAGATCCCTGGGAATGTAGGGAATTTCTCCCAGACGCTCCTGGTCACAGTGCCCTGGCAGCCTCTACACACAGCTCCTCTGCCTCCCCCTTAACCCCGACACCATTGACAGACACAGCCCAAAGAGCAGACACCTGGCTTTGAGAGCACACACACATACACACACCCTGGGGAAGTGCAGAGAAAGTCAGGGATCACCAGAAACACTCTAGAGAAACAGGAGAAGACAGAACAGACCAGATGCAAGATAGTACTCATCAGGACGAAGTGAGATGGGGGGGTCAGGGGCACGAAACACAAAACTGAGACGTAAACAAACTTCTTTAGTCCCATTTCTCGACAATAATATTCTGTTTTCTTCTTTCTAATTAAATGCTTTCACAAAGAACTTCAGCAAACTTTAAAACTGCCACAATGAATCAGGAAAAGTGGTTGATCAAGAGTTAACGGCAGAGTCTCCTCAGCTGAGGGCGCGGCCTGGCTGTCAGTCAGGAGTTAACACCACCTGAGAGACCTGTCAACTCACTTCCTCTCCTTTCTACTGCCTGTCAATCACTCCACAAAACCACACATTCAAATATATCATAGACTTTATGTTACTTTATTGTTCATTGTTCAAGGTGTAATGTTTTTTTACGAACAGAAGAAACTGGAGGGTCTTTATGGGTCTTTATGAGTGTCTTTAAGTGCAGTACCCTAGTTCCATTCATTAAACATGTCATTTGATTTCTTCCTAAATGAGTAAATCACTATATAATCACTATAAACTGGGTGCGCCTGATTAGTATTTATATAGCAAAGTTGTTCACTTCTATCAAAAAAAACAAATCCCTCCAGTGCATGTTATTTAGGTTTATCTGTTTATTAAAGTGTGATGCCAATAAAGCTAACATTAATTAAAGTTACTGGATTAATTCCAACTCTGCCACTGGTGCATGAAACATTTATATTAAAGCTCAAAATTGACAAAAGTAACCAATGACAAGCTTTTAGGTCAATTAAACAAGTCAAACACTGCTTGAATGTTGTGCTTTGTTACGGATGGTGTTTCCCCTTGTTGCTGCGCTAATATGCAGTAATGTCTTGTCCTAATTCACACGCTGAAAGAATGAAAATCATTTCACTGGTGGGAAGAGAATTCACAATGTTTCTTGCAGCTAAACCTACGCACACACCTCACTGCTATGTAAACACTGCAGGGCACGGTTCTCCTCGCCTCTCTTCCCTCTGTCTGTGTCTGCACCTCTGAGGCTAAGACAAACACAAGGGGTGTGTGATACACTCATATCTCAACACACCTTGCCCCTTTTCATTCTCCACATGGGCTGAGATTAAAGGCAGGTGGTTCAGCTGCTGTGTATGAGGTAGAAAACCCAATTGTAGAGATCGGTCAGTGATGTTTATGTCAATGCTATTGAGATTTATGCAAAATGTTTAAGCACCTCTTTTCATCGCTGCTGTGACTCCAGGTTTGATGCAGCACTTCTGTGGTAATGTTGTGTCTTCTGCTTAAATCTCAAAGGTTTTTACCAGGAGCCTCTTTAGCAAAAGTGTATGAGCTCAAGATGCTATAGGGCCCCGTGTAGATCCCTCATAGGAGTTAAATACATGGAGAAATAACGTACATGGATGACTCCATGGATAACTACAGAAAAGGGATTTAAAGTAGAGGAAAATTAGTTTAAAGGGACAATGGGTAGTTCTTGTCAGTGTGCAGCTGTGTGGTGTCTCTGTCAGTCGGCCAGTCTCTGTTTCACAGAGCATTCTTCTGAACCTCTCTAATAGGCTGACAACCCCCACTTCCTTACAGCGCTGACCCACTATTGGTTCCCTGGGGGTAATGGACCTCCCCAACACTCAGACAGAGAATCATATGTGAAAAGTGTGTGTGTGTGTGTGTGTGTGTGTGTGTGTGTGTGTGTGTGTGTGTGTGTTTGTGTGTGTGTGTGTGTGTTTGTGTGTGTGTGTATGTGTGTGTGTGTGTGTGTGTGTGTGTGTGTGTGTGTGTGTGTGTGTGTGTGTGTGTGTGTTTGTGTGTGTGTGTGTATGTGTGTGTGTGTGTGTGTGTTTGTGTGTGTGTGTGTGTGTGTAAGTAAGAAAATAGCAATGTTATCATCTACAACTGGGTTTGATGTACTTTTGGATGGAAATGTGTGCTTATCTCCTGTGGGATTAATTATCTGTGTAAAAAGTGATGTTGTAAAACATGTTTTGTGTAAACCTCAACCGTAACCGCCATTCCCAAGTTATAGTGTTATAAATGAGTTATAGTAGGACACATGAAAAATGACAGTGCTCTGACAGGTCACCTCACAATGGGAAAAGGAGGAAATAGTTAAGAAAAAGTAAAAGCCCACTGAGAATGACACTGAATAATCAAATTTGTCTTTTAATTACTCATAAGATTTTAGGCAGTAGCAGGGTCCATATAAAAAAGGCACTTCAAACTGCTTACTAAAGTGACACTTACAGACAGGTGGAGAATTACAACAGTACTCTCTCCTCCATCATCCTCCCGTTGTAAGTGGCACTAACACAAACAGGAAGCAGGCAGATGGATGGCGCAGGACACAGGGCTGTAACTAAAGAAGGGAACACAAGGGCTCTTCTCTGTGACTGCACACCGAGGCTGAACCATCTCTCCATCTTCATCATGTCATCACTTAATTAAAAGGTTAGGCCATGTTTATTCTTTCTATTAGCAAGATTTGAAAAACATCAACAAGCACTTATTACCGTGACTCACCGCCTCCGGACAAAGCCAGCGCTAATTGCAATGTGTTTGTGTGCAGAAAGAATGAACTTTAAGCTACTCTAAGGCAAATGTTTATTATAGTTGATATGACACTTGACACTGAATTACCTTAATTCCTGATGAGTAAGTTGCCTTTACTGTCTTACTGCTCTTTTGCACACATTTTGTTTTTTTGGCATTGGTGACCACATTTGTGCCTTCAGAATAAATAAATAAAAAATAAAAATAAATAAAATATCATTTAGGCCTAGTGCCCTCATCTTTAACACAGATTTTATATTTGGATGTACTGTATGAAACTGTACTGTACTGAAATTTTATACATATACACTTTTTTGAACCAAGGTGCATATCATGTCTGCCTCTGTCTGTGCCACTCGCAGCTGACTCTTTATGGAACAATGAAAATAGGTAGATATAAGATGTATGTAAAGATGTATATATAAGTGAAGCATTAAATTATTTTGTATTTAATTAAAGAATAAAAATAGAAAAATGGGGTAGGACCTGAAAAGTTTGTTAGAAAGTTCTTCCTACTCCTTTTGAACATGAGAATTACTAAACTGAATTATTTACTATGGAAAGATTGTGCTTAAGTACATGACTTAATTTGGCTGTTATTTTAATTTTATATATGTATGCATGACTGTATGTATATAATTTTTATTAGTATTTTTATTTACATGTTCAAATAAACTAAACTAAAATAAATAAATAAATAAATTCAACTGGCAATCATTTTTCTTTTAGTTACAGACCAAAGTACCAGGTAATGTGGAAAATGAGCCAGTGAGACATTTCATTGCACTGTACTCTATTTTAGTTTCATAATATTGAGTATTAATACGTATTAGGGGTGTAAAAGTGCATAAACGTCACATTTTGGGTTTGGTTTCAGTTCTTGGAAGTTAAGGTTTGGTACATTTCATTACAATGTCAGCACACAAATCTTGTTTTATCCACTTGTCTTTGCCCGTTATTGTTTTTGATGGGAAGGAAAAATGTGTTTCATACAGCAGACTTTTAAGGATATGGGAGTGTCTGGCTTTATGTTGAGCAAATATAGTTTAGGAAGAAGAAAACAAAAATAATGCCTACATTCTAGCATGTAGTCTATCATGTTATAATTTATGTTCTTGTAATTGATTTTTTAAAAATGTTTTCTTGTGACTTTTCTTCTCTCACTGTAGCTTCAGCTGTTACCTTGCAATGTCCACTCTGCCCTGGCAGTGAGCGTGCAGCATCTCGTGAGTGTGGTTCTCCCCAGAGCTGCTCTGCTGTGAGTGAGTCACAGCAAGAGGACGACTGGAACTGCGGCTGTGCAATGCTTTTAAACTCAGACTAAATGTAGCCTTATAAAAGTAAAGAAGCTAGAAAGTTGTGTGCTGTTCATGGATGCTCTGCAAAACAGTCTGCCACTTAATAATGTCCGTGTGGAAACTCCCGTGTGAATGGTTCCACGTGGAGAACCAGCATAAATTATAAAGAAATTAACTATTTGTTGTTCTGAAACGCTACACACGTGTACCAAACCGAATATACGGTACCAGAATGATACACTACATCTACGTGTACCGCTACACCCCTAATATCTACATTTGTTTATAATAATAATAATAATAATAATAATAATAATAATAATAATAATAATAATGGATTGGATTTATATTACGCTTTTCTTCCGAGGGACTCAAAGCGCTTACAGGCCGTCCATTATTCATTCATACACAGTCACACTGGTGATGTTAAGCTACAACTGTAGCCACAGATGCCCTGGGGCAGACTGACAGGGACGTGGCAGCCATTTTGCCCCTACGGCCTCTCCGACCATCACCACATACATTCAGTGAACATTGTTACACATTCATACAAGGCAAGGTGGGTTAAGTGTCTTGCCCAAGGACACAACGACAGTATGAACTGTGGGGAGAGCGAACCCACTACCTTCCGGTTGAAAGACGACCACTGAGCCACTGCCTCCCTTCTGCCTTTTCAACTCATCAATTCTAAATCTACCAGTGTAAACACATCTATTGCTATAAATATTCACACAGGTCATAATCAACTACAATTAACAATGTAAATGCATGTTTTTTGCCAACTGAGAAACCTTTAAAGATGTTTTGACAAGGCAATAATTACTGAAGTATGTTGTCCTATAGAAGCTGAATGTGATAAGCCGGTGCAATGAAGAGCAGAATATAAAAGCTGTAGTGTGTTTGTTAGTCGCTCTCTATCTGACTCTATCTGATGTCTGCTAAACTCTGTCTGTTAGGCTGGGTCCAGATAGGCATCTTGCCCCAATTTGAGACAGGACACACACCTCTATCAAATACCACAGAACCACTGAGTGTGTGTCTGAGGCTTGTGTGATTGAATCGCTGTGAGTAAGATAAGGCTGCTGCGGTGACGGTGCTGCTGTGAGACAGTTGTGTGTGGTAGTGCTGTATTAATGCGTAGATTCGAGTAAAGCAGGAAGAGCACTACTCTTCGGTCGATGCTGGCGATAAGGGAGTGTGTGAGCCTGGTGTGTCACTGGGAGGTGGGATGGGTTCAGTGGTAGGACAAGCTTGTCTATGCTGGTATTCGTGAGAGGATCCCAAATACCAGGGTGGAATGGAAGGAGGGAGGTCTGGGAACATGGTGGAGGATTGTGACGGGGAAATGCCCACAGCCTGGTACAATATCTGTTAAGGGCATAATCAGCTGTGTTCATCAGTAGGTGTATGAAGGTGTATTAAAATTTAAAACAGAAATGAAAAAGACAATCATAATTGTAAAACAAGATTGAAACTTTTATGTAAAAACACATTTATGTTTACCATGAATAATAATTAACCTTTAAAAGACAATACAGAACGGTGCATCTTATTTTAGCTACTATCTGAGCAGGTTCTTTCACTAGCTTCAATCAAAAATCAGCAGATTATCAAAGGTGCATGGCAAACTACTTTAATAATAATCATAATTATTTTAATAAAGATGTATTCTTTCTTTTAGCACACTTGTTATTGTGTTATGATAATAAAGGAAAGATAGTGCATGTGCAGTGTTTACATTATTAAAGATCCAGCTCACACAAAATGTCTCCTGTTGCTTTTTTATTAATTTAGTTGTTTGAAATTTTCAAATTAGGCCTGCTAAAGGTAATGTTTACCTCTTGGTCCTGATTAGCACAAGTAATTCAATATGCCTTCAAAAATACTGTTACTCAAACAGTACAGTTCTCATCATCTTTAACAAGACATGCAAACAGACATTGTCATGCAAATACTGTGTAAACCCGTTCACAGCACTTAGCCAAAAGCCATGAAAAGCACAGCTGACCAAGTGTAAAAGCACAAAAACTGGACACACATGCTACACACACGCATGCATAAAACAGGAAGAGAATGAAGAGGCAGCTCACAGAACCAAACAAAAGCTGTGCCCCTACACAAACACACAAACACAATGAGCATTGAGAGCACTGAACACTGACTTGGAAAAGCACTAAAAGTAGCTCAAATTTGAAGTCAGCTTATCTGCAACACAGTGTTTTTGCTTCATCGGGCATGTAAAGCCCAATGCATATCCTTCCTTGTTTCCGAAAAGCTGAGCGTGAATGACGTTAATGCACGGGGAAGTCAAACCTCTTGTGGGTTGTGTTTATGTGTGCGTTCTCACATAAATCATAATAAGACACCAAACAAACAAACTTTCTATTGATGCTAAATTATTGATACAATAATGGTGTGATATAATCTAGCAGCGTGTGTCTCGGAAAGGCACAAGACAACTGCAACGAGGGCTGAACAGGGGCGAAAGGTAAATATTTGGTCTAGTAAAAGTGGCAGTGTTTATGTTAAGAGTAGTGAAGCTGTTTGTCTGAATCCTTTCTCCGCTTCCAGTGTGTAAACTTGGCTTTTAGATAAAGAGTCTGCCCGGTTCTCCTCACAGAGTTGAAGTAAAAGAGAGTGAGGGAAGGATAACAAAATAAACACATAACAGCAGCTCCTATCTCTATCAGAAACATTTACTGTACCATAGCACAACAAATAAGAAGGTGACAAGTGAGCAAAACATAAATACCATTGCCCTTTAAAAACAATGAGGGGAACACAATAAGATGACACTAAGACACTGATAAAGGAATTACTTTATCAGTTAAACGAGGCTTTACAGCAATTTATAACTACAAAAAAAATATATTCCTTCTAACTCAGTGTTTTGGCCCAGACAGAAATGCTGAAAAAAAGGTGATAAAATGAGGTGGAGAGATCTAGAAGATGGATGAGAACAGAAAGCTGCAGACCAATACAGAGATGTAAAGATAAGCCGTGTCCAGAAAATGGAGAGGTTCATTCGGGCCAAAGATGAAGAGATAGCACAGCCAATAAGTTCCTTAGTGCGAAAGAAAGAGTCTTTTCTGTGGTGTTGTCAGTCCAACTGAGTCCACTCTACAAAGGAATATTTATCCAGCAAATAGAATTAAAGAAATCAACAGAGCTTGAAATGGATGGAGGGAAGTTGCAGAAAGTAAAGAAACTAATGAGTGCAGTAAAGGTCGAAGAGACTATTTCTACCAAATCAGAAAAGTATTCTTTGTGGTAAAGGTGTCTCAAATATTCACTGGAATATGCACAGTTATAGACTTACAGCATGAAGTGATACCCATGTTTAAAAAAAGGTCAAAGTTTAAAAGTATCAAGATAGATGGTTAACATATTTAGTCATTCAAACAGCATCTACAAGTAATTTCTACTACTACTTCTACTTATGATATATAAACAGGTTTCCTTACATTTCAACATTCATATAGTCTATATTCTTTCATTTGTGATATACACTGTGATGATGTGACACCACTGACTCCACACACAGACATCAAAGTCTAGTGACCATCTTTCTCAATACAATAATGTCTGAAATGTCAATAATGCCAAAACACTACATGCTTCTGTCTCTCAGACCACACACTAGAAAGAGACTTGACTTTATTGGCCACTCTTTGATGCTCTTGTATTTTCATTGGGAATTAGCTTTCCTGCCCCTTTTGACGGCAACGACCTGTTAAACAAGAGCCAGCTGTACAAGCCAGTGATTACATCTCATCTCCGAACCGTTTGACCCAGATACCCCATACAGTGTTCGGTCCCCTTCTTTCATAAATAAGATGCAAATGAGTAATAGAGTTTGTGTGTCTTAAGTGAAAAAAGAGACTCAGAGTTAGTTTAATAGCTCACCAGGTCATGACAGTGAGAGAAACAGAACGGTCCAGCCTTCACCCTGACAGAGCCCACACATTCTCCAGATAGTTGGGTTTCTCAAATGAAAGGCCCTCGCATGGCAGGGCAGCGCGCTGATTCAGCTGCACGTTATTGTCCCTCAAAGATGCTTTTACAGGAAAAATATTATGATACATCTGCACATATTTAGCTCTCAGGACTCACACACTCAGCTATTTATTTGACGGTATAGACATGGAAGTGGACACACATTTAGAAAGGCAACAAGCTTTGGAGAGATTACACACTTGTTAAAATGTTGATGTTGCCTCAAACCAATAAGAGCATTATCTGCAATTGGTCAGTTGCCCATCAGACAGACTGATTATATGGAAGCTAATCCAAAACTGATCTCCTTTTTTAGTTTTGTCTTTTTCTTCTCTCTCTTCAAACAAACGTTTTTCACTAAAAGTGCAATCCCGCCTCGAGTGCTGGTGCTGTAGCATGGTGAGAATAAGAAAATGCTTTAAATGAGACTGGAATTCTTTGAAGTAGAGGACAGGGGGTCTGCATTTCTACACATAGAGACATCCTTGTATTGTTAGACATTTAAGGACAACCTTTTGACTCACATTGTGTCTTTAACCCTTTAACATAACACATGGCAAGGCAACAGGCACCCTGCAATTTTCTCTCACCTTATTCTGACCTAAATCAGACCAGATTCTTCTTCCAAAAAATGCCACAGATGTGGTCTCATGAAAGTTTACTATAATTGACCACTATTTGGTTCCTGGGGAATTGGCCCCCATGGAAGATTTAAAAATAATCTTGTATAAATCCAATTTAGACCACAAGTACACAGGCTTTTGGGAACTCACAAGCAGGAGGAAAACAAGGTCTTTGAAATTTTAGCCGCATCATAATATAATGACACAGTTCATTGCATTTCTCTCTCTGTATATGGCACAGACCCGAGTATAACCCCGCATGACCCTGTGGGCCTTTGGTCTGAGGAGCCTCACCGGTCGCCTCTATCTCTCTTTTTCTCCTTCCTTGTTATTTGTTCAGTATGTAGTACAAATTTCCCCATGTTGAAGGCTCATAGCGAACTGTGCCCAACCTCAGCTTACCTTATGGAGCTTATTACAATGCCACAGAGTTCAGATCTGACAGATCCAATAACCCCTCCACCGTCGTTCAGTGGAGAAATTGCTCCGAGCGATCCACGGCGAAAAACGCCCCACGCCTCACCCCGCGTTTAAAGTTATGATCCTTATCGTAATTAATTCAATAAAGCGGTAATGTGCTGCAAACCCGGCACCCCCCTGCCTTGTCCAGTGAGCAGGGGGATATAGGCTTTCAGGTCCAGGCTCTCTCGCTGACTTCAGTGTCGAAGGTAATAAGGAGCAGACAGGAGTGAGACAGCGATAGGTATGTCTGCACCAGCGCGAGTAAAGACGCCTAATCGAATTTGTTTTAGACTTTAAAAAGATACTTTCAAGGGTTTGTGTTAATAACCTAATAAAAATGTAAAATGGAAAGCTGATCCAATGGTCAACAGTGGAATGAGACCATTTTTAATTTGGAAAACTTGAGTTGGCTTCAAATAATTGGCTACCATCCTGTGCATGCACACATTGGCTTCCTGGGATGTCTCAACATCACAGAGTTGATTAAGTCAATTACGACTCTATGACTGTTAAAAGACCATAAAGGTGGGATAAGAAGAAGACCATCTAATGTACATTTAATTATAGTACACTGTAGCATATGTCTTAGTTACACCTAAAGTGATAAATGGTTAGCTTCTGTTAAGTGTTCCTCTCTTTCTCTTCTCATGTCAACACACATTAACAGATCATATCAATATTATCACAGAAAACAGATGTCATCACAACTTTTTAGAGTAATTGGGAACATGAATTGACTTTAGATGAAAAATTACCAGTCACGTGTTTTGTTTTACCCAAGCCTTAATTATTTGAACAGACTTCTGGAGATTGAAACAAGTGATTAGAAGAGAACTGTAACATGCCACAAGAAGTGTGCTGGAGAGTGTGCTCGCTTCAAATACTCACTGCTTCAGTTTCAGTTCCGATTCTTTTGTTGTTCTTCAATCCTTCAACTTCCTAATTTTCCATCTTCATTTCATTGCGTCCTTCATTCCCCCTTTCTGTCCATCATTTCTTTGTTCATAAACAGGTAAGATGTTAACAATTGTAAAGTGTGGCCAAAAAAAGTGTATGTATATGTTGTTCACATTGCACATGTAAGGGATTTCCTGGTAGCTCACTTAGAAGAGCACATACCAAATACGCAGAAGACCAGGGTTTGATTCTTGGTCGGTTTATCTGCCCATTCCCAAAACTGTGATCAAAATGACTTTTTTCTTTTGGTTGCACCACTTAATTAAAGGCAATGTTTTTGACATGGAAGAGTGAATTGTGATTGTTGATATTGTGACCAGTGCAGCTCTAATTTAAACCAAACATATTGTGGATTTTATTAACCCATCCCCAATTTTGGCACTTCTTCTGTGTGTCAAGAAGAAGTTCATTAATCATGTCTAACTTCAATCAATAAACCGTGTTTCTCACTGTGTCAATGTAGAAATATCTTGTAGTGTAGCTGAACTTTGCACATGGTGTATAAATGGTTAACTGAAGCTGGACCACCTTAGAAAACAGGAACAAAAACAATGTCTTAATCCAAAGGCTAAGCTCTGTAAAGCAAAGAAACCCGGTGCCTTAAGGCAGCGAGCTGAGCCCATTCTCTGGTTACATTTTACGGAGGAGAAAATAGTCTATTTACATTATTGGCATAGTGCAATATGACTTGGCAAGAACTTATCTAACAATTGAATATTATGAAATACTCTCTCTTAGAACTCAAGTATGTTTACAGTCCATTCACTTCCTCCCTGTCAACTCTCAGACCATTGTAGTGCAATAGATCTGTCAATATTAAGTTCACTGAAGATAATAGTTTGTTAATGGTTTTGAATGGTTGTGTTAGTATGTGGTCTATGCTGATTAATCATGGGCCAACAACTCCTCAGTCAGCTCAGGATATATGACCAACGTTTGCACCCATTCCTCTCCCCCATCCCTTTCACAGTCCCCCCTTCAGATTGATTAAATTGGATCAAGATGACACCAATAATTGGCTCAAGCTGGGGCCGGTGCTCAGACCCAACGATCCATATCTAACTCTTTTTGTTGCGATGGTGTCCCTTTTCCCGCACCGCGCTCCATTTGGAATGGTTTACCTTGGCTTCATCACAAGCGTTTTTTTTTTTTTTTTTAAGCCCAATCCCCCGCTGAACACAACAGTCCACTGACATCATGAGAGGGACGGAAAGGTTACATTTTTCGCAGATGTCTGAGAAATGATCAGCATTGGGTTTATTAGATAGCCACCCATTTCATGGCTTTTGTTCAATATCCTCAGGGAAGACATACACAGAAAGAGGATGAAGTGTTTTGGTGTGAAATGTTCCTGCTAGCTGCCGTTTTAAGTTATAAAATAGTTTTAGGACTTTGAGGGATGATTTATTTAAAAATTTTTTGAGTGTTAGAAAAGTGATAATAATCTTGGCTCAATCAGTAAAAAAAAAAAAAAGATCACGTCACAGATGGTCACAATTTTGGCAAAAGCATAAAAGCATTCCTTCAAAATCCAGGAAATTTTATTTGTAGCTCAGAAAAGGCTTCTGCTAATCGTCCTTATTGTGCACATGTTAAACTTCAATGATTTATTTTTTAAGGAGATCACAAAGCAAAATGTTTGAAGCTCTAATGAATTCAAAGTAAATTGTTGCAAAGGGCAGCAACATGAGTACAGAAAGGTTTAATCAGAAACAATATACAGCCCACAGCTCGGGCAAGTGACCTGCCATTGCCTGCTAAATAGGTCTGACATGTTTGTTATCCTTAGAAATTCCTGACTACTGGAATCTACTTTCACTCTTCAGGTTGCTGATTTTTCCTGGCCTCTGCATCGTCTTGGCTCTGCTCCTCCTTGTGTGAAAGACACATAAACATCCCAATCAAATGATTTTCAAAGATGATTTATACAAATGTGCCATAGACTGAGGATGAGTAAAAAGAAAACTCTTGCTAAGTGTCTTGCTAAAGAGTTCATCTACCACATCCCAATTCAAAATATTTGAAGCATTTAATCTGCAGGCATGTTGATGGTGGTCCTTAGTCTAAAGTGTCCCATTATCCATTACTATTAGTTTAATATAAGTAAAAAAAAACAACATTTGAAATAGCAAGTATTATACACTCTTGAATCGTCTTTAAATGGCAGTGTGTGGCCTCGGAAGATGATGAAAAGGTCAACACTTAAAGACTGGAGTTCCCACTTGAATGTCACTTTGGTTAAGTTTAAGACAAGCTTATATTTACATTTAGACAGCCTTTTCTTATACCAAGGCCTAATATAGTGTAGCTACACTGAGTTCTAGGTTTAAACAATGGATTTACCATAGACCCTGGTGTTAATGTTAACCCAACTGCATCACAAATCACAGTAGTCTTTGGCAAGCCCACTGACAGAATTGGGGGCCCTGGCCATAGGGTTTGTCCAGGGCCCCCAATTCTGTCAGTGGGGCCCTGGCCATAGGGTTTGTCCAGGGCCTCACTGACAGAATTGGGGGCCCTGGACAAACCCTATGGCCAGAGGCCCCTTATATTATTTTGTCCCTATTACTAAAGCATTAGAGGGCTTAGTCTTAGTTTTGGGCCCCCCAGACCCTGAGACAAATATTGTTAGTTGTGTGCTCGCAGCACACTAGATTTCTGTCCAACCGTATATGTTGGGTACTGGAAAAAGTTGGATTAGGTAAATGGTGCATCTTATCAGCGCTCCATCAAAGGACCCTAGCCAGTCTTTGTCTGATGCATTCAATTAGGCCATACAGCACTCTATCTAATGCTTTAACTCAGTCCTATAGGCCAAGGTGATCTGGCTGCACTGGAGCTGTGGACAAAACCTCAGCCTGTCAAATCTGATCGAAGCAAAGCCTTGTGGATCCCATCGCTTCGTCACCAAGGTTACTAATCAGATTTCCATCCAGTCCAGCTTCATGCAGGATTTCCTGATCAAACGCTGCAGCTTGGCCCCACTGGCTGGCCGGACCCATTATCTAATATGTTTTCTATGTGGAGGGGTCAAGCACAGTGTATAGCTCTGGGAGAAACACTATACCTGTCTTTTGGAGCAGGCTGGAGGTAGAGCCATGACAGGTTAAAAAGGAAAGGAATTGATCTCAGAAGGGTCAAAGTCAGGACTCAACTTAGTTTCAACTTACATCAGGGACAAATAGCACTGGAAAATATTCAGAGCTCTATAAGCCTGAACCTGAACACGTAAAATTAAAATAGAAGAATACATATCTCTCTCTCTCTCTCTCTCTATATATATATATATATATATATATATATATATATATATATATATATATATATATATATATATATATATATATATATATATATATATATATATATATATACTCTACCACTATATTTGTATATGCTGTACCACTGAGCCACGGAGCCATGGAGCCACTGCCGGCCATATGGGCGGCAGTGGCTCCTTCAACCGGCAGGAAGGCCGTCCTTCAACCGGCAGGAAGGTAGTAGGTTCGAGTCCCGCTCTCCCCACAGTTCATACTGTCGTTGTGTCCTTGGGCAAGACAGGTAACCCACCTTGCTCCCAGTGTCCGTTGCACTGGTGTATGAATGTGTGTGACTATAGAGGTGTGTTTGGTGGTGGTAGGAGAAGGTTGAGCGCCGTTTGTGTTGCAGCCCCCCTCTCTGTCTGCCCCAGGAGTGTGTGAATGGGGTGAGAGGAAGCACGATGTAAAGTGCTTTGGGTCCCGAGAAGGGTGCAGGAAAGCGCTATATAAATGCATGCCCTTTACCATTTACCATATAAATATATATATATATATATATATATATATATATATGCTAACTTGGTGTATGTGTGTGTGTGTGTGTGTGTGCGCGCGCATGTGTGTGTGTGTGTGTGTGTGTGTGTGTGTGTGTGTGTGTGTGTGTGCGCATGCGTGTTTGTGTGTGCATGTGTGTGTGTGTGTGTGTGCGCATGCGTGTTTGTGTGTGCGTGTGCGTGTGTGTGTGTGTGTGTTTGCGTGTTGGTTTGAATGTCTTCATGCAAGACTTCAGAAGAAAAAACTTTTTTCTATTTATTTTCCTGACATAGGCTGGCATATAGTACCAGTATATATTATATATATATATATATATATATATATATATATATATATATATATATATATATATATATATGCTAGCTGCTAAAACTGAGAATAGATTTTAATGCACAGATTTGTCTTCCAATTATGACATAAAGTGTGTCCAAAAGTGCAACTTATTCCTTTAACAGTTGTTTAAATTGACAGCTTTATGTGGTTGCAGCTAAAACAGCCTTAAAGCTTAGGGGAAAGGGTCAGGTTATATGTCACCTGACTTTTCTACTGTTGGCAGTGCTGAGGCACCATGAGCTCAGACGTGGGTGGTAGAGACTGACAGATGTGGCAAGCCATACGCTGATGTAGAACCACTTCTATTGTTTTGAAAGCTCCCTCCACATGGATCTGTAAGCTTGAGTTGTGACCCACTATTGCTGGGTAGCTTGTGATGAAGGTGATAACAGCACCTGCCAAAATGAGAGAAAAAATAGAAAAAAAGAAACACAGAGCAAAAGGAAGGAAGCAGAAATGGTGCTGAGGTCACAAATATACTTGGTGTATGGTGCGATGTGTTCAAGGCGAGAAAAGGCAGACAGACAAGTGTTACGACAGACTAAGGACAGAGAGGGAGAGTGCTGAGTGCTGAGAGTCGGGTGATTCTATTTCACTTAATGTAACCGTGGAGGGCTGGGAGCCCCAGTGCTGCCCGCTCTGGGCTCCTTAATGTAAATAGCCGTCGCTGCCCCAACACTCAGGCACATGTGAACACGCCATAGCCGTGTTATATGACTCTGTCTAACCAAACAGCACTCAGAGACGCAAGAATTTGCTCCGGCTCTGTTCCCATCACTTGAACAACTTAGGGGAGAGACAGACAGAGACACAATGAGAGAATGATCATGGCGCTGGGAGAGGAAACATTTCTTTGGCGTGAGGCAAAATACAATTACCAGAGAGACATACTTTTAAAGACAGAAAAAAGAAGTTAAGGAAGGAGGAGAGGAAGCAGAGATCTCCTGGAGTGAAAAGTTCATGATCTCTTCAGAAATGTCCTCTGCATCAAGTTCACTAGTCTCTGTGGGACTTGAAGTACCGTGACCTTATTGGCTGTCAGCCTGAGTTTGAGGCGCCTGATTGGCTGTGGCACATTCCTCATTCTAACCCACTCTAACTTATGGCCATTAATGTCAGTCTATCAAATGATATGCTTTCTGAGTGCTCATTCAGATGTGTTATACTTGTCAGGGAACCAACTTCAAGAAGACTAAAAACATTTAGCAGAGGCTCTGTAGAAAACTGGTAAATAAGTACCATGGTTAGATAATTTTTTATATAATTGTATACATACTATACAAGGTTTATTGATCAAATTTAACTTTAAATTCTGAAACTAAACTCAAACCAAACTTCTAATATAATCCAATCTAAAAATACAAAATATTATATTCTAATATAATGTCTAATTCATTAAAAGTTAACTAGTTAAAGTTAGCTGGTTAATTACAAATATCTATTAATGTTTGCCTTCACTACAGTTTGAGTTTGACAGCGTAGCCTTATTATGTCATATAGAAGTCCTTTTCTCCAATAAAAGTTCAAGTACAGGTCAATTTCTTGTACATTGGTCCTACTCTTATTCCCATCAGTCATCGGCGTTGTCACATGTGTCAAACATGATGTTGGCCTGTGGCAGCCCTCGCCCCCTCGCTTCATGGGTTAAAACAATACACCACATCCTTCCATTGTGCCCGCTGTGCCCGTCTGCCCCGCATTACACCTCCAGGGGCCCGACAGTGTGGGCATAAGGTGCGAGTGCCCATCCTGTCCCCAGGCGCTATACGTGTGCACGGTCACGTGTATGTGTCTGCAAACTGGCCACAAGTGAACGGAAGTGGACGTCCACATAGGCATGCATAAGCGGGAATCCATTAAGCCCCATGTTAAACAAACTCAACATGTGCTGTTTCCTTTTCCTATAATGTGGAGCTTTTATCCAGGCTGACCCAGAGGCGAGCAGCTCCGGAGTCCAGCTCTGCGCTGCAAGTTGAAAGACGAGGCCAGACCCTGAGGTTACTTCATAAGAGGTGAGAGGTCAAAGGCAGTGTCATTGCAGATCAAAAGTTTGGAAAAAAGCCTGCTTTAGCAGAGAGATGTAAAGCAACGTATTAGTAATGCTATTGGTGCTAATAAAATAGGGACATTTAAAGTGTTTTATTTATTTGTACTCAAGGTGAACTGCCAAGTTTTTAAAATTCAACAAATTCTTCACAAAAATAAAAGAAGTTTAAAATTCAAAATAAGCACATAGATACTGTATTTACATACATACATTTAATACAGAAAAGTTCAAATGTGGGACCAGAGTTGAAAATGAACTGAAGTTTTCTTATCAATCATAGATCTACATTAACTTCTGTATCATTTCACAAATTTAAATGGAGACATACAGTTTGGCATAGCATACTGTCAATCGTCATACAGTAAACAAATATGCTTCTCCCACCTTTATACCTTACAACTCATGTGCAGCGAGTGGGTTAGCTAGGCGCCGTCAATCCTGTCTTTTTCTTTTTATCACACTCCAGCATCAGGACTGGCCCTGTTGCTCATGTAAAATTTGAACAGATCCAAAAGCACAAAGCTCTGGAACTTTTGCTGAAGAGCTGGCAACCCACCAACAGGAAGTGTTGAGAAGATCAAAATGGATAGAGGCCAGTCCCAGAGGCAAATGAACAACAAGGATGAATGATGAAATACAGTAGATACATTTCTCACACACATATTTGTATCAAAGGTGAGCAAAAGATAACTGTCAATTTCTTCTTACTTAGTTATATTTGAGCACATTCTGTTCCTTTTATTTAAACTCAAAGCACCACCTGGTTTGTCATTTTGATATGTGTGGTTTGCTTTATTAGGCTATTTGTGCAATTATTTAAAAGTTGCTCGGCACATTTTTTGAGTAATTAGTTACTCCTACTCAAGTAATAAATTGGTTTACAGCTTTTTACTGGTACTATTGGGAGTTATTCATATATTGGGAGTTATTCATATATAAAAACAACAACTTTTACTTTTTACAGTTTTTGTCTATGGTTCTCCCCTCTGATGGTCAGACGTTTTCTCCAACAGTAAACATTTCTTCACCTTAACTGTGGGGCATTTGGGGATTGGGTGGGGGGGGCAGCTAAACCTTTGTATGACATCATGACAAGAGGATAAAGGAGTTTGTACTGACGCCTTCCTCTTGGTTGGAAGGAACAGAAACAGATGGAATCCAATGGCAACAAAATAATTCCTGCGACACACTTCAACCAACAGATTTTGGAAAATTGGGAAAACACAGTTTTATGCTTACATCCACATCAAAACATTGAAACCATGCACATAACTTACTCAAGTGTTATTCATAACAGTCCCAAACTGGAGACTGTCCCTGGGCAGTGCAATGAGTGTGCGCAAATTTCCAAAACAGATAGGGCTCATATCTATACCACATATTGAATAAGAAAATCTGGAGCAGGATTTATGTCTGCTTATTGAACATGAATGTTAAATGGATTATATTATTGTGTGGAATGCATGTGTTTTAATTACACTGATAACACAGACAGCATGTTTTTGTGTTTATAAAATTCACACACTCGTGCACAGTGTGATACTGGTGCACTCTAGCTTGCAATTTGAGACCAGAGGGGACTTTTCAGAGGAAAGCTAAGTGAGAGCAGCTGATGTTGCATCATACTTCAAACATTCTTCAAATTAACAATATGTCAAAGGCTATGGAGCTCTCTCAAACACACACTGATGCCTTTTATGATAATAGTTGACCCTAGCACCTCCAGAGATAAGTCCACACTGTGTGCATAATGCTCTCTCAAACTTTTTTGCACCACAAGACGTGGGTACCAAAGTAAAGAGAGTAGCATTTTACCACAAGCCCTAATCCATCCGCTCTTTATCACAAGGTTACAATGTGGAGCAGTGGGGGACGGGGGTTCTCACCAGTGGCGGACGCAGATGTTTTTGGGACATCCAAGGCCAGCTGTTGGAATGTTTTCCCACTGCATGAGGAGACAGCGGCTACAACACCATTGGCTGCCCCCACTGGGTCACGTGACCTGGGTCATGTGACATACAGATGATAACCTGAGCGGTGGGTTTGGCAGTTGACCATCACCACTGTGGTCATCTCAGCTGTGCCCCCTATGCTGTCCGGGGCCACTGAACCGAGGCCAGGCAGAGTGAGGACACTGTCAGTCACATCAAAGTCTGAGGCTACCATTCACAAAGAGATGCATGCTTTGTTCAGTAAAGTCCACTGCAGAAGCTAAGCTCACTTACACTGGGACTATAATAAATTCAACAGAGTCTGTGAGAATTTTCATTAATATGTCTTGTTTCTGATACTTCCTGCATTTTAATATGTTTTATAGTAAAAAAAATGACATAGGAGTTGCATTTTATTATAGTTATAGGAAAATGTGATTGTTTAAAAGATCCTTGGTTCAGTCCAGGGCATTTCTGTGTGGACTTTGCATGGTCTCCCCATGTCTGTCCAGTCCCTGCTGTGACCACTGGTTTATGTTGCACTGTTATCAATGTTGAATTGTTGAATGCTGAGAATTGCTTTTTTATCACTATCACACATTGTAAAAGTAAAATAAACAAATATTGAAGAAGAGCTAATTAAAATGTTCATATAATCCTGCATATTACAGCTGTTTATTGTGTTTTGCGTTATTTTTTTTTATGTTTCCATAACAATGGTAACATGGGTTGTCCCATAACTGGAAGGTTGGCGCTCATGCCTACTCCACTGGTGTGGAGGTGAGTTTGGTGCATGGAGGAAGCATGAGCACCTTGAATGGCAGCCCGTCTCTCTGTCTGCCCCAGGTGAGTGTGAATGGGGTGAATGGAAAGACGAGGTAAAATGCTTTGGTACAGCCAGGTACAAAAAATGCACACCATTTACCATACACCACAATATAATTTTTAACAAAGTTGGATAATGTATGTGTTCACTTGGCAGACACTTATAATATGGATTTAAACATATCTTCTTGATGGTCCTTGTATAAAGTAGATATATGTATGATTATGTTGGAAAAGAAACCGTTATAATATTATTAATAATATTAGCACTGAGGGGCACCTATTAAACAGGTGCTAAATGGACAATCAGGAAGAAAAAGGCCAATTGCTGCGTATTCTTTAACTCGGCTCAGGTCCAAATGATCTGTGCTGACAGACATGTCCAAACATCTCTAATGCTGCCTGCTAATTAAGATTAAACTCTCTACACGGCACTGACAAGCAATGTAATGTCAGGGTGTAGTGTGTCCCTGTGTGAGCTCATGTTTACATAAGTGATGGAAGACAGTGCATGAAATTTCGATTGTTGATTTTAAACACACTTCTTTAATCGTTTCTGAGCTAGGCTATAACCATAACTGAGAGGCATGCATTTCAACTATTTTCACCCCATGATACAACCAAGAAGTTACCCTGGACCTCTAACCCCTAAATAGCCATGATAACATTCAAAGAAATGAAAAGTACAATCGGTCAATATATTGTAATGCATTAGTGGGTCGTACATACATGTATGTATACTAAACATTTAGAAACATCTAATCTAGCCTTTGTATATAAAGTAATTTTTGTTCAACCTAACTGGCCGACCCCTGCTCTGTTTGTCCACTTTGATTAATAACCGACTCACTACTTACACTCACAATGAGATCTGTCACTGTCAAAGGAGACATGGCCATGAAAAGTATCTGTAGCTAACACTGAGACAGACAGGTAGCCTGAGAGCCATCAGTCTCACTTGCACACTTCATAAACCTCTGTATCATGACATGTAAGAGCATGTTCACATTAAACAAGATCTTTACTGTCTCTGTCTTTTTATAATCATTTCCCTGTTACATAATTTAATTTTAAACAGACAGCTGCTGAAAATAAATCATCTAAATTCAGATGACATTTATTTTCCCCAAAATCATTTGTTTATGTAGCAATAAAGAATGATGACACTACAAATTGTAATATAGCATCTTCCTATTACTTTCTATTATATCAGTATTCAATTAATTAAATGTTTTTTTCTTAAAATAGCCTTTATAAAATAAGTTGATGGCTCTGTGACAGCACAGTTCTGAGCTGATGCCCTCTAGTGGACAGTGCAATATAGACACTTCTGATGTTCACAAAAATAGACTACTAAATCATTAAAAAGAATAATAAATGATACATAACATTATCTGTTGGGAGAAACAAAGAAAAGGTGACCAAAAAGCAGCTGTAAATGTTGAATACATGAAATTATTTATAGACAGAAGTACAAAGATAATAGTACAAACCAAATATTTTATTAATAAATAAGCCAGTTTATTATGGTAATAAAGATAAGTCTGTTTATTTAACTTAATGTTTTATCTATATTTTTCTTTGCAGGCATTTGTTTGTTCTGCGGATTTTAGTCTATAGCATGTAGTGTAAACAGATTATTTACAGTATTAGTCTGTTTTGCTGGACAGTCGAGTGACAAATGTACACACTCCTCCCTGGACAACACAAACAACAACAGCTGTTAGCATCTCGCGTGTAACTCCATTTCCCCTTGCAGCATCACCGCCTAGGACCCTCCTACTTTTGCACGGCTATATCGTGACAGACATGACAGTTATTAATCACCTTGTCTTCCGCTTATTCCCAACTGGACCCAGGATGTAAAGGCCTGTCGTTTGGAAGCCCAGAGTCAGTGGCTAAAATTAGAGGCCGGCTCAATCAACAGGCTGATTTAGTGGCACTTGCAAGTGTGTGTGTGTGTGTTGTCTAATGAATGTACAGCCAGATTAGGAGACCGATCCCGCTGGATTTCCTGTTCCTATGGGACTCTGATTTTCTGAAAATCATTCTGTTTGCCTGCTTTTCTTGTTATGCTTTACCAAATCACGACACATCAAGTCAACGTTGACCTTTCTGCTTGAGGGTCTGATGTTCTGCAAATGAATATGTTTTTATGTATGTTTTATTTATCTGTTAGAACTGGTATAGTATCACCATAAGCCACAGAAGGTTGGTGTTGGTAGACCATGTGTTGAATGATGGAATAAGTAACATATACTGTATACTTAATACAACTAAAACTAAATCTTGCCTACTAACTTTATTTAAAAGTAAATGTTTAGATGTGGATATAACCTAGAAAATGTTTTAAAACTTATCTAATAACCCTTTTCACTTTTTACCCCCTGTAGCTTTAAAATTAAAGCTCTTTTTGGCAGCTTTCCAAAAATCTTCAGAGCCACATTCAAACCATCCTTAAGAGACTAACATAGTAAACCGAAAATGGTGAATTGTGTTGGCATTTTGTCTTAACCTCACTTTTGGTTGTTTGAAAGCTTGGGGTCTGCAGCTTTCTGTTCTGAAGATCATTTAGGATAAATGGCTCCATAAATTTGATCATATGTGCAATGATTTTATTTTCTTTTATCATTTGTAAATGTGTTTTTTTATTGAACTGACAAAAAAAGATTGATGACACCTTTCTGTTTTGGTTTGAATCCATCTAATTTCAATTTCAAGTCATTTTGAGTATATTTCAATGTATTACCAATTTATATATATATGACCCCCATTTATTTTACCTTCGGAACCATACATTCACTGGTTCACGGATCCCTCCAAATCCCTGCACCCCAAAAACACATACTAACCACCTCTCTGTAGATGTGACCTTTGACCTCCCCCAAAGCCGGGCATTAGCTACCTTATCAGTGCCACGCTCCCCCTGTCACCTCATCTCTTACCTAGGCCAACTCGAGTTATAATAATAACAAAGTGAGGTTTGAGGAGGGGGTCCAGGAGTGAGCCCCTCTTCTCGCGTTGCATGTAAACCCCGGCAGGTCGAGGGTTTAGTTGGAAACAAATGCTGTGCTCAGGACTCTCTAATAATGTGCGGCTCGGTTTGCCTTGCAGCTCGCGATGTTAGGGGTTATGGGGGAGTCAGGATAGTGTGTGCAGGTTTCAGAGTTCATTTGTATGTCAGTGGAGAAACAGTAACTACATTCAGATAGTGTTTGTGTAGACAACTGTGTTAATGATAAACTGCCAGATTTAACAGATACAGCCAGATGTAAGGAAGTAATAACAATAGATTCAAATGAACTGCATTGCCATACTCACCAATGAATTGTATTATTGCACCTACTCACACGTGGGCTGCATTTACAAAGGTGTTTATTCAGTGACCTGTTGGGAACAATTCGGTCCATACCTGAAGTTATAGTAATATGTTCAGTTAGAACTTAAACCTACTACACAACTACACTACACAAAGCATCTGAATTTTTTTAATTTATTTCTTTTTTGTATTGTTGTACTCTCATTTAAATTCTAAGTAAGCAGAGATTGAGACTGGATCTGCCTTTTGGTTTTGGCCCTTTGACAAAATTTTGCCGGCAATTCACAAATTGTTTCTATAGTTTAGTAGTTCAAATGTGATATTTTAGTCTTTGTGAACTGAAAATGTTATCATTTTTGACATTTGTCGCATGTGTTATGTAACATGAAAAGAAAATGTATGTAAAAAAGAAACTTCCGCAGTAACATTTTCTTATCGTATTTTGTAACATTTTAGAGTTAGTGTCTAATACATGGGCTTCAGAGTGAAATTGAGAGGCTGTGAGGTAATGTCACCGTGCCCTGTGCCCCCCTCTTCCTCCGCTCTCCTCTGCCTCCCCCTCAATGCTCTATCGCTGTGTCTTTCTGGCCTATCTGCCCTCTCTCCCATCCTCATTTTTCTTCAAAGATCAGCAGAGTGGGAGGACGACGCCGGCCTTGAGTGCTCATTCCCAAGCCACAACATCTGACACAGGTGCACACTAACATGGCCCTTTAATGATATGCATATGTGACAGTGTGAACAACAAATACATGGTTCTAAAGTACGACGTGCAAAAATCAAGCACTGTGTTGGTATTAGGGAAGTTGCATCTGTATTTACGAGACTGTCGTTATTTCACATATGCACTCTGAGATTAGGAATCAATCATGTAATGATGTATTTCTATGTGCGTCTGTCTGTACTTTATTTAACATTTAAAGACTTAAAATATGAAGTCTAATTTAGACTTCTCAAAGGGTACATACCGTAAGTGGAGGCTCCAGCTTTTTTAGCGGCAAACAGTTAGCTGATGTTTAAATATTGATGCTTTATGTATCATATTAAAGTAAACTTAATATTGGCAGGGAATTAGACAGCAACAGGACCATTCTTACACAAATGACTACAAGATTATTACAAGAAACGTCAGCAACATCAATATCAGTAATAGCATCCATATTTCACATCTAATATTATACTTAATATATAACTTATATAATTTAAATCTGGTTGTTTTTTGCAAGTACCCTATATTGGATGTGGCACTAAAAAGGTTACAGGTTTTCTGTGCAGCTGCTGTAGGTGACAGAGGCCTTGTGAGTACATTTATTATTAACTTCATTGTGAGTTTTCAGCCGTGCTGATTATCCTGTTTGCATAACTCCATACACACCTTTAACAATGAGACACATGTAAATATTCCTATCCTTACAGTTACATGTGTTGTGCTGCCTTTGTTTAAGCGTAGACTTCCTCTCGCTGCAGTCACCCTTCTCTGAACCCACTCGCCTTCCACCGTGTATGTAAATAAACATGTACGGACAGTTGTGTCATGTTTCCCACTCTCACTACTGCCACTCACCCATGCTTCCAACTCACTACAAACCCCACCACCCCCAAAACCATCCCTCTTTGGCACTCAGGTTTCAGCTCTCAGCTTTCTACTGCTTCCACTGAATCACACTGAACCCTTTGATTGTTGTTATATTAAGCACATCACTGCTGTTGGCACACATAATATATCTACAGAGATAGAGGTCTTCAAAATGATCAAAGATAGTGCATTTATAAATAATTCAACACTCCATTCACAAAGTTTTTGAGCTATTTTATATACTTTTTTTTGGGAGGTGATAAAACCCATTGATACATGTATGTTAACCAATTTCAGTAAGGGGAAAAGTACATCTGTAAAATTGTTTAGATACAGTGTTATATTTGGCAACAACAAATACAAATATTCCATTAAAAAACTTGATTCTTTAATGAAAAATCAATTGACCATGACTCAGCAAATGCCATTTTATCCTTACTTTCATTATTTGCATCATACATTCATTTTAAGGCCATCAGACTGATCTCTACGTAAAACATTTAATTTAGGGTCAATTGAACTCAGTTGAAGTTCTGGGGGTGAACAGAAATCCCAAGTCAGTGTGCCACTTTAAAACTTTGTAAGTATAACATTTTTTGAGTTTTGCTAACCATGCTAAATGCAGACATTTAAAAAGAGGAGGCTCTCATCCTTAATCCTGTCTGTGCCTTTTTCCCTGGCAGAGGGTTGGGCTTGCAGGATTACTTTCTGTCAGCAGTGTGACAGCTGTGTACATCTGGTTGTGTAGGGGCCTCTTACAGCTCAATCCACACGTCGTTTCGCCGGTGTCTGGGCCTCCGGACTCACTGCCACTGCACACCTCATTACCGACTGAACCACACCTCCATCTGTCCGCCTAATATCTAAATCCCACTGCAGATTAGTAGCCATGGGGTCGGGTCTGAAGGGAGAGTATCAGATGGGGGAAACAAGATCCTAGAGGAAGGGGTTACATGTATGTATGGCACATGAGGTTTATTAATGAGCTTTAAAGATGTGAGGCGATGTGTAAATGGAAGCTTGTTAGAAGTAGCTGGTAACTACTGTGGGAGACACCGAACTGATCACAAAACCATATTAAAATAATATCATACATATTGTGAACAGATCTTTTATGCACATTCAGTTCTATGTGATTTAAATAAAATATTCTAATGCAAACATTTTTTAGCTCTAAATGTGTCCCCACAATGCTTCTACAACTTGATTCAATATGGTTTGTCCTCATTTTTGTTTATGGGAGTATTGGGTTGTTATAGCACTCATAGAAAAAGGACATCTATTTTGGAGGTTTACATGGGAGCGGTTTCAGTAACAAAACAAAAGTGACTTCAACGTTTAATACGTTTTTCCAGTATGTCCAGTTTTCATTGGATGATGGTTGTTATAACTGCTCTGATTAATTTAATAAAATTTGATTATCAAATATATCCGATTAGTTACTTTGTTTTTTTAAATGTATGACCAAATAACTACACTGTACAAGGTCAGAATAATAAAAAATACTGTTACCCAAATTGTTCAGTGTGTCATAGGATAACAATGGAGTTTGTAACTCAGTATCGAGCTGTGTTATAGTCACTTAGTGTAAGAAACTGTAGAACTATATGCTAACAGATTTTGTGCATGTGCTGAGAGTCTTACTCCTTCACACACTTCTTATCTTCTAGACACATTTTATGGTTATCAGCCGATTCAAGAACACTGTGTCATGACAAGTCAGGAATGTGTGTAGGCTACACCAAAGAGTTAATCACATTAGACAAAAAATCTATATTATCCTTAACAATAACATACAATCTGTAGAAATAAAATAAAGCCCAGACATTGCTTAATAAACAAAGTTATGAGGTTCACTGATAATGAAGTGTTTGAAGCTTGTCTGATGTAACAGTGCCACCTGGTGCCCAAATAGGCTACTACAACTTACATTAAAATCCTTTTCATACATGTAATCAGCCTACTTCTTTCTCCTGACGTGAATAGAGTACATAAAAATTTCTCATGGCACATGCACTTGTTAGCAGGTCTGTCATCATTTTAAATAACAATAGTTCTCCGTTTGTATTTGATAAGAGCTGACTATAGACTATTAATTATTAATGAAATGTCCTTTTTATTAGGTTTTTATATGTCTTTGTTTGATGCATTAGATATAAAACAATTCGATTAAATATTAGAGGCTCAAACTACATTTCCCATCAACACGTTGACACAAAAATGAGTTCAAAGGTTGCGTCGCGTCAATGAGGTAATAACAAACATGGCGGCGGTCAGTGCGGCGCGGAGCTTGTTTCGGAGCTATTCTCAAGTGAAAAATGTACAGAAAGGCAAACCAATGTTGTTAAGATGCAGCGGCAGGGCGTTTTGTAGTGAAGCGGAGGATAAAGGTATGTGTTCATTTCGACAAAACCGCTTTAGTGCAAATATAGTATTGCTATAACACTGACCTTGTGGATACGGCTTGAAAATCTCAAGTTAACGTTACCTCGCCTATTAGAAAAGACCATGATACAGCACTGAAGTTAACAAAATGTGTATTAGGTCCATAAAAAACCTGTTGGAGTATTACTTTAATCACTCAACTGCTGTAGTGTTTTTTTTGACAGATTTATTTAGGATGTGCAGTAGGCTATAAATCGTAATTATTTGGAATATTCAAATGATAAATTAAAGAGAATCAGTAAAGCAATTTGCGTAATGAAAATAGGAAAATTTGGGATAAATGTTTAAAATGAAAGAAATACGTACGTTCTTGCAAACCTTTCTTGTACTGTAAAAAATGTTTAATCGTAGCTTTTTGTGAAAGTCAATTTATGGAGATGGTAGAGCTCTTTTGTTGTCATCATGGTTTGGTAAACAATGTTTCTAGTTACTTCTTACGTCCTTACTTTCAATTTAATTTTATCTTGAACAAATTCAATTAATATTGTATTAAATATTAGTGTATTGACGTATATATATATATATATTTCTCTACAGCTCATAATGCAAAACCCCAGTTCACAGATCCAGCTGTGCAAGACATCCTGAGTAGGATTACAGGCCTGGACCTGCAAAAAGTCTTCCAACCCATTAAACAGGAACTAAAGCTGCCAACGTACAAACTCATGACAGATGAACAATTGACGCAGGTCCTTTTTTTTTTAAATAAGGCATGACATCAGCTTTCAGTAAAAAAGAAGAGGTAAAATAGCATACTAGGGGCCATTTTGTCCTGTGTGTATTTCCAGGCAGTGGAACAAGCAACTGAGCAAGCAAAAAAGCTGCTGCAGATGCCTCCTGTCCTGCCAGAGAGAAAACCCATAGATGACGTGCTATCTGAAGACAAGATTCTGGATGGCATGGATGCAGCCAAATATGTTTTCACAGACATCACCTACAACATCCCACATAGGGTAGGGACATATTTAACTATCCGAGTTGTGACAGTATTTTAAAAAGGTTACATTCATAGTGTCTTTTGCTCCTTCCTACATACCATCTTCTTCTGTTCTCTTTTAGGAGAGATTTATTGTTGTACGGGAGCCCAATGGCACTCTCAGGAAGGCCACATGGGAGGAGAGAGACCGGCTAGTTCAGGTCTATTTCCCCAAGGAGGGACGCAAAATAACACCACCTCATATCTTCAAGGAAGAGAACCTCAAGGTAGACACTGACAGCATAAATTTGGTAAAATAGCCAATAGAAATTGTGTCTTATGAAGAGCAGAGTGAATAGAACTCTTGCATCACAGCAAGACGTCCAGGGTTCATTTAGAGAGAGCAGGGCTTTTCTGTGTGTCATGTTGGTGTAGGTTTCCTCTGGGTGCCCTGGTTCCTCCTACCATCCAAGAACATGTAAAACACCCATGCAAAGGCAATTTCCTGGTTGACATAAAATCTATTTAAAATGATAAGATTGTTAAGGCACCGAGCATGGCAAACCCAGCTTGCTTCTTTTTCAGATGGTGTTTTCCCAAGACCGTCATGAGGATGTTTTGGATTTATGTCTTGTCCAATTTGAACCCGACTCTTCAGATTATATTAGGGTAAGATGACACTGAGCATTTTTTATTTTTATTTTTTGCATACAAAGCATCTGTAAAGGTCAGCTTTTGTCTGTTATACTTTTAACATAAAACTTAATTTCAAGGTACATGCAGCCACATATGAGGACTTGGACAAACATGGCAAGTATGACCTACTACGCTCCACTCGCCACTTTGGAGGCATGGCCTGGTACCTGGTGAATGCTTACAGAGTGGATGGACTTATAATAGACATGCTGAGGAGAAAACTGTGAGTTTGTGTTTGAATTACAAGTTTAAAGAGACAATTACAGTTTTAGTAGTTTTCCTACAGTATGTAATGCTCTAATATTCTTTCTCAGGCTCGAGGATGCAGTGAGCCTAGTGTCTCTTTTCCACATGCTTCATCCTCACAGTGGGTCAGCGCAGGAAGCCGCTTCACAGCAGGCTACGGGCATTGACCTGCTAAAGGTGAGAACAACTCAATTCTTTAAAGTTTAAGTATTTATGACTTCTGGAACTTACTCTTGACATCTTATTCACTTTCTAAATTAAAATTCTAAAAATTGATCCAGAAGTGGCTCGGGTCATCAAAATTATGTCCCTCGGGTATAAGAGTAAATCAGGAGTCAGGGTAGCCCCTCAGAGGTCACGTCAGGGCTGCCTCGTCTAAAGTTTCCTGTGGGAGGGGTTCAGGTTTTTCTCCAGTGTGGGAACTGAGAGTGCAGGTCCAGGGCACATCAGGTCCGATTAGAGCTTATAGCTCCTTGGCCTTGAAGCTGTATGGAAGGACATTGAGAATGACAGCCATTTAATTTGAAATGTTTGCAGGAGACATGGGTGTGTGTCAGCCTGCAATGGTCACCACTGTCACGCTAGGCCTCTACTAATTTACTATGAGCTTCTTAAGTATTCCCTTAATTCAATTAATAAAGTCTTGACCACATTTTCAATGAGCTCTTGTGTACACTACACTAACCTTGACATAATTGGTGTGACCTCTTTCTCTCTTTCCATTTTGTTAACCTCTGACCTGTGTCCCTGCAGATCTATGCCCAGAAGGAGTCCCAGAGGTCAGGCTTCATTGAGTTAGCCCTTCAGGCGTATGAACCTACAGCAGAGAAGAGCAGTGCTTCCTGATTTTTCTCTTGCATAGAATTTTTAAATTAAAGTTACATTGTTAGCAAACAATGGTAGACTTGAGACATTGTGTGAAATATCCTTGTATGAAGTTATGCTCTTCATCTGTTTGCAAATACTGTCATTTATTATATGATCAAAATGATGTACATATTAAAAGTTTTTTTTTTTTACTAGTGTGTGTGGGTTATGTCTTACTTAAATTACTTCAAACATTTATTTCACAAGGCTTTTTGAGACAGTGCAATACATTTCTGTATATTTCTGTATAGATAGAAAATATTACAGGCACTTAAAAACATGCAGCATAGACATAAATGTTTTGTGCAAGTAGTGTAACTTAGAAAAGACACAAATCAATGTTTGTTCCCAGTATTTACAACATGTCAAAATCCCTTGTTGGACTTAGCACCCATAATGACAATAGTGTAATGAGGTATTACACAAGGCACTGATAGTCATCCCTACTAGCAACAAGAAGACATGACTGGATAATGCAGTTTTATACTGTAAACTGACAACTTTTGCATGAATTCAGAATGTCTTAAAAACTCAACTTAAAATAGTCTGGGGATTTAAATCCCTTGACAGAATTACACCTTGACAATATGGTCAATTATTTTAAATGCATGTTTCCTAGTTACTGTTGCTTTGGTCACTGAATATAATTTTATTCATTTTCATCCAAGAATTCCTCATCCAAGTTGACATCTGTAGTGTCAATATCTTCCAAGTCGAAGTTGTCCAAATCCAGGTCCTCAAGGCCCTACACAACAAAACAAATCACATTGTTTGAATATTATATGTTGGGGGGAGGTTGTAGGTTTGCAGAGAGCTCCAAAACTAGAAAAAAGAACACCTACCTCATCATTAATGTCCTCCTCGAGATCTTCTGCTGGTTTATTGCCTCCCTCAGGATTGACTTTGTCTGATTCTGCTGGAGCTGCCACTGGTTTTGAGCTCTGAGCCTCATGGGCAGAAGGCTCTGTGTTATTTGTTGATTTACAAGAGACTCCTACAGGCTGTTCATTGTCTGGTTTGTCAAATGAGGCTGGTTTTAACACTGGTGTTATATCAACCAATGGTTCAGGCACTGGATTGATGTACAAACCAGCTAAGGTTTGGGCCACAATTGTAATGGGCTCATGACTTGTAACTGTTTTTTCAAAACTAATGAGCTCCTCCTCTGCTACAGTGGGTTGTGCTATTGTTGCCACATTTTGCTCAGAAACAGAAATATCCTCTGTTATGGTCTCTTGCACCAGAACAGAGGCTTCTGAAAGGGCAATGTCTTTTGAATGAACAGGTTGGTCACGGGTTGCAATTCTCTCCGAGTTACTGACAGCAACTTCAGCTGGAGGAAAAATTTCCTTCATATCCTCATCATCTTCTGCATAAGTGTGTTGTACAATCCCTGGCTCTTTGACGGCAGCCTCTGCCCAGCTCTTTGACTGCCTCTGCTCAACTAAAATGCTATCCTCAAATGTGACCAGGTCTCCAGAGTATTCCTTTACTACTGATTGACATGCATCACTAAACTTGTCTCCCGCTGGAACAGACACAAGGAGTGCTGCTAATTCTGCTTCTATAGGTGTAGACTTTGTCACAGCTGCCATAGTTGCACTTTCATTAGTGTTCTCAGCCACTTCCTGTAGTGAACAAATTAGATGATTAAAAATGTTTGCTTAAAAGCCATAAAAAGCAGGATTTACAAAGTAGTCCCATGTTTTTTCTCACTGAAGTAAAGTAAAAGCTAAGCTAGGTTTACTCGGCTATTTAAATTGTTTCTTCCCCTGTTTTAAATGGGTGTGGGTGTGAAAAAAAAACGATTTCTAGAAAAATCCTGCATGTTATTTCTTTAAATGGATATAGTTTGGTCAGAAATGAACAAACGTCATCTGTAGAATATCATTACATGACTTCACCTTTAACTTCATTGGCTCTTCTTTGGCCACAAAACCAGCAGATTCTTCCACAATATTACGATCCTCATTTGGCTATAGAGGAAAAAGAACTGTTCATAATAATGTGTGCTTTCAATGAGGAATCTTATTTCTACCACTTTCTACTGACCATGACGAGAGGATATTCTGCAGCAGGCCTGACTCTGACATGAGTCTCCTTCAAGTACTGCTCGGCCAGCAGGGCTTGCTGAAGGCCAGGGAACAGGTTGCTGTACTGGGAAGGGTCAGCCAAAGCATCTGCTGCCTTTTGGTTGACCTTGGAAAGACTCTCTTTCCACAACTTCACCACCCTGAGGGAAAGAAAAAGCTCTACTGCTTGAATGGTTATAGACAAATAGGGATTGATAAATATGAAAATATATGGCCTTAGCAAAAAAAGTTGTAAAGAAACAGTTTTCATTTGTTTGCTGGTGATTTGGAATATACAACAATACAACATATTTTTTCTTCAAGGTTGAAAACAGTGCATGAATACACTGAACATATCAGTATAACACTCATCAGCTAGGTTTAAACAAGTCTACCTTGACACATGGCTGGGCAGATATGTTCTTGCCAGAAACGCAGCCTCTGGCAACCGGTCTGTTTTGATCAGAAGGTCCAGACATTTGTCTAGTCTGTGCAAGCACAAGGAAGCTATGAAATATAAACTTTGAACAAAAACATTTGAAAATAAGCATTGAGAGTCATGTGGAACTCCCTTTCCACTTCATCCCTTACCTGCCCTGCATGAAATATGCAAGAAAGGCTACGTTGGTCTTGCCATCCGTGTCTGCCCCCTCGGCCAGTTTGCCCACCATGTCAGTGTTGCCTGAGGCAGTGGCCAGCAGCAGTAATCCACCATAATCCTGAGCATGGTGCAGGCACTCCTGAGCCAGGCTAAACTGGCATTTTGTAGTAGCTAGTTCTGCCAGCTGCTTCCATTTGTGCTCCGACTAGACCCCCACATGCCAGGACACCAAAGAGAGAGACGAGAGGATTATCACAAAGGGAAGAGCTCAAAGTGTCACGTAAGTACACTGTTAAGTAGCTACTAGAGTACATAAAAGAGGTCAAGGTTTTAGAAAAAGTGAGTACTATAGTGAGCATGACCCAGTTATTGGGTGATATTTAATGCTTTTACAGTACCTTCTGGTATAGCGTGAAAGTTATCTTCTTAATGAAACCTTATTCTCACATAAAAACTGCACAAAAGCACAATGCTTCAGATATTATCATATGTGTGTACATGCTCATACCTCCGCCTCTAAAGCCAGCTGGTAAGCTATCTTGAGTTCCCCCAACTGCAGTGCCAGTTCAAATTTGTGCTCTGGATCTGTGGATACTGCCAAAGCCTGCTGCGTGAAACCCTTTACAAATAAATTAAAAACTATTTAAGCAGTTGAATTGATATTTTCTCTATACAGTTTTTTATTCAATTTAAAATGAAAAGTTTGGGTCAAAATATCTGTTATGAAGAGCCCAGAAGAGCACAGTTGCAAAGCAGAAACTCTCTCTTTAATTAATAGATTTTAGTGAGAAACCTAAAAATGCTGCCCAGAGGCTGCTCTCCATCTGACTGCCTAATGTTCTCTAAATTATATATGCATTCAAATCCTGAATTTATTGTCAGTTGAAGGAGTGAAGAAAGCACAGAACGGACTTCTCGGGGTAAAAACTGGAGACAAACTGACCTGTTTCTCAAGAAAGTGGGCTACCCTGGGCCTCTGCTCCTTGGGGATTGTGGGCAGGACCCTGTCTGCGGTGGTGAAGTCTCTTCTCATGACAGCTGTCTGATACTCCAACACAGACAACAGCAGAGAATAGCTGATGATGTTCAGCTCTTTGTCTCCAAGGTAGAGTCGGTCATCTTTTGGGATGTAGCCCAGGAGATACATTATCCTAAAGCACAAAAAACATTAAACCACTTATCAATTTATTTTTGACAACTTTTATTCAATTACCAGCAACTTATGTTCTCTGGAGGTTTCATTTCTCTACTTCACCAATAATCCAAGAAAGCTTTTCTGATGGATTAGTTATGCATGCGGCATACCTGTCCATGTGAGCAACCGTGATAATCTCTCCTCCAACATAATAGTTAAGCCTGTTAACAGAGCTGGTGTAGATAAAGCAGTCGCCGACCCAGGCTCCCGTTTTTACCACTTCCTGCAGCTCTCCCAGGACCTAGTGATCAAAAATAAATAAATAGAACTGTAAAATTACCAAATGGCACTGTAGGTCTACTTAGCATTTGTAAGCATTCATAAATTTAAACCTCAAAGGCCTCCTCTATCCCATCTTCGGTTATGTTTTCCTTCTTCTCCAGAGCTGCTGCCACTTTCTCTGCCAGGTAGCGCAGCACAAAGAATGATTCTTCAGTAGCAATACACACTAGCTCCCCAGACTCAGACCAGAAAATCTAAAGACGGGAAAGGGATTATCGAAGTGCTAGAATATAATAATTAGTAAGAAGCATGGTGTAAAAATCCTACATGCTTTGGCTGGATCTCAATGCGACGGATAAGTTCAGCACTGTCCCAGTCATAGAAAGCTAGAGCACTGTTTGACCTCACTCCCAATAAAAAGCCACCAAAGATACCTGTGTGACATCAGAGAATTAAAACACAAAAAGCTGAATCCAAACAGGCCCAATAATCATCTGATACTTTAGGTAGACAAACCTTCAGCTCCAAAGTCAGGCTTAAAAGTCTTTTTCTCTTTAAAATTCTTAAAGATTTTGACCTTGTGATTGCCCTCTCGTATGGCATATCTGTAAAAGAAAAATATATAATGACACAGACATGTATATTATCAGAGAGTGGATTTACTATATTATTCTGTGACATACTGTGAGGAGTCATGTGCCCAGACAAACTCCTGTGCTGTGCCAAAGCACTTGTTCCTCAGGGCCACAGCAGTGTATATAATGTACTCCCCATCTCCACACACAACCACAAATCTAATAAAGCATAAAAATAAAAAAAACATGTCCATCAACAGACCACACATTTCATGTTAGTTGCCTAAAATGCTGCTTTAGACATCTCTGGTCACTCACCTGCCATTCGGGCTGTGCTGAATTGTCTGAGGATAGATTTCACAGCTTCCCATATCTTTGACACCCAGTGGCAATCTCTCTCCGTCACTGATCTCGGTATCACCCATGGCCTTCAGGTTGGCCTGCTGCACCTCAGAGTGCTTGGCCCACATGACCTTCCCACTAGAGTCCATTGACATGGCTGGCTCCTCACGACCCATCTGGATTACCAGACCCAGAAATAGGAGAGTTATTTGTCATAATGACCACACACACAACTTGTTCAAAATAAATGATTTTTTCTTGATTCCTTTGATACAATATGGTAGTTTGTGCAAACACGTATAGTAAATAGCACACCTTGATGATGATGCTGCCTTCATCATAGCCCAAAGCCACACTATTGAAACCAGATTGGCTGCAAATACACCACACCCTCTCCATACCATAGTTAAGAGTGTTTTCAAGTCTATAGGTGTTGGAGTGCCAAACTCGAACAGTACCTGTAACAGAAATACACATGTACATCATATACACACAAGTGCAAAGATCAGTCAACTTTGTGAGCAAATAAAACAGGTAAAATAACCTACCATCCTCAGAGCCTGTGAGGATGATTGGCAGCTCAGGGTGGAAAGAGACGCAGGTCACATTCTGGGCATGACCTTCCAGTGTCTGAACACAGGTTTTGTTCTGACCAATAAAGAAAATATACATTTAAATTAATTTAATGAATACATACAGATGTTATGTTATTTTTGTCTAAAGATCAATATCAGAAAAACACTGCTGTTCATAAATGTTTGTCTTCATGACAGTTTGTGCAAACAGCACCAGAAGTGAAGAAAACAATATCTGAGAAATTCCGCAGATGTTTCTGTACCTGATAATCCCAGATTTTGATGAGATTGTCATCAGCCCCTGATATGAGATATGGTTTGTCTCCCCCACTGTAATAGTCAATACAGTTAACCCCCTTCTCATGACCCTCCAGAGTAAAGTTTGGAGTTTTGGATCCCAGCTGCCACACCTGCAACAGGCAGACAAGGACACAAAACACAGGTGTAGAGTCACTTTAGAATACAAGGTTCATTAACAATAAGTAAGATTGTCATTTACATTTTCTGTCTTAAAGGAATCTCCATTTTCAAATATTTGCTTGTAGGTTGTAATGTACTGTTTGTGTGTGTTATGTACCTTGATACTTCTGTCCAGAGAGGCACTGGCAAACTGGTTATTATCTTTTGGGTTGATAACAATCTGCATGACATAGTGACTATGTCCCTCAAACACCTGACAACACATCCACTTTTTGTCCCAGTCCCACAGCTTGATCAACATATCATCTAAAGACACACATACAATTGTTATTTGTTAATTATGTAAAACTAACAGATAATAAGAGAGTGTGTGGATTCTTTCTTACCACTGCTGGTGAGGATGTAGGGCTGAGAGGGATGAACAGCGATACAACGAATGTAATCAGCATGAGCCTCAAACATGTGAAGTCTCTCCAAAGTATTGTAATTGAACACTCTGATCTGCATGTCATCCTTGAAAAAGGGGAAAGACATTTGCTTATTTAAATATATAGTTACAATTATTAAAAACTGAAATAGACTAAAAAGACTGGCTTATATTTGATCATTTATATACTATATACAATCTAAATAAATCACATTTTTAACAAGTTTCTATGAATTTGGTGATGGTTACTTACAGCTCCAGCGATGACCCAGTTTTTCCTGGCTACAAACTTTGCCACTCTGACAGGCAGGTCACACAGCTCAAATGTTTTCACTATGGCCTGCACATTAAACAGTATATATAGCATAATAATACCAACTTAATCTGATAAATATAATATATAGAGAGTGATGCTGACCTGCGACTCATGGTTCCAGACCACCACAGTGCCACTGTAGAGGCTGACCAACATCCAGGGCTCAGTGGGGTGCAGGTCCACACTCTTCACACGGTCTGACCGAGCCGTCAGCTTCCGCTTGATGTCCAACCGCAGAGGCTATTAGGCAAAGAAAGAAGACAGTGGCTCACATAATACATAAATAATAAATGCATAAGCCTTTTTTTAAATAAAAACAATGAAACATTTATTAATAAAAAAACACAAACTCCTTCACCTTATAATGTTTATTTTTTATTTGTATTATTATTATTTCAAGTTGGGAGGATGTCTGGTGGAGGTGTGTCATACATTAAATATGCATGCCTGCTTCCCAATGACTTGGACATTGGGGTTTATTCATAACCTGTAATACTATTATAATAAATACAACTTTAAACCACTGACGACTTTGTTTAGTCATTGTTTATCCAGAGTAATACGGATTTGGTACATTATGCATTGTGCCTTTATATATGTTTCACAGTTTGAGTTAACATAGGGAAGAGTAGGCCTACACGCACACGCTCACAAAAAAAAACACAAAGCCAGCTAATAACTGTATCATATAGCCTTTGACTTACCATCTTTCCACGTTAGTGTGTCTCTGCGGTGCTGTCCAGAGAAGCTGCCAAACTCTTGCAGTCCAAGTCGTACTTCAGTCAGCCAACAATTCAGCAACGAAACTTTGTGACAAGCGAAAAACAATGAATTAACCTTACTTCCGGTGTTACCTTTTCATCATGCGCCACAGGAACACGACGTGTCCTAACATTAAGCCAAAGACAAAAGTAAATATCAACGACATGACTTATTGAAAGTACAAATATTGTACAGTAATCAAAAATATGCTCTTACGTTTTTTTTTGTTCTGCAGTGGATTGAACAGAAAGTCTTTCGCATATTACACAAGTTAATGGCTGTCGAAAATGAAATTTATAGGTAGGATACTTAATTTAAACAAGTAATTAACACGATTCAAACACACTTAGATTGTCTCTTTGTATAATTGTTTTAAATATTTAAACATTAAAGAGTTTTCTAATTCTTACTTATTGTATTTTATTTTTAAAGATTAAACTGCTGTTTTCCGGTTTAAACAGTACGCCTGTATATAAATTGACACAGCATTATTTTGGCTACGTGGATTCTCCGGAGCTTCCTGTGTCTTCAACTCAAGATCCGGCAGGACACGCTGTACCTGGCAGCACCGTGCACTCCAAAAGTACAAAAGCTAGCACCTGTCCTGCTGTCTCTTAATACAATTTTCCCTTTTTTTTAGAGCAATATTAAAAACTTACCGGTTATTAGTAGCCTACTCATTATCATATAAATCTACTAATGCAATGTAGTTATAAATGGTGTGTTTGTATAGTTGGTTTTATTGTTCTTTAAAGTAGCACCAAGTAACTTTTAGCCCCAAAAATCTATATTCTCAAAATTATGTTGATGGTTCTTACATGAGATCAGTAGAATTATGCATGTCTCCGGGACACAGCGCCCTCAGCTGGACAGAAACCTCCTGCAACTTTCCCGGCCCGGGTTGAAGAATTATCTCCAGAGATTAGTGAGTGAGGCTCTACCACACTAGCACATATAATAATAATAACAATAATAATAAAATAAAAACAAGCCGATAAACTGGAACCTACAGGTTTCTATTTGTACAAAATACACTAAAAATGACCCTACTGTTTCTTCACTACTCTCCACTTGTAACAAATATTGCGCTGCTGACAGTGCAGGAACTTCCTAAAATACTTTGCAGTTAATGCAATATTTAAGGCATGTTGTATTTATGAGCACCACAAATTAATTGAGTCTTGCCTAATATTTATTATAGGATTTGGCTTACTTTTCCAGCCATAAATGAGTGTTAGTGAAAGTCCATTTTTGGGAACAATAGGTCTGACCTTCGATGATTTGTGATTCAACCAAATGAGGATGAATGAGGCTATTATATTTCAAAACAATATCACCAAATTTTTTTTTAAGTGGTTTATTACAAGTTCTTACAATTGTAATATAAATAGACACCAGCATGTAATTAATGACAAACTGTTTTGTGCAATTCTTCAAGAAGGCATTCTTCTTATGCCTTCTTGAAAACTTGATGGCAGACTTTGTCGAGTACAGTGATTTCCTAGAAGAGAAGACAAAGACCTTTAGACAACATCTTATCAATGATGCAACAGTGTGTGTTAAGCTACAAAACCATTATAATAAATAATTATTATTGCACAGATAAGAAACGGCTCATTGATATTTATCTGTGACTTCTTCTGTTATTACATCGACAGAGTATTTGCTCACTATTGTGTCTTATTAAAGGAACTTTGTTTTTCTTTTCTCACCAAATGCAGCATATCTCCTTCAAGCCAGTGTTTCCAGCCACGGTTTGCCTTCTCACCCTTTTGGACACAGACCAGCTTGTCCCCTTCCCAGGTAACCAGTGTCTGTCAAAGCATCACAAATACTATAATAAAAACACTTGTATCTGAGTGAAGATTAAATTCTGTAGACAGAATAAAGTCCCACCATGACTTTTCTGTTGTCCAGGCCCTTGGTGCACTCTTCAAACTCTACTCCCACTGTGAAATTCACTTCATAATTCCTGAAGGTGCTAAGGGTCTTGGTCTCAAACTTGTCTCCATTTTGGACAATGACCTTTGTCTGATGGAGGTGCGCTGCTATCTTTCTGGTGGCAAAGTCAATGTCTGTAGAGGAATGTAAAAGACAGAGAGGAAAGTTTGAGGAAAGTTTTCTTTGTTACTACATTTTTCATCCTGCTTCGCTGGGTGGTTTGACATTTTCTCTTGTAATCCTCCTGACCATAGACCCTGCAAAGCACACATGACACCACAGGCCACTTATTATGATTCTTCACAGACTGGTGTTTTGACAGTCTCATTTACCCTTTAAAAATGACCTTGCTCTGAGTCAGAATAGGCTCAAATGAGTTTCTCCGCCCTGTTTGACACATGGCCCTACCATTGAGAACCACCCACCCTGACCATTTTCATATTCATATCCCATTTGCCCTAAAGTGAGAATTCAATTTCTCCCCATCAGTCTTACAGATGAGGCTCCTATATTTACCCGTCTAAATTATATTTTTGACCCATTTCCATAAGGATGTCATTTTTCTATCCGCTTGATGGAAATGAGGTGCTGGGGAGGAACGAGACATTCTGTATTCAGGATTTTCGCAGATTTGTGAGAGATGACTGTACCAAGGTTGTATTATGAATTGCAAATAGAGTTGTGAATAATGAAAGTGTTTCTGGCTCTGATCAAAGGCACGTCAAAAGGAGAGCTGAATGTTTAGGTTTTTCTTTTTCTTCTTCTTTAAACGAAAAGCTGTCTTGCTGCCAGATCTTTGGTCCAAATGTTTTTCTGTATTTCGGGACTGGATAGAATAAAAATGCACAATGGAGTGAGTCAATATTTATTTGGCATGGTAGGAGACGACAAGTGCTCAGAGAGTGGAGGTTAACTTGGCCTGACAGCAGCTCAATGAGGAAATTAAGCAGTGCCACATCAACCCCCCCCCTTCCCTTCTTCCTCTCACTTTCTGTCTCACATCCATCTTCAGTCTTCCTCACATGGTTGCTTCATAGACCTCTAACAGATTTCTATTTCAATCCAAGTTATTTAACCTAATCTACATTAAAGAGGTTAACAATAAGACACATTCACTGGCAACTTACCAATGGCCTTCATGAACTCCTCAAAGTTTTCATTGCTCACCAGCTCCCAACGTCCATTATAGTCAGCTGGCATTTTAACAGGTGTTTGAGTCAAGTTTATACCCTTGTGTTGTTTGCCTTCTGGCTTGGCTATCAGAATGAGAGACTCAGATCAAGGGCTCAGCCCTTTTTATGCACCATGATCGACCAAAGGACAGTGTACGCCTGCAGTGTATGTTATAAAGTCCAGGGCAGCATTTGCCCTGTTAGCACACTACTTTAGCTTACACAACCTCTCTATGTTAATGCATCTGCTGTGCATTAACTGCATAAGGGTTATGTTGTCTTTGTATCTGGTGCTTATTGGAAGCTTTTATTGAATCACTAAGATTCAATTTCCTTTTCCTTCCTTCAAGCTTAGCCTCACTCAGTCTTATACCTTGGAACTAAGATAAATGAGCAAAGCTGCTTATATTAGCTACCTGCACAAAATCTTTAATTTTAAGAGAAATAATTTTGTCATCAGCAACATTTTGTAGCTTAAAAGTAGAGACTTTTCAGATAAAGTTTCTTCACTAAGCGCCATAGCAATTTAAGATGACACATACACTTCAATCACTGGGAGCTGCATGATCAGCAAAACTGTGTACTGTGAGTGAGTCTGCATATATTAACACAAATATTTGTGCGTTTAGTCCATGGGCTGCCACAGCAGTTTTGCAGCACATTATTTATTTAGCATGCCTTTTTTTTTTTTACAATTGATTATATGACCTTACAGACCACAGTTCACTTTTTTATCTTGAAGCAACCTTTTTTGCTCAGATATCAGCAGAGACCTCTCACAGCGGCAGCTATAATCAATACAATACTTGATCTCTCTCAGAGAAGCCGAAGTGCTTTCAAAGATGCCGTAGTCATGATATGGATTTGATACATTTGGAACGCCACAGTATATTATAGTATTAGACATTTAGTTGTCCAGTCAGTAACTGAATTAAAGGTCAAAGTGAAGGCGGATAGTGTGTTTAATGCGTAATCAGAGCTGATAAGACTTGTCGATCGTCACTGATCTTTCACCTGCATTAAATGACCTGATCGTACATTTTACATTAGATCATTACTAAGACTAGTTTATATTTTTATTTGGTATATTCAAGTGCAAGTGCTGCACAATTTCAACAACACATGAAATAATCAATATTGTTGTTGAATGTTGTGACGACAATGTCATTAGATAAAATTTTCCATTGCTGACAATAGTGTAAAACAGATCCAACATTACTGTTCTTTTCTGCTTTGGGTTTGTGCGATCAGGCAAAATATATAAGTTTTTGTCTAAATTGTTAATTTATATCCTACTGCTGTCAAAGAGGGTTAGCTTAATATAACATTCAGGACCATTTTCTCCCATCAAGAACTTTCGAGCCTGAAGATGTTTCAGATGTCACCACAATGGGGCAATGTTGCCACACATTATTGATCGCTCCCCATGAAATAGTTCATGCATATTCTGTTCTAGTAACATATTAATCACAGTGATCAAAGTGAAACAGTGTCATCTGGTACAAAAGACAGTGGTTAAAAGTGGTTGTTGTTTTGAACTCATATGAAAGTAATTTGTATAAGACCATGTTTAAGAGTGACAGAAACCTATTTAAATATCAAACGCAGACCAAACGGTTAGGGTTAATTTTAGTAATGTGCTTTAATTCCTTTTGAAAATGGTGAGGCGATGTAAGAGAAATGGTACCTGCAGACACAGATCCCCTCGGTGTGTTCAAACACTGCATCTCATAAACGTATGCAAATGCAATTAGGGTAGTTTTAATAATGCATGACAGCAAACTCATTTTTAATTCTGCCTGGTTCACACCTAATGGCACATCCTGCAATCTATAACCTTGGCTTTACACAACACATTTAGGTTTTTCCCAGCAAGTTGATCATGAATCTTGCTTTAAATCTGTTTCAGCTTTTCTTCTTTTGGTGCCTTACAGGTTTTCATCCCCTTTTCTTCCTTTGAGACTTTAATCTGCATCTCAGTCAGAGTCTGTTGTGTATATTGCTCACACGCTGTGTCACTCCACAATATCCCGAGTGATTCAATTCAATTTTCTTCATTAGCGTAGCATTCAAAGCCATGCATTTACATTCCTATGCAGCTCCCCTAGTGGTCTCGTCATCTGAGCCATCTCATGCTCCTTTCTGTTGTTTTAGACATCAAAGGTTAGATTAATCATAAATACTCAGCGGAGACAAATGACAGAGAAATGTCTATGCTTTGTTATCAGAGCCTAGTCATGGATTTCAACCAAGAGTTGATATATTTGTAACATATTTTCATCCCACCCATGGACTCTAATAGTGCAATGTCTTGCTGTGTGCTTTGATGTCCCAGTGAGAATTGAAAGAACCCTAGTGTTCCCACACAATTTTGCTTTTATCCTACTTATAAAAGTATTTCTGTGTAGAAAAAAGACTATATTGGTGTTAGTTCCATCAGTGCAGGATGAAACGTGACTGTCAAATAGGACATGTACACAATTACACTGTACGGGGTCATAAAGGTTTTATTATTTAAAAGCCCTTCAAGCTGATAGGGTTCAGCAAGTGTCTGCCTCACACAAAAGTAATAATATGAGAAGTTAATTTTCTAATATCCATCAGCGGTAAAGGGTAGCGTTTGATTTTATTGTGTAATTAGTTACTACTTTATTAACTAAAACTGGTTATTAGTAAGCTAAATTGACTAAATCAATTACATCTCCTTAGGCCGACAAAAGTACGGAGAACAAAAGAACAGGTTTGCCAACTGGACTTCATGTCAATAGGTAAAGCCTATTCAGGTGGCACAGACATGCACTCTAAACCTGTAGGGGCATATAGTCTTAAGGTTACCCTGTATGTAGGTGTGCCTGGGCCTTTATCACCAGAATGCTCTGTGCGTTTGTATCCTGTGCTTGCCTGTGGTTGTTTGTCCCTCTCTGCATGCTAAATGCCACACCTTGCCTGACCATTATCACTGGTCTACACAGCTGCTTGGATTAAACCTATAACATAAGTCTATATCCTCGCCCATTCACCTGCACCACCACCGAGCATTAATCAAATCCCATGTTCCACCTTTGCGTGTGTCATCAAATCCTCGGAGGGCAAATTCTGCAATTCTGACCTCACCCAAGACACATAGTATTTATTTTGTGTACAACGCCTTCCCCGCAAAGAAACAAACCAATAATTATGGGACAAAAACATACCACAAGGTTCCGGCCATCCTTCTGACTTTTGAATTTTCCCAGCAGGAAGTTTGAGCTGGAACGCCGCAAGAGCGAGAAGGGGATGACAATGCTAAATATTTCATGTGTTCCTCTTGGTAATTCTGTATGGTCGGAACAAGACCTCGTTTTCTACAGAAACATGAGCAACTCTGGGACTGATTGCAGAAGCCTAGGAAGCTCTGTGTTTCTCTCTATTTTTTGCTTCTCTGCTCCAAAATAGGCCTGGATGGCGATGCATAATGCATGGGGCTTCCTATGTGGTGCTGGAAAGGGCTGTGGGTCCTGAGGGATCAGTCGGGGAGAGGATGTCCAGATTCACTTTCTGCAGCGTAGGGGTGGCATTGGAAATGAAAAGATTTTATATTGCATTTGATGAAATCAGTGCAGGTTCCTATGACTCAGAGAAGACAGGGTTTGGTTCTTATTTTCAAAACATGACCACATACTTTATTTAGTTAATATTCTGGCAAACATTTCATCCATCTGTCCATCCATCAGTGTGCTGTATATTGCACTTATCCAGGGTCAGGTTGTGGGAGCAATGGTCTAAGAAGAAAGGACTTCTCTCTTTATATAGACACCTTTTATAGTTTTATGAAAATACATCCCAATAATTGAGTATTTAACAATGTTGATTGTTAAAACACAAAATTATAAGAAGATACAGTTTTAATTCCACATTGCTTGGGAGTCTTGTTTTTAGACCCGTATTCTGAAATGAGAAACGGATGTACTGACAGCATACTTCTGTTCTGAGGCCGTTTGTTGCCAGGCTATGAGGATATATTGTGAGTGTCAAAGCCACCAGAAGCATTCTGTATGTTTGATAGTGTGAGAAAAGTCAAGCAATTTGAAATCAGAAAGAATGTGTTAATGACAATAATAATGGGCAGGATGATAAATGAAGCGGCAGTGATGGATTCCTCACTGTTGACACACGAGTATTGTGCGACTCTCTGATGTGAAACGTAGGAATTGAATGACTGTAAACTTTGGCCCAGATTCACTTCTAATTTCACTTAGTTATTTGGCCTTTCCGCTTGTGAAGCTTTCAATCTGTGAGGCCTTTGGGGGGGTCCAGATTATCTCTTTCGTTTGGAGAAAATGAGCTGAGCTGGAAGCTACATTACCTCCCTGCCTTATGCGAGCTCATTTTTCCCACACCACCATTAGCTAGCTAAAGCCATTTGGAAATGCACAGTGGAGTGTTTCCATGTTCATCAGTAAGTGGCTGGCATTCCTTCAGTCAATTATCACCAGAACTGTCTCAGTGAGATAATTCACGCCTCTTGGCTAGTATCTCTGCCAGGATGAATATAAAGGGGATATTCAGGAGGTTTTGAGGACAGATTTCAGACTAATGCTGCTCTGTACTTAATTTTTGTGATGCTCCTAAGAATCACGACTGGGTATGCTCTCATCAGTGCAAGGAAACTAAGACAACAACAATAGATGTTTCTTCCTTTGACTCAATTGGACATTTAACATGAATTGAATGTGATGATTCGACTGGTTTCTGGTTCTATGTGAGATACAGTATGTGACTTCTGTAGTTAAACAGTATCCATAGTAACTGGCATCCTTTGTAGGCTGGAAAGTCATTTTGAATGTAGTCCACAGCTTGTGAACCTTCTTTGTGTCTTTAATAGCAGTTTCACATGTCTGGTCTGAGTAAGAGTTGTTTACCAGAATTACATTACTTAATAACCTAACAATTGGCAAGTGGGGATGATAGCGACAGTAGAATTAATTTGTTTGTTTTGAATGCTTGTAAACAGTCAGAGTCCAGTTGAGAAATATAAATTACAATTGGCAATTTACTATTTAATTGCCAACCACTGCCATAACACAATTCTGCAAATTAGTGCAGCTAAGTATTTCTTGGTTACATTTTAAAAAGAAAATTCTGTATAATTTTTATCTAAAATACAAAATACCAAATTATATCTCCTGAATTACTTACCTTACATTTCAAAATTTAAATGAGTAATTATGTCTTGTTGCAGTGAACATTAATAGATTACATTTTTTAGTCTTGGTTTTGTCTTGGTCTTAATACACTCACGTATGTGTGTCTAAACACCTGTGCCACTGTTATAGTGTAGTGGGTGGCACCGCTGGGTGTCACTCTGGCGTCAGGCCTGCTCCCTATAAAAGAGGAAGTGGCTGGGTGGCAGGTTCCTGTGGGTAGCCAGGAAGATTGCTGGGCCCATGCGGCTGGTGTGTCGACAATATGATCCGGGCCGTGGCTTGGTGAAGACGGCCGGCTTGTGTGTGTAAATGACTGGGTGTGGTTGTGTGACACCTCAGTGTTCTACATGTACCGCTACCTGCTGTCCTTTCTTAGTTATTGTTTTTGTGTTTAGTTAGTCAGCTTCGGGGGCATGTGTGCAAGCGGACTAACACTTTTCAATTTTCGTTTGTATTGTTTTTTTTGTATTTTTGTCCGGGGGGTCACTTCTTCGTCTAACTGTTTGCCGATGCTCAGAACTGTTACACCCGATCTGTTTGGGGTGAGCATCCGCGGTGTCTTTGCAGTGGTTTGTTTGCTGTGAACCTGCTTTGTTTGACGTGTGTGTGTGTGTGTGTGTGTGTGTGTGTGTGTGGGAATTCAAGCGGGTTTATCTGCCCTATGTGGGGTGGATTTAATTCGGCTCTGTGACAAAATCTGTAAGACGACGAATGAATAAGAAACCAGGAGTACCATCCTTAAAGTGTTTAATAAATAATATTTAACTTATTCAGGCCTCCTTACCACCACACACACAGTACACGACTTGTAACAATAGTATTAAACTTTTATTGCATAGTATTTGCACACTTGGTTGGCTTGGTTTAAGAACAGCTTTCATGAATAATGTTTATATTTGTCTTATTAGGCCAAACTTTTGTTAGTTATTCAGCTATTTTGTCCAAATTTTGAAACTTGGCTCTCACTCACTGCTGCACTTTTCTGTGTCTATCTGGCCCAAACTGCACTGTCTCAGCTAACATTTATTGCCAGTTATGGAGCCCATGAATAATTGATACCGATTCTATTTAAGATCCTGACGAGGACAAATGGTACGGGGCTACATTGGCCAATATTTCTGCCTCCGCTGCCCTAATAGGAGCCTTCTTCACTTGCACTACCGCAGTCATTTTTCCTCCCTTTCATGTTCTCTCTCACCCGTCTCTTTGCCTTTGTTTCCTTTTTTCTTTGTGCACCATATCTTCTTTCAAGTGGACGACACTATTTTAAGAGCTGGAGTAATTCCAGACGGTGTGTAGGGTATTATAAAGGTAAAGCCACAGAACCATGCGGAACAGTGACCAATAGTAAGTCTGCAAAGGATTTATCTTCTTGGGTTTGGGGTGGACTGGCCATTTAGTGTCACAGCTAAGAAGATCATTGGGCAGTGGCAACATGGGACTTTGCTACACCCATTAGCCAAGTTAGGACAACACCTCCATCAATGCATATCACACTGAGCCGTTTTGTATGAAGAAGTACTCCAATGCATTTAAGTGTGTTTCTATTTGTGTGTATTGTGTTGGCGGAGGAGCAAAGTGTAGCACTAACCATGAATGTGTCACTACACTCGGCCCAAAGAATGTGATGGGTCTTGCTTTATGAGTGGTGCCACATCATTAGACTGTGTACATGCTGCGAGGTGGACAGGATATGGATCCAATAGATCTGCAATAGACACATTCACTACAGCGCTGAGCTTAATGAAAAAGTCGGTGCCAATTTCTGTTAATCTATTTTGTGAAATAAAAAAAAAAAACTTTGTCCTTCACCCTCCGCGGGTGGTCTCATCCTTCGAGCTCGGGTCCTCTACCAGAGGCCTGGGAGCTTGAGGGTTCTGCGCAGTATCTTTGCCGTTCCTAGTACTGCACTTTTCTGGACCGAGATGTCTGGTGTTCTTCCAGGGATCTGCTGTAGCCACTCTTCCAGTTTGGGGGTCACTGCCCCGAGTGTTCCAATGACCACGGGCACCACTGTCGCCTTCACCTTCCAAGTCTTTTCTAGCTCTTCTCTGAGCCCTTGGTATTTCTCTAATTTCTCATGTTCCTTTTTCCTGATGTTGCAATCACTTGGTATTGCCACATCAACCACAACGGCTTTCCTCTGCTGTTTGTCCACCACCACGATGTCTGGTTGGTTCGCCATTACCATTCTGTCAGTCTGAATCTGGAAGTCCCACAGGATCTTGGCTCGGTCATTTTCTACCACCTTTGGAGGTGTTTCCCACTTTGACCTTGGGGTTTCCAGTCCGTACTCCGTGCAGATGTTCCTGTACACTATATATATATATATATATATATATATAGTCTCTCTCTCTCTCTCTATATATATATATATATATATATATATATATATATATAAAGGCATTAGAGAGTCACCTATAATATGCACAAGTTTTGGCGCTTTCATAAACATTTAGTAGACCAGTCAATGTGAGACAGATGGGAGAAAAACTCACACACTGTCAGAGCTGAGGATGTTGGATTTTGTTGAGCAAACCTGCCCGAAATCACTCACTGACAGCTGGAATCCAGGAGCCTCTCTATGGTGTAAATAGAGAGATAGCAACACTGATGAGTTACATACAGAGAGCATCTCTTTCTGACAGCTGCTTGTCAGTCTCTATAGCACTAGTCTTCTCTTTCCCTTCCTATGTCTATCTCTCTATTACCTGAGTCATCCATGGACACTGCTGCTTTGGCCCTCAATCAATAATAAATGTCTCGATCAAAGATTTCTCTACATTAAGAAGAGGTCAATACATGCTGCAAACAGAATGAGCAGACACATAAAAAGCCTCAGAAACTAATAACAGGGTTCCCACCGAGAGCTATTTGATATATTTAAGCCTCTGCTATGCTTTGTTCTGCTTTGGCACTGACAAAACACTTTTGTCAAACATAAGAGAGACTCAAGCAAACATCTTATTCATCACATTGAAGCAGGTGGCCTAAGTGCTACTGGTTTCACAAAGATAGACTTTGGTTGAGAATATTAATCAGTTCACTGTGACAATTTAGGGTATGCTGGATGAGTGGAAAGAAATCAGCTGGTGAGTAGTATTTACAATTTACCTGTTCACCTCAAATTGAATTCAGTTTTACAAGGACTTTTTACCTGAGAGTTTGGTCATAAAAGCAACAACAAAAAGACAGTATAGGAAAATTAGAGCATTGTAATAATTGAATTGTCTCAAAATGGCACTAGGACATTTGCAGCTTTATACAACTCCGGTGAACGAGTTCAATTTCTTCCTGTTACTACAACAACCTGAGCACTACTGGAGAAGAAGTTATCTAAAAACACACCTTTTCCAGCACCTTTTTTTCCCACTAGGAGCAAAACACAAATTATAAACCCTTTCTACCTCTGTTTTTTGCTGGCAGTGAGTTAGCAGGTGATAATGAGTGTTAAGATTTCTGACTATGCTTAAAATATTTGTTTGGTTATAACAAAAAGTAAAATCAAACAAACACTAGACTGGTCCAACTGAGAAAACAGGACTTGACATTAAAACTGGTCCCTAGACACCAGTGTGGAGCCACTGTTAAGTCCTGGAGCTCTTTATCTGTCCTTTTCATAATGGTAAGTAAAGGCAACACAAGTCTTTGAATGCACCATGCCAAAACTAACAAATCACTCTTAATATTTGCACTAAGCCTGGTGTTATCTTTGCTAAACTCTTCCAATTGATTTCAGGGCAGCAAGAAGAATGTTTTTTACAGAGTAATAATTATAGATGAAAAGCATGACTTAATACTGCTATTTTGATGTATTCTACACCCACTTAATCCCAGATTTACCCCCCTACAGCGGTGATACGGGGTTTATAACATGGAAAAAGATAGGCTTTGTTTGAAAACATGGTGTAAACACAAGGGATTTTTTTTAGGCTTGGTGCTAATCATTCTGTTGCTTTGTCGGCTCATCTGACAGAGAGCAACTTCTTTTCATTTGATTGTTAGGAAAAAAGTTTGTAAGAAGTACCTTAAGGTTAGTAAGAAATACGTTATTTCTTAAGCTGAGATCACAACTTCCTTGTTAATGTGTGAGAACGGATATTGCACTATGACTATTCTTATTTTGTTTGTAATAGATTCAGTTCCTCCTTTTGTTAATGAGAAGTGCATTATTTAAGAAGGAGACATCTTTTTCTATTTACTGTTTAAAACATAAATTTCTGAACCCCATTTAAAAAAAAAATTAAATAAAGCAATTTATTATGCACAGTAAAGGCCAGAGCAGGTTCTACCTCCTGTACCCTGAAGGGGACACGCAGGTTCTACCTCCTGTAGGGGACACGACTGAGGACTCTGTGGTGGCATCAGCCATCCTGTACAGTGTGGTCTGCTGGAGCAGCAGCATCACTGAGAGGGAGAGGAAGAAGCTGGACAAGGTCATCGGGAAGTCCAGCTCTGTCCCGGGCTGTCTGGACTCAGGGTAGGAGGTAGTTGACAGAAGGGTCCTGGCAAAACTGTGATCTATGCTGGACCACGAGTCACACTAAACAGGATGCCCTGCCAGCTCTGAAGAGCATCTTCAGTGACTGCTCCCTTCTCTATGTGTGAAGGTGAGATTCTGCAGGTCTTTCCTTCCTGCCACTGTCAGACTTCACAACAAACATTGTACACTCTCTTCACTGTGCAATATTTACACAATCGTGCAATTTCATTGTTCAATATTTGCAAAGTGCAATACATTTTACAGATGCAATCTACTATTTATTCACATCCATACTGTACATATGCATAGTCTATTTTAGTTTATTTTGTTTTAGCATTGTTTTAATTTTATGTATACATGTGTATACATTATGTATAGTCTATTGTTGATTATCTTGTCTTAGAATAGTTTTAAATTTAATTTAATTAATTTTTTGTTCTGGCCAGGTTGGCTCTTGTGATATGTGTGATATGTACTGTACTATTTGATGCTCTATTTGTTGCAAAATGCAAAATTTCCCCACTGTGGGATGGTTTTATATCTTATAAATCTTCTATCTAAAAGGTAATATCCTCCATACTGCTTTTGCAAAATAAGTAGTATGACATGCATCACATAGCTCACAATGCAAACTTGCTCTTTATGTATTCTTTCTGTGAAATATACTTATTGGGACTCCAGCAAGCTAATAATTATGATAGATTTGAGTCTTGAAAACAAAGTGGAATAACAAAATCCTCTCACTCCATTTGCCTTAAACTACAACTAAAAGCATGAATGGGTTAACCTTTTTTATTGCAATCTTCGTCAAACTTGCAACAGTGGTATCACAACAGTGGTAGTAGCAGGTTCAAATAGAGAAGCGTTTGCACAGTGAATTAGCTTCTGATTTTGGAGATTTACTTAACATGGATAGTGCATAGTGTAGATTTTTACATTTTCTATTACGTTGTGTTCCCGCAACTGCAAAAAGTGTACAAAATTAGCACTTCTGGAGAAGGAGCACACTCATATTTCTCTCTAACATTTTTCTCTTATTTTCTCAACATTTGTGGATTAAGTTTTAAAGCATTTATGAACTAAATTGGTTTTGTTTGACGTTTAAGTCAAATCACAATCAGAATGTTCCTGGAAATCTGACCTATTTCCACTGACCCCTCAGGGACTGTGGCCCAAAACTACACAAATCACATACACCATTAGGGGCCTACTATGTTGGGTGTTCTTTTACATTCTAGATGTTGAGAGGTAGGACAAATTTGATTTAATAGTGTCAGTAAACATTTTTACATTACATTTTTGGGAACCTTTTTTACTGCACACAGTAAAATTGTAGTTAGTAGTAGTAGAAATGATGGCCTCTTCATTTTTATTTTTACAAATGCAGTGTATATTTTGATGATTTTTTGTTTAAGAATTTGAACACACACTTAAAAGAAAACCCTGACAAAGGCACCTTTTATTAGAAGCAAAGCACTGCTCTTTTAACTTTTTTGCCTTTCTCCATGGGTTTCTGTGAAGGGCTTTATTTATAGAGCCATCTGCATGTAACCATACATACTCACATCCCCTGCGCCGCTCCCTCCATCCCCTGCATCAACCCTGCATCAGCCCAGCTGGATTTCAACAGCTTTCTATCGGAATATTTTGGGCTCAGTTGTGACAACTGCTCTCCTTCAGCTTCCAGAAGGGACGCTGTGTGTTTAGTGTGTATATGTGTGTGTGGCAATGTGATAAAAGACAGATGTCAGACCCAGACAGAGAAAGCATGGAGAGAAGGAGGAGCACAGGGCCAGCCTCGGCCAAGTCTTTTGGAGTGGGTGGAGAAAGAAAGGCCCGTAGATAGCAGCAGAGTGGCACATGTATAATTGACAACCTATGCTTCCTCTCCATAGACTTTATGACATTTTCTTTCTGTAATCTATTTTTCTGGCGAGGACTGAAGATGGTAGTGTGCCGTGTGTGAGTCGGCAGCTGGGATAGAAATGGCAGGGCTGAGTGTACGCTTGGCAAGGAGAATATGAAGGGTAAAAATGCCAAGGCAGTCTTGACATTTTTTCCTTCGGTGTTGCACTTTTAGCAAGAGGCAGGTCTGTCACTGATAAAAGTAGTGCAGATGGGAGGGTGAGGAGCACAGTGCTAAAGCCAGATGGTTTTTTTCATGTATTGTGAGTGCAGTGTTGATATGAATGATGGGATATGGAAACAAGTTTGATGCATTGTCAGTAGAAATGAACATATGTCACAGGCTTAAGTTGATTCACAAGTTACTGCTGGCCCTCTGTCTACCATCTCCCATTTATTCAAAAGAATTACAACAGAACGGACTGTAAAATTAACACATGAAAGGGTTGATTGCTTGATAATTAGTGAGCCAGACACTTGAGAATGTTTTTCACAAATGCTTTATTTTTATTACTGGGAATGTTAGTATGGGTTTACATTATATAGAGTATCAGCTACCATGCTTTTTTACTAAAGGTCGCATTTAATAATAAATTCTAGCTCAAATATAACAGCATACATTGAGCCTTCTTGATGTGCCGCAAACCATAATCACCTGTTCTCACTGAGTACCACAGAGCATATTTTTGCAAATTGCTGACAGCATCCTATTTATTTTTGGCTTGGCAGAGATAAGGTATTGTATAGGTCACAGTCACCTTACATTAGCTATTTTCATTTAAACAATCACTGTGTAAAATCTGCTAGCTGTTCACCACTGTGTTCAGAGTACCACAACTGCTATAAGATCATATTTCTCCTGCATGTAACTGCGCTGGGTAAGCTCCACATTGTGTTGAAAAGAATTAAAAACACAAAAACTTTTAGACAAGCTGACTGGTTAATGTTTTAGTTAACCCAAGCCATTGGGTTAATTAACTTGATTTTCTTTTCTTTGCTCTGCTTCTTTCACACTTCTACTCTCATCTTTCACCTTGCTTAATTTGTTATTCCAATCATTGCATCGAACTGCAACCGCCCTCTCACATGTTTCTTTTGTCACGCAGTATTTTTACTTTTCCTTCTCAGAAATTGTGGTGGTAAACATCCAGCTAAGTATTCATTCTTTTCACACCTGGCTGTTACAGTGTCTTCCCCTGGAAATGTCATATCCCTTGCTACATTCACTATGTGTGAAGTCTGGGAATTGTAGGAAGCCTGTTGAGCAGGTGTTAATCGCGAAAAATTGTGAAGTGCTTATGCATTTACATTTTTTTTCCACTGCTAACAATAAAATCATATGGGTTTAATTAACATAAGTGATAAAGTATGCAATTAAGGCTTCCCTTAAAAGCATCTGGCATAAAAAATTGCTAACAAACACAAGTTACATCCTCATTCTTGTTGTGTCTCCTTGGCCTCAGTGTAAGACTTATCTTTATGACAGCATATTTATATAAGTCTCAGAGGCATAGAAAAATATAGAAGCTACATATGATTTTTAGTGGAACAATTCCCCTAAGGAAGTGGTTGTACTGAGCAAACACGCTAATACCAGCCACCCACTGACAGCAACTCTACTGAGGCAGTAATTCTCTGCAGCACATGCACAAGAACACAGTGACAAACTTAAAAGAAATGAATTTCCTGATGAAAGCAAACATGTTAATTGAATAAGTCCAATTTTCAAACCAAAGTAAAAGGATTTGCCCCCTGGCAGACTGGAGGAGGTTATTTGATTTTTGAATATGAAGTGATTTTTCTCCCTTGTGTTCTCACAACATGTCATCCTCTGTAGGCCTGTGATTGGCTCAGTTTGTCTAAAGGAAGTCATTTGCACTACGGTAAATTGTTTTGATTGTATTTATAGAAAAATAGTGGTTCTACTCACCAAGGGTTTTATTGTAAAAAAAAATAAATAGATATCCATGTATACAGCAGCTATATGGTCGGTGCAGTACAAATTGCTTAACAGTGGCTCTCTCACTCACACATACATACATGCATACATACATACATACATACATACAAACATACATACATACATACATACATACATATAGTGGCAGACAATCAGACTGGTCTGCTTTTTCTTCTTCATGCAACTCAACTCAACAACTCAACAGTAGTTCTAACTCTGTGGAGTCTGTTTTCTTTTCAGTGTAAAAGGTGCAAAGATTATATCATGGGAAATGTTAACTGTCGGGTTTCTGTTGGGTTCCTGTTGATCTCTTTTGGTTTCTGTTGGGTTTTTGTTGGTCTCTGTTGGTTTCTGCTGGTCTCAGTTGGGTTTCTGTTGGGTTTCTGTGGGTCCATGTTTACAAAAGTTTAGCTGTTATTTGTGTTCAAACCCCTGAGTATTGTTGAAATACACTGAGCTGAGAGCAGATCTGCAAAGCAACAGTAAATGTTTTCTCATTAAGGGCGACAGTAAACTTTACCTGTGCACCAGCACTGGTGGACTGCAGCACTGTGCCAGCACTGTGGCAAGTAGGAGATACTGGCAAAAAATAATAAAGTGTCTGGTGTTTCTCTGCGAGCCGCATCTGTGCCGTTTCTGCCATGTTCATGTTCAGTGAAGGCATCACGGCTCTTGAAATAATCAGTCAATCAGATCATTTGTAGCTTGTTGTCAGCAAGTTGTTTCTGGGGAAAATGCAAAGTGTCTAAACATTTTAAAGGACATGGCGGTAAATGTAGTAGGCTAGCGTTAGCAGGAAGTTTTATTAGAAATGTATTGTGATGCTAGTGGTGGATGTAAAATATAACATAATGTAAATTAAAGTTTTTGAGGTTTTTATTATAAGGAGAGAGCTGGATTTCTACAGTATTTTCAGGCAGTGTTTGGGATAGTGACCAACATGACAATGTGCTGAGTGCTACTGATTTATTGTTTCATTGTGAATCTGTGGTGATTATTCTCTTTTTATTTATGTGGAGCTGTTTATGAGATACAAACATGCTTGTATGCGGTGTCTCAGCAGTAGCTCTCGTCTGCCCAGACTTCAGTGCTGAAGACATGGGATGCCACCTCAGTTGCGGGAGAAGGAGCCTGAGCTTGTGCACGAGGTTGGGAGATGCTGACTAGAGATAGTCGGGCTCACCTCCACGCACAGCTCGGGCTCTGGAACTCAACTCCTTGAGAGACGCTAGACTCTCCACTACTCTGAAGTTGCCCATGGTAAGAGGCTTTGGCTTGTTCATAGCACCCCCAGCTCAGCCAGTCATTTTCCTGTACCTTTGGGTTGGTGATAGGTTTCTTACTGTTGTTTGTGCTTATGGTCTGAAGGGGAGTACGTGGCTTTCTTGGAGTCTCTAAGAGGGGCGCTGAAAAAGGCCAGTGCAAAATGCCGATAAGTCTTGGGTGCTTGTCGTGTCGGTAACCCCAGAACCTGGTGGTAGACAACAGTAGTAAGGAATGCCGTCAAGCTGAAGGAGGAGACTTACTGAGCCTCAGGTAGGGGGAAGGAGTGCCCTGTTTTCCAGTAAGATGGGAATCTGCTGACTTCAACTGGGGAAACTGTTGGACGATGGAAGGATACTTGAGGATCTCCTCAACTCCACCAACATGTCTTCCACTGAGGAAGCAGAGGCCAGGGGGCTCAGAAGTGAACTTTTCTATCACTCAAGGCTAAGTCAGGTAGTTAAGAAGCTCCATGGTGGCAAGGATCTGAGGGAGCACTACAGGGGAATCACAACATCCCCGGGAAAGTCTATGTCAGGGTACTGGAGGGGAGAATTCGGCCGATAGTCGAACCTTGGATTCAAGAGGAACAATGCGATTTTTGTTCCGGTCGTGGAACACTGGACCAGTCTATACCCTCTCCTGCTGGAGGGTACATGGGAGTTTAACCAACCAGTCCACGTGTGTCTTTTGTGAATGTGGAGAAGGCACTGTGTCCCTTGCGGCGCCCTGTGAGAGCTCCTGCCTAATGTGGAGAAGTTCAAGTATCAAGGAGTCTTGTTCACAAGTGAGGGAAGGAGGGAATGGGAGGTTGACAGGCGTATCGGGGCAACTTCTGCAGTAATGGAGCCAATGTACCTGTCTGTTGTGGTGAAGAAAGAGCAGAGCTGCAAAGCGAAACTCTCAATTTACTGGGCAATCTAATACCTTCCTACTCTTATCAATGGTCATGACCGAAAGTCATGAGTATGTGGTTGCTTCCTTAGATTTTAGGGTGAGGAGCTCAGTCACTTAGGAGGAGCTCAGAGTTCAGCTGCTGCTCCTCCACATTGAGAGGAGCCAGCTGAGGAGACTCGGCACCTGTTGCCCCCTCTACGCCTCCCTGGGGAGTTTTTCCGGGCATGTCCCTGTGCATAAGTGTTTTGTGAAAGTGAAGTAGTCTGTAGAAGTCAAGAAGTGGTGTGTAAAAGTCAAGAAGTGGTGTGTGAAAGTGAAGGAGTGGTGTGTGAAAAGATATTGCCCCACACGGCACGTCATAATAGTAGCTTATTAAATACTATTATATAAATTATTACATGGTCACAAAGCCTTATTGGAGAAACTTGTGTTTCTAACTTGTGTTATTCAATTGTCTAGAATTTAAAAGACATTTTCTCTTTTGGCTAACCACACTGCTTATGGTGTAATCTGGCCACATAGTCGCTATCACTGTCTGTGAAAGTTCTCAGTCATACAGGTCATCCTGAAGAAAAGGTTAAAGCAAAAGCATCTGGACTTACTTTTTAAAGGTGAAGACATTTTGTTTCTTTGACTTTTTTAAGCCCTGGGTTCAACTGGTAAAAGAGCTGAGCTTTATTTATGGAGGAATAGGTTTGACCAGAAACTAAGTCTGATTGGACCAGGCTGTACTGGTCTCATAGTCGTAAGCTATGAAAGGGCAGTGACACCTGATGGAAGAGTCATTAGGGCTCAGGTGAGTTGTTAGATTCATATTTCTATTCAGGTGTTTGATTTTGGTTTCAAAACACTGTTTTTTCAATGTTCAACAAAGGCATAGACCACAGTGACTATAGCTGTTCACTACTTTTTGTGCACTACATTTGAGTTCATTAGCCACTACGAAATGGTTTAATCATATCCTACTGCACTCTATAAAGACAAAGGTTTCGGTTATGGACACAGTTATAGTGCGTTTACATTTTTCTACAGCAAAAAATTATGTAATAGAAGAAGGATCAAAGTTAATTGTTACACTTCTTTTAGACTTTTAGGCCTGGCAAAGTCTTGACTCTGCTTTGTGTAACTAGGAGTGTTTGCAATTTGTCGTTGTTTAGCCCAGCAGGCAGTGCTACCAAATGCAGTGCTCTCTTCTGTTAAACTCCTTTATTTTCTGTTGACAGCTTTATTATAGCTTTCTACTCATTTGCATAGGTAATCAGCCCATAGTTTCAAAACTTGTTAAGATTTAAGATGGCAACCGCTAATTGGAAAATGGAAGGCAATAAAGCACCATTTGAGTTTTCAGGCTGCTCTCTTTCCGTGGGCCTAATAAAGTTAGGTCCTCGCAGCTTGGGACAGATTAACTTGTTTTGTTTCTTGGCCTCAGATGAAACATATGAAACAGGTTAATTGCCTTGGCCCGGCTGGTAATGGCAGAGAATTTGTCTGAAGAGAATAATCCTTTAAAGTCCTAGGATTATGCACATTGCTCAGTTAAACACTAGGTGAAAACAGAACGGGGAGAAAAGGAGACTGGCGTTTGACAGCTGTGATATTTACCTGACTGAGTAACAGAGGAAGAAAAAAATGTATTTGTCTGAATTGATAATGACCTGTGCTGGTCAGACAGTTGCAATCCTGCTACATGTGCATTCAGACACACACCGAGAACCCTACAGGTCACTGTGGGCTGGTTTTCAAACAACCAACTGCATACTGATACTGTGAGACACATTGTGACTCCTGCCGCTGCACAAATGGAAATTTTAATGAAGTGAGCGCAGCAGTGTTTGTCTCTTCGCCTTCCTGGTAGGGGAGAATGACACTTTGTCCACACCGTAGATAGATAGACCAGTGATCTCATTAGAGATATGGGCAAATATTTCAGTTGTCCCCTTTATTATTTATTGTAGCTTTATTGTGTTCACACATAACAGGTTAATGGGGAAGTGATTCCACTGACCTCTTCTATACTGGTTCAACTCTGAACAACTTCTGTTTCTCTGTTATTTTTATTGTTTGGCTGTTTTTCCATTTCAGACTTTGTACTCAAGCAAATGAGTCACATCATGTTTAACATACTGAAATCATAAAATATGAAACGTTTCCATGACTGATTTTCTTTGACTCCATTATATTTACTTTACTTAACTGTTTGCAAAACAAACTAATCAAATGCTAAGTTGCATCAATTGCAACTAATGCAAAGGAAACCAACTGGTGCAAAACTGTTGATCAGATAAAATATGCCACCTTTTTCTGAACAGGAAGACAACACAAAACTAACGTCATTACATGACCACTAATACCTTATCAATACTGATAACAAGAAGCAAAAAGCCTTTCTGCGTAGAGTCTGGAGAAACCTGTTTCAGATGTTGATTAAGCTTATGAGGCACAAACTTATTACAGATCTTTTTTTAAATAAAATAAATAGATTTAAGCCCTGTCGTCCAGAGAGGGGCCACTGCCCTTAACTATCAATATTTCATACATAAAAGGCCTGTAAAGGGGCATAGAGCTCCAGCATGTTGACGGAGTCTGTCTCAAAACAGCAGCGGATCAATGTGATGGGGTTTCAGGGCAAAAACCCCCAATTTAGGGGGACCCATACCATAGGCATAAAAAGAGTAATCTTATTTATGTTGTGTTATATATAAATATTATAAAATATTTTTATAGACCTTAAATTGTTATGATTTTATCATACATCCATGCGTCTACAGATTTAGTGACATCTCATTTATTTGGGTGATTAATAATTAATATAGCCCTACCCCTTACCAGGGCTAAGTGAAATGAAACTGGGCCTTAATCTTTTACTTGTCAGTATGCAAGGGTTTATGCAATATATTTATAACGGCCACCTTTTGATGCAGACAAAATTTTATGATGCCCATTCACATATAGAATTTATAGGAAACCCAGACAAGCTCAACAAAAACACAGAAACAAAGCCACATATTGCTAATGTGCTCTTAACTTGTGCAGCGGCTTAAAATTGGTCCACAGCTGACTCAGTGTGTGGCTAGTGGTTTCACACCTGAACATGTGATTGCAGACTAAAACGGCATTAGTAGCTCAGTGGGTAGAGCATTGTAAATTACAACAGTCCTGTTTTATGTTTGATCACCGCTTGAAACATCCCAAAACATCATAACATCCCACTCTCCCCCACATACTGTCATTGTGTCCTTGGGCAAGACACTTAACCCACCTTGCCTCTAGTGGTGCTCCAGCTGTAACACTGGGAAATGGAAGCTTAATATAAAGTACTATTAGTGCCTACTAAAATTTTTAAATTTAAATAAAAACATGCATTTTTTCTTCTTCTTGAACCTGCCTTAATAAATAAAGCAAAGAAAAAGAAAAAAGTAATTCACATGCCAGGCTCACTCTTACATTTGTTCTTCTAACTCTTCTTGTCCATCTAGCTGTCTAAGCCAGCAGCAGGCCCTGCATTTTAAAGCAGTGTTTTTACCTGCAGCGCTAATAACAAAGATTATCTGTCTTGAGAATCACTCAAGTTTCTTAAATATTAGGGCCCAGGCAGTCCTACATTTACCAGAGAAATCAATTTAGGCTGTCTTGTGACCTGCATACATTGATGAGCCAGTCAAATAAATCCACACCATTTATTTAAGCATGCAGGTCAGGCAGAATGACATAATTGCTGTGATTAGTGCAGGGTGTTTGATTTCAGTCTTTGCAAAGGTTAGCTCTGAAATAGTTTTTTTTTAATGAAAAATAGCACTAATTTGATTATAAGGTAAAATCGATTGAGTTTGGGCTATTCCGGAGTGTGGTGTGCACTGCTGCATCAGTTTATCCAAAATGGTAATATTTCTAGATGAACATGAATATTCATTTGTGAATGCCTAATGGATTGTCAGACATTTAGAGAAACTAAAATTCAGTCTAAATAAACAACTCCAAAAACTATATTCTACCACTCATCCAGAGCTGGGTCATAGAGGGAGCAGTTAAAGGTAAATCCAGACTAAAAGACTTCTGGAGAGGTATGAGTCTGGTTGGGTTGGTATGATTTTCATTTTTAAATGGGGTACAAAGTGTCCAAGTTTAGCATGCCCCACTGCACCACTATAACCACCTGGCTGTGGTTAGATCAGTGTGGTGGAGTTACTGAAAGGTAGAGCTTCACACTACAGTCTGTGTATCAGCTGAAAATCTTCACTTGAGAAAGAAATGACAAATTGAAAGCGCAACACAAAACTGCAATGTTTTCTTAAATGAAGCATGTCTTGTTCTTAAGATAATCTGGTCAAAAAAAGCTAAATATACTCTCTCAAATACTCAAAAGTGCTTACTGACAATAGTAATTTCTCCTTTTAATCTGTGTCTTACAGCACTTGCTTTGTGAATAAAATACTTGCCATTTATTTATTATCACATTACAAACAAGCAAAAATTGTGACATGAAAGAACAAGTCACTTAATCACAATTTTCTAAACTTTAAAGTCAGAGTTGCACCATTTTCCTACATTTAAACCACTTTTTAGAGAGTCCACTTTATAATGCAGCTGTATATGACTATAGCTTCCAGCCTCCCCTAAAGATACTCATAAGTAATTACAAACTTTTTTTTTATATTTATTGGCTACACACCTTGATATTTTTATATTTATTATTTTATGTAACCACAACATTGTTTACGTAGCTGACCTTCCTGTCCTGCACAGAAAGCTCATAACCCAAGCTCCAGACAGTTACAGATGTAGGTAGGAATGTGAAGTTAGATTTTGTCTACATACTTTCAAATAAATGTCTAACTTGTGCTGACAGTCAAGGTAAAACTACACTGTACAGTACATGTATGTAATTAGAAAAATTATGTGTAGTTGGACCTGAAGAGATGTGATGTTCAAGGTGAAGTTACAAAATGCTTTCATAAAATCACAGCTATACACATTTTTATCAGTTTCTAGCAAAGCAGAGGTATGGGGGCAGACATGTTACTGACTCAACACTAAAAGGGATTATAGTGAAACAATAGATGTATTTACCAAATATACGTATCACTTTGTTTCTCACAAGAGAATTGATCAAGTCACATGTCATTTAGTTTGTTGGCGCTATATATTTTCTACCTACACATTTATGTTTTTAACTTATTTTCCCAAAAATGCCTCCATGACTTCACCTTTGATCCTTGCTCCTTTCACAAACGTGACATAGTAAAGTCAGAGATCAAGTAGAGCTGAGTCACTGTGGGCAATTTTGCAGAATGAAAATATGTTCCAGTCCACCATGCAGTTCTACTTTTGGGTAAACAAAGTGTGTAAATTCCTCTTCCTGAGTTGTCAGAGTTACTTCCTGTCTCAATGTGCTTTTGTTCATGTGCTTCAGATTCACAAGTGAGTGAAACTGTGGTAACATTTACACGCCTCCACTTCTGAATTTTACAGAAAGCGTCTAACTTTACCACGCGGCAAACAAATGAAATGCAGGATTCAAAATACCCTTATGCTTTTTTATATGGAACAGTGATAGCTGTGGGTTTTCCTCTCAATGCTGTCGCACTATGGATACTTCTTCGAAGACATAGCCACAAGTCTCCCAGCGCTGTATTTATGATCAACCTGGCAATCTCAGACCTGCTGCTCATCATCTCACTGCCTTGGAGGGTCTACTTTTATGCCACAGGGACCTGGCGACTGTCGAATATGACTTGTAACTTTATCACAATGCTCTTTCAGAACAACATCCGATCCAGCTCAATCTTCATCACCTTCATAAGTGTGGACCGGCTGCTTGCTGTGGTCTATCCTCTCAGATCGCGCCACGTGAGGACAGCCTCCAACGCTGGGAAAGCCGCTGCTTTTGTTTGGCTTGTTGTGGTGCTCGTAAACATCCCAGAGAGTTTTCAATTGTTAAAAGAGTTGAATAATGTTTCTCTGTGCTTTGAAGACAACAAACATTTTACCATACCACCTACCGTTTATTTACAACCTGCGTTAGTGCTGATTCTTCTGGTCATCAATATAGTGTCCACTTTGATGGTGTCATTGGCTGTTCGCAGACATCTCAGTACCTCGGCCAAAGTTGAGAATAAGATGAATGTTATGTTGATTTTTGCAATGAATTTGATGATGTTCATTTTATTTTTCTTGCCAGTTTCCTTGGTTATCATGTTTCAAAACCTCGAAAAGGCCATTACACCTCTGTTATGTCTGGCAAGCGTGAACTGCTGTCTGGACCCACTGCTCTATTACTTTTCTTTTGATGGTTTCTGGAAAAAAAAGAGGATGTAGATTCGAGAGAATAGTCACAATGTGCAGGTAACTGTTGTGAAACTACATGTTTATGCTGTGTACCTGGGCCCAAATATATGTGAATGTATACTAGTCAATGTTTCCCCCAGGTTTACAACTTTGGGGGTAATGACATCTGAAGTATAAATAAGTGCTGATAATATATGTGTATAATACAACTAAGGACACTGCTCTTGTTATGTATTATTATTATTGTAAATAAAGCTAATTATTTAAAAATACAATACAATGTCTATTAATTTCATACATTAAAAAATGAACACTAGAGAACATGCTATTACATAGGCTACCAAAATTAATTCTGATTAAAAGTTACACCTGAAAAATTTATTACATTTATAGCACTTATGTCCAACTGCAACAAATGCTCAGTCAAGTCTGTCACTTATTAATCTAATTTGCTGTTTGACTTGATGTCCATCAGCTGCTGTAGTGGTAAAGCAGCGTCTTTAATGATCTCAGAGAATCTGTTCAGCTCTTATGCAGAAATAATGCTAAAGGCTTTTAAACAAACTGAATAGCCAGGATGTTATTAATCTTATTTACACAACAGTATGACATTTGTGTCGCTGCATAGTCGCGCGTTTACAGTTCTTCTCTGCTCTCTGTAGTGCGCACGGCGGATGCGCACACACACACAGACACGTGTACCCGCGCTTTCTTTCAGCATCTTGTTGCATGGACCTTTGAAACATTTCTTAAATAAGCATCTTGTTTTTAATTAAAAAAACAAGACAAGTTGTAGAGCTGCCCTATAGGAAAGCTAAACTTGAATGCAGTGAAAAACCGTGCTTATCCGGCCCAGGCTTTCACACTCACACACAGACTGTAAGAGGTTCAGAGGGAAACACTTTGTGTCAAACTAGTTTTAAAGGCACCGCTACAGACTCACACAACAGCTGATCAGCAACACACAAGCAAATCTCCCACAAAAACTGAAAAAGTATTCTCTTTAGTCGCTGGTGGGGATATTTATTAGGAACAGCTCGCTTGAGATGTTGAACTTATGCATGGTGCAACAACAACCCGACTGTAACATTGACCGGCAGTAATCTTATCATCAAACGTAACAACGTCACAGTGTTCTTACAAAATTAAAGCTTCCAACACAACGGCCGCAGTAATCCTTAACACTGAACAATACTTCAGCCAAACACAAATCCAAAAACATTTCATGTTTTAAGAGAGATGTTCTGAGCTGAGGGACAACCTAAGGAGGGCTACTATTCATCTGGATGAGTTTAGAGGTAATGGTAAAGTTCTCTTAATACTTAAAAAGCCTTTATTGTGAAATCTATTTATATTTTATTTATTAAGACGACATAACCTGCAAATGTTTTTTTACTCTCCAGGATAGGCTATTCTGAGGTTTTGTTTTGTCATGTTTACGTACTCTTTCATGCCAAGCAATACAAAACAGACTTCATTAAGAAGCACTCACCAGAGCTGCATTCTTCAAATGAATGCACAGGTCTCTCAGTGAAAACAGATGACATGCTGGCAGTAGTTTAGTCCAGGGCTGATGCTTAACTTTTTAAAACATCCACCTCATTTGCACGACTCCGGTCTGTAGCTTCATGGGACGCTAGCACTTAGTTTCTCATTTAGCTGCAGGTTAATGACTGTAATTAACTCCACAGATTTAAACTCACTGTAGCTTATGATGACAGAGTCCATAAAATGAAATTATTATTAATGATTTCTGCATAAGTCCAAGCTGACTTGTTGTTTGGATAAAGTAGACAGAAAATATTCCCACTGCATTTGCATTTTCAACACTTTCCATTTCTTGTTCTTCAAGGCTCAAAGAAACTCTTTACTTATAACTACTTTAAAAGTTTGCCAAAAACTAGCGATAAGATTGACAAATTGATAATAAAATATTGATACCTCCGATACCAGATAGTAACAATCTAGAATTGATTCATGACTATAATATTGGGAGCTCTTCTAAATGAAACAGAGTTGGTAGGAACTACTTCTTCTTCCGGCTTATAAGGATTGCAGCACACTGCTCAATAAGTCCAGTTAATAACAGTGACTAAATGTAAACAAAATAAGCAGCGTTATGTGTGTAGGTAGGCTCTGTCCAGGTACAGAGGGAGAAAATATGGAGCTGCAGGTTTCGTTGAATCTTACGCATGTCTATTATCCTAGGCGTAGAATTAGGGTTTTGGGGCGTTGAAATGAGGGTTAAAACAGCTGCAGCTTATACAGAATGCGGCTGCTTGGGTTCTAACCAAAACCAGGAAGTACAACCACATCACGGCAGTTTTAAAATCTCTGCACTTGCTTCCTTTTGCTCAAAGAATAGACTTTAAAACAGCACTACTGCTTTACAAGTCTCTTAATGGTTTAGCACCAGAATATATTTCTGACATGCTAGTACCTTATGAACCTTCTCAGACTCTGAGAACATCTGGAACAGACTTCTGCTCGAGCCCAGAGTTAGAACTAAACATGGTTCTTACTCTGTTCAGTTCTAAACTCTGTTTAGTTTAGAACTAAACTCTGTTTAGTTTAGAACTGAACTAAACACTTCTAAACTGTTAGAACTCCTCTCTCCTCCTCTCCATCTGTCCTGTTCAGGGCACCTGTGTTTGAGTGCACTGCACACCCCCTCCCCTCTCTCCTGGGTGGTATGGTCCTGGGCTAAACTCACATGATTGGTTACACAGCATGCATGTGACATTCAGTCAACTCTCTGCAGGAAACACCTGCATGAAGATCTGCCTTGTCTTACTAAAAATAAATAAATAAAATAAAATGAGCCAGCTCCCATACTTCATTTAAAATAACTTTTTTGAGACCCTTGATTTAATAAATGTCTTTGTAATAGGTTATTTTCTTTTGCCTTCTTTTCTTTCTTTGGTAATTCTTTTCCAAAATGTAATTCAATGAACAGCACAAGCTCAAGAAGCTTTAGTCATACAAAGCTTAAAAACTATAAGTATAAACCATATAACTATACAAATGTGCAGTTTTGGAGGTGGAATGTCCTGTAATAAGATGACCATGAAATATTTGATTTACCTCAGACAATATTTATTGTCTGAGATAAATCCAATGTTTTATGAATTTATGACTCCAATACAAACAATCCAATTATATCATCCTAAAAGTTGCGTATGAGTAAAAACGGAATTACATTAGACTCAAATACATTTTTGGGCAAATGCATACGTCTGCATTCTTCCTTGCATTTTTTGTTAGAAAAATGTCTTTCTACTTAACCTTTCATCTTCAAATTGCACCCTGGCTTAGCCTTACCAAGAAGCTTCAAACAGTCAGTCTGTGTATAGTGGAGTGCTAAAACTGCCACAGAGCACTTGTAGGTCAAAAGCCAGTCAAGTGAACTCTGTGCTGATCTCAGTTCTTGTTAAAAAAATGAACAGTTCTCTAACCACTTTGTAACATATATCCTTCTTTCTACAACTTAACTTACAAAAAACTGATGGTGTGTAACTCACTGTCATACCATAAAGTCTGAATTTACTTGTGTTATGGCTTATTACTGTTTATCTTAGTAATAAAAAGCATACTCATACTTTTAAATTTAAAGAATAGACCACATTTCTTTCCTGCAGTGCTGTATTCTTATGCTCTACAGTGCAAACAAATTGGTTGCATGTGCGACCTAATTCTCAATGGTGCACCTAAAGTGGCAGTGGTGCAACCAGCCATTCGAGGAAAAAAAAAGTCTGAATCTGGTTACAAGAGCTCCTGATTCCTGTTCCTAGCCACTGTTACTTAATCTTTGTGAGCTACGTCATGAGGTCAACGGTAAGACGTAGGAAGTTTCTAGTGGTTTTTCTACAATCTGACTCTACTAACCTCTCATCGGAAACACAAGGGGAAGTTAGGTTGACACACAGCAACTAAATAAAACTACACATCCCAAAAATGGACTACAACAAGCAAACCTTATCCTCTGCCGAGGCTTTCTTTGTGTCACGTCCGGCCTTTCTTTGATTGGTTAGCATTACTCAATCCCCGCCCTTGAAATTAAATACAATCAACAGGATACAATTGTTTGAATAGAATACAAAAAAAAGTTAGTTGCGGCTGGCCAGTCTACGTTTAACAAGGAAACAGGACAATTTAGAGAAGTAATGTGAGCAACTCTACATCAGTAATGTTTGTCAGTTTTAAAGAGCTCTATATAATACTAAAGACTATCAATAAATGATTTACAACACACAGTGAACCCCATACAACAGAGTGTGTGCATGTAGCCTATTCAAGACAAAAAACTTCCAACAGCTGTAATCCACTCAAAGTCCAGGCCTGGCCAAATAAATCACTAATTAGCGTTAAGATTATTTTATTTCTTTAGGACAGCGTAAAATGTACCTTAAACCGGAGCAGAGATGCTTGTACCAGATTATAGCTTAACAGCTAATTTCCAACTGTAGTTCTTTATTGAACATGTCTTTGGTGGTAAAAAACAGAGCACACCTACGCAGACACATGCAAACTCCACATAGAAAGGCCCTGTCCTGAATGGGAATCGAACCCAGGACCTTCTTGCTGTGAGGCTGGAGTGCTAACCAGGGCCTTTCTGTGTGAGGTTTGCATGTTCTTCCTGTGTCTGCGTAGGTTTTCTCCAGGTACTCTGGTTTCCCCTACCACCAAAATCATGTACAATAAAGAACTACAGTTGAAAATAGTCCGGTACAAACATCTCTGCCTAGGCCTAATCTACATTGTACTCTGTCCTAAAAAAAAACAATAAAAAAAATTTAATAAAATAAAATATAAAACAAAATTTGGGTGCACCTGACTTTTGTGCTGGTGCACCTAAGACAAAAGGTCATGCTACATGTTTGTCTAGAGCCCTGCTATAAGAAATGCTTGTTTACATGCAATGTCTGGGAAATTAATGTGTGCCACAAATTCACTCTTGATGAATAAATAATTAATCTAAATAAATAATTGAATGTTGATCCATATGCATGTGCTGTATTTGTCACATGAAAATATAACTTCCTCACTGCTATGATACAAATATAAATCTAAAGTGCTCATAAGACGTGTGTGTATTGACATTTTACATAAGAAATGTAAATGTTTTTAATTTTATTTTTGCAGGTTGCACATGAATGGAAACATAACTACATAATGTTATATATCTTTCCTGAGCATCTCTGTGAAAGCCATTCTTTCTGGTTTTATAATAAGGCCACTGCTGGCACAAACCTCGACCACAGAACCCACATGCTCATTTCTCACTTTCACTAAACCTTCTCTCTTCCTTCATTTGCCTTTTAAGCATACCTTTCTTTGGCATGTTTGTGAATTCCTTTGGTGTCCAGCTATTTATTTGTGTGTATTAAATGTTGTTTCTATATAAAGTCAGGAGATCTGACACCATGCTTTACTGTGGCCCTTTATCAGTTGCAGAGTGGAGTGGATGTGGTTTCCTCTTTCCAGCAGCTGCACAAATATGTTTAATGTCATCGTTACCTCTGACTTAGGTGGTATAGCTGCACAACACAAAACAACACGTCTTACATTCTGTTTGATTTTATGGCCTGACATATACGAAGACTGTGTTTTGTTGTCTTTGAGTTAAAAACTAAAACAAGGTAGTTGTATTGTATATGAAGAAAAGGTTTGCGTAAAAGCATCTGGACTAAGTTTTCAAGGTGAAGACATTTTGTCTCTAATTCCAAGAGACTTTATCAATTCTGAGTCCATCAGGTTGGTTTCAGGGGAACTCCTCCCTCTTGAGATATAAGCTCTCCTACCAGTTGGACTCAGAATTGATAAAGTCTCTTGGAATTAGAGACAAAACGTCTTCACCTTGAAAACTTAGTCCAGATGCTTTTACGCAAACCTTTTCTTCAAGATGTCCTGGATGACTGAGAACCTTCACAGACATATTGTATATGAATGCAATACATGTTTATTTATTGAAAGGTAATAGAAGCTCCGTGACTGTCCTGGACACATCTATTGCATGACCTTTCCGTCCTTCCGTGGTTCTCCCTGAGGTTTCTCTTTCCCAGGCTGCTTTTTTGTTTAGTTTTTTAAGTTTTTCCGTACCCTGATGGAGGGTCTAAGGACAGGGAATGTGGTCTTGTACATCCTGTTTGTCTATTTGGGCTATTTAAATCAAATTGAAGTAAAATGGAAAAAAAATCTGAATAATATTCCAATAAGTAAAAAAACAAAGTATAGTGATAATGATAAGTATTGAAGTTAATCACCTTGTCCTCTCATAGGTGACCTTTAGTTTCTACAATAACTTTTGTAATATGTGCATATTAAATTCTTTATTTTTCCAGTTTGTGGCATTTAATTAAATTACAATTTATTTAAACCTGTTTATATAGCAACAGATCACAATGAAAGTCATCTCAAGGTACTGAACCATACAAGTGATGCACCTTCCAGGAAGGTTGCAAAGATTAAGACCTCTTTAAATTTTTATCTTTTTTTATTTTGTATTTTTTACATTTTACATTTACATTTATTCATTTAGCTGACGCTTTAATCCAAAGCAACTTACATTAAGCTTCCATTCACCAGTGTTACAGCTGGAACACCACTGGGGGAAAAGTGGGTTAAGTGTCTTGCCCAAGGACACTACAACAGTATGAACTGTGGGGAAAGCGGTAATCAAACCACCAACCTTCTGGTTGAGGGACAACTGCTCTCAGTTGTCCAGGACCTGTGCTGGGTTTTAACAGACTAGTTTTTGGTGCACTTATGCTTTTTGTTACCTTGTGTTGTTAAAATTGCTTCCATTGTTTTCCTCACTTTTAAGTCGCTTTGCATAAAAGCATCTGCTAACTGACTAAATGTAAATGTAAATGTACCACTGAGCCACTGCGCCCACAAATACTGACAATATTACATTTTTTTATATTGTCAGTATTTTAAATGGATACATTTACTCAAGAAAAAAAACCCTATGTGGAAAAAGTGTCTATGGATTTGGTCGTCTGATTACAGAGGCTGCAGGGCTGGGTTTATTTAACCAAGAGCTGAATGGGACAGTGCTGGTACCTCCCCTTACCCATACGCAAACATACACAAAAGGTGGTTATATAGGAGAACAGAGGAGAAAAAAAATTAATACTGACAATATGCCTATTTTTGTAAATACAGTTGTGCTCATAAATTATACCCTGGCAGAATTTGTGATGGCCAGTTTTCAGAGAATATGAATGATAACACAAAAACCTGTCTTTCTCTCATAGTTAATGGTTAAGTGAAGCCATTTATTGTCAAACAATAGTGTTTACTCTTTTTAAATCCTAATGAAACAGAAACTCCACAAATAACTTTGATCAAAGGTTTACATATCCTGGTGATTTTGGCCTGATAACATGCACAAGTTGAAACAAACAGGTTTGAATGGCTACTAAAGGTAACCATCCTCACCTGTGATCTGTTTGTTTGTAATCTGTGTGTGTGTGTTAAAGGTTAGTGAGTTTCTGTGCTCCTGACAGACCCTTGCATCTTTCATCTAGTGGTGCACTGATGTTTCTGTCTGAGTTTCTGTCTGTCATGGGAAAAGCAAAAGAATTGTCAAAAGATCTGTGGGAAAAGGTAATTAAACAGGAAAGGGATATAAAAGAGATCCAAGGAATTGCGAATGCCAATCAACAGTGTTCAAACTCTAATTAAGAAGTGAAAATGAGGAACCTCAAACGTGCAGTTCATGCAAGACAGCCCAAGAATTTACAGAAACTGGAGTCTTTTGGAAAAAACAATGGCCAGCTTTACCATCTGAGAAAACAGAGAGCCTCATCCACAACTACCACAAAAGACTCCAAGCTGTCATTGATGTTTAAGGTGGCAATAAAAAATATTAAGAACTGGGGTATGTAAACTTTTGATCAGGGTCATTAGTTTCTTTTGTCATTATGATTTAAAAAGAGTAAACACAATTAATTGACAAATCAGTTTTCAGCTCAGCTGTCACTGAGTCCAAATGCTTTTGCTTTAACCTTTTCTTCAAGATGACCTGGGTGACTGAGAACCTTCATGGACAGTATTAGGGAAAGTATTCCCCTAGCATTGAGAAGAAAAAAACTGGTTAAGGAACACATTTTATTATAAATTATATGTTTTTGTGTCTAACTTGTGCCATTTTAACAAACCAAGGAGTAGTTTATACAGACTGATTTATAAATCAGAGTTAAAAATGTTTAAAAACAGGTCACATTAGCTTTTACTGAATCTCTGCACACATTCACCACAACTATAGACGTCTACAGGAAGCACGCCTCGTTGTCACAACAACAGTAATCTCAACGTCAAGGAAAGTCTGATAGTCAGCTTTTAGTGTGAAACCAAAAGTTTCTGAACCTAACAAATACTGGGTTACAATTTGTGAGCTCTTAGTGCAGAGTTTCATTTGTAAAAAAGCCCTTTCTCTGGTTTAACAGCGCAAATTTGAAATGCAAACTTTGATCCCATTTACTGCCCAAACCTTACAAGACGTGCCAGTGATCCAAACATTGTTATATTTTTGTTTGGAATGAAAACCGATTTTATACAGCAGGCATTTTGGTCTTATTTAACCTTGCCTTACTCGTGTATCAAGGACAGGTTTTCTTTTGCTTCGAGCTCGTCTCCTGTGCACTGCAGATATCCCAGATCTGGAGGAATAGGAAAGTCTGGCCATGGTACAAATGTGCTCTTAGCTTTGCCATGGTCAGCTGACTGTCTGCTGAGAGTAACTACAGCGGAGAAAATACGCATTCATTTTTTTGCTTTGTGTAGCTGTGTGATTCCCCTGCACGCACACATTGACATTCACAAGTGCACTGCAAAAACCCTGAACAGGTACATTCAGTTTAGCAAGCATCACTGCCAAGACCACAAACAGGCCTGCTAAAGCCAAGTCTGCTTTGGACCAGAGGACGCCTGCTATTCACAGTCAACTGGAGCTTTGGTGACTGCCGAGTGTCATGCAATAAAAAGAACACAGAAGAAAAGAAATGAGAGACACATAAAAAAAAAAAGACTGGCGATTATACCAAACTATCCGATCATTAGTAGTATCTAAAGTGACAGTATAATGTTCTATTTTTATTTATTTATTTTCTATACAGGTGCGTTTCCAAACCATCTGGATAACTCAAACTAAATCAAAATCTCTTCTAAATAGCATGTTTTTACTTAAGGTTTAAGGTGTTTTCTAACATGCACCTCATCCAGTTTAAATAAAATAAATATAGCAATGTTAGGAAAGCTTCCAATCAAATTCAATAGATGAATCACCATGATATTTTGAGTAGGCAAATTGAAAACATCTTACTGCTGGGGCATATGTTAGTGGGTGAGATATTGTGATGATTACATGACTGCTACATGATTACATTATATGAGCCTTTACTCACGCTGTCGCTGGTCAGTCCCTACTAAAAGTGGGGCCAGGAAGAGAAAGACCTGAGTTGGAGACAGGTATCTCTGTGATCAGCTGACGGCCCCAGCGCATGACCTGTAGGACTTAAAGAATCTGCTTCTAACAATGTCGATTCAGATCATACAGCACCTTCAAAAACCTAATAAATATAGTTCTTCAAATATTGAAGTAAATGTATCTGTAACACACTGCCAGCTGACTATATTTCAGTATTTCACTTTGTTTACATGAGAGGGTTGTGTTTGTAGTTCTTAGTAATACAGTAAATAGGCTACAGCAGGAAATACAGCAAATGTGTCATGGTACAAGGTGTTTCAGATGTGTGGGAAGATGTGTTCTCACATCTCACGCCCTTCCATTCTGACTCAATCATCAATTGTCTTTGGAAAAATGTGTTATTCTTTCTTTTTTGTCAAGGAACAATCAAAACAACTATAAGCTATATGGTAATGATTACAAGGCTATCTTTCTCTAGGTCCCTCTAGTGGCAGAAAAATAAAAATATTTTTATTGTTTTGAACATAGACCGTTTGGACTCTATATTTTTGTGACACCAGAGGAAGTGGCTTCTACTTCTATTCAGTAATAAGACTGAGAGCAGTTTGGGGCGTTGAGCAGGCTCACTTCCTGCCAGTAAACCACAGCTTAACAAGGCCAGAAGCCGTTTTCACTGTGGTGGACCTCTGCTTGATGTAAACGCTTCAAAGCAACGTTATGCACACTTCTTTTCAAAAAATCCAAGGGGGTAAAAAACCAGGGGGATGATGATGGTCTATCTCCCTGCCTTCCTCTTCCCTATTTCCCCTGTCTGTGGTGCTCCCTTGTCTGAGCCAGCTGTCAGTGGGAGTATATGCGGAGGCACTGCACTCTGTCACACACTAAGCAGAGTGCGAGGGCAGTGTAGAGGGCTGGATAGAGAGATCTGAACGCTGTGACAGTGGAGTGATTAGGCGACGGATGGCTGAGGAGAAGATGGAGGCATCACAGGGAAACAAAGGCAAGAGTGCAAAGAGAGATACGCCATGAAGAATTGAACAAACAGAAACAAGGAAGGGTGAGCGCTTAAGACAAAGTGACCCCTCCGTTAAAGGATAGATAAGGCGAAGGGTGGACAAGGAGGAAGGCACAGGAAGACTGCCCAAAGGCACAAGATGAAAGATGAAGGTTAGGAGCTGTTCTCGACAGGAGCTGCGATGTGCACAAAGGAAAAGGACAGGGACAGCAGCAGGCGGCCATCTGGTCCAGGCCTGCCCTGTACTACCTGCTTTAAATTTATTTTAGTGGTTGTTAGAATGTGACTTAATCCAATATGTTTGTGAAAAAATAATTCAACAAAATATAACATTTTATTTAGATGTTTGTATTAACTTATAAGTTTAAGGCTTAACTTGATAGGCAAGGGGCAGGTTGAGGTGGTGGATGGAACCTTAAACATTTTGGAGACATCATCAGACATGCATGTGACTCCTGAATATTTTAACTTTCACTTTTGTACAAGGTAGTGGTTATATTTAGTAAACCAAATCTGCTCATGGTGTTTGTGTATGGCATTTGCAAATTCTGTATTTTCTTGTGTTAAATCTTGACGTGTGATTTAACCCACAGCCATAAGATACAGTAGCATTATTATTTACATTTACGACCACAGTTCAATTTAGATTCATTTCTCAAGAACCTTTAAATTAATGTTTTTTTTAAAAGTGCACACATAAGACATTTACCTCTTATTATGATTAAACACCAAGTAAGGGCCATTGGCTTCAGAGAAGATAGCTTTTCTATTCTCTCCATGTGTTCAGTAAATGATCAAATTAAGATGCACGAGCGTGCTTTTCTCACTGTCACATTTAATGTGCACATGGGTCTCCACCACGACCTGCTTTGCTTAAAAAAGGAAGAAAAGCCGACCAGAGCAAAACAACAACAACCCAGAAGTGTTTTGGGTTTTCTGACTCTGTGTGTGAATTAGAGATAAATATGGTAAACATACTGAACTGCTGCTTTATGAATTCAGAGAAGAAAACTCTGTTATTTTGTCTCCCACATAGTAAATTATAGAAGACCATGTTATCTACAGTACAAGCAGAAATGAACATAAAACAATATGAACATTTCAACTTTTCTTTATAATAATTATTTTATTTAGTCCTTATATACTAATTGTACCAATACAATGACTTTGAATTAATTCAAACTAACCTAATTAGCTAAATGTATGACATATACATATACTTAGTTCTTTTGAAAAATATATCATTGTTCAAAGGAAAACTGGAGAATTGTAAATAATTTGAGAGGCCAAAGAATACATATGGGGTAATGGTGGGATTTGATGTTGAAGAAAGTGTTTACAGGTTTTTACTGTATAGAATTATTTCCACTGACATATACAGTTGTGTTTTGAAAAGTTAAAAAGGGGTTCTCATCCCAAAGTGTAATTGTATCTTTATTTATGTATTTGTAAAGTACTTTTCATTGACTCTCGATGTGTGGAAGTGAATTGTTTTTTGTTGTCAGGATGGCAAGATGGGTAATGCTGTGACAAAGCACGAAGGTCCTGAGTCTTGGGTTTTCCTGTTATCCCTGTGTCCAGGTGGGTTTTCTCTGGTTGCTCTAGTTTCCTACTAGCCTTGAAAAATGTCAACACTATAGGCCAATGCACCAGTCAGTACCCATAACCAAAAGACAAGCTTAAGCTCTGGAGCAGGTCTCTGGGTACTACTCAATGGTTGCCCTCTGCCCCCAGGTTGCCCCAGCTGCACGAATTAATCAAGACTATTAATCTTATTTCGTGGACGTAATTCCCAATTTTTTGTGGGTCCAGGTCTAACACCACCACAAACTGTATCAACTCACCACCACCAAATATTCTCAAGAAAAACATTAGGTGAACTAATCTTTCAACCTGAAAGTAGCACCATACGTGTGTTTCAAATATATATTTAAATTTCTTGTGAATCTTTTGCAGAAATGTATGTGTGAATAATACAAACATTGCAGAGTATGCTTCAAATTCAAAGACTATTACTTCCTTGTTGACATTGGTGTAGACCATTGAGAACCTTTTCAGGAGCGAGCAAATGATTGGCAAAGCTTCTGGTATGTGATGAACATTCTCATCTTTTAAATCGTGATAATAATTCCTAGATAAAGTCTTAAGTTCTTGCTTTTACACAAATTAATATACTATGCGCTATTACCTGAAGGTTTTTCGTAAATGCAAAATGTCACTCACAAAAAAAAATCAGGTGTTTTACCTTAACATAATTTTAAATTTAAAATCTTTTAGACATTTACTTAAAAAAAAAAAAAAAAATTAATAAAAATACCAATAAATGTATAAATAAATGTTTTGCAAACCCTGTGTGTCAACAATGGACACTCGGTCATCCTGGCGCCCCCCAAATAAACAACTAAAAACAATGGACAATAAGGGCACCTTTGGTGTCAGCGGAGGTGCAGGTTATTGAACAAACATCGTTATATGTGACTCGTAGATGCCAGGAGTTATTTCTGACCATGGTTAAAAAGCCCCACATGTCCCAGCTGCAGAGTATCCAAAATGTCACCCAGGTGCAGTGGGGTTGACTCATTAACACAGCAGTGCTCTGAACTGTTTCACAAATGGAAGTGGAATGAGCTCAAGGCAGCCTTGAGATTCTCCTCAAAGAACAAAATCCAATATGAAACAAAATTATTACTTTTGTTCCATTATGGTGCAACAAAACTGTTATCAACCCTCTTCTCTGTGCTGCTCTAATCTCTGTGCTGCACTGTTTACTAAGTCTTTTTACGAGAACTCACCTTCTGACATTGTTTAGCTTGTCAAGAAATTAAACAACTGTAGAGTGGCCTTTTTCAGGAAATAAGGCTATTAAAAAAGATATTTACTTTTCTTATTTAAATCCTTCTTGATGTGTTCAAGCCCAGACAGGTCTCACATCCTGTTACTTGTTTATTACTCTGCACACTATAATCATCCATTTACACTAATATCCTCATCACCTTTATTGTTCCCATCATCATTTACCAGAATAGCCTCTGGTAATGTATAAAATGACTGACATATCTCAGAAGTGAAATACTGACAGAGTAGCACATTAGACCTCTGAGTCTGCTTAGATTGCATATTATTAGTGGAGGCTTTTTTTTCTCAGCTTTGGAAAGAGACAGGCGGACACAGTGTGGTATCATATTAGTATTATGGCTGGCAGTTCAGTAATCCCCAGGTGGCGGATACGGTAGCCTAGTGGGCATAATGTGTGTCAATAATGAAAAAGCATGGAAAGCCAGGGAGCAAAAAGTGAACTCTCTCAAAATTGGCCATTTGCACCAGGTTGTAATTTGGAAAATAGCCTTGATGGAAAAAAAAAAAGTATTTTGCCTGATGTGGCCCGGTCACTGATATAGAAGTCATATTAAACTGAGAAAATAAGTTGCCCAGGTGCTTTCCCAGGTGACTTACATTTCAGATTAAGATTGGTGCACTGCTGTTCTGGGTTACTCTGTTTGTTTCTTCTGATTAATGGCTTTGATCTGGGGCTACACTTGAGTCATTTTACAAAGCCCCCAAGGTCCTAAAAATATGAAATAATATTGGAAAAAATATGATAATTACCGTGAGCAACTCTGTTATACAAACTATCGACTTTTATAAGCATTAAATCTGGTGACTAACAAAAGAGAAAAGTAATATTTGGTAAAAAAAAATGTAAAAAAACGTTGACTCAAATTAATGAAGGACCTTCATTTTTATTTACTAATGTGACTATTGAATCTCTTATAAATGAATTCATTAAAACAGAAAAGTGTGAAAGTGCATGTCACTTTAAATAAAAAGTCCCTGTAAAGAAGACAAGTTTGTAATCGCGTTGCCTCCTTATATATCCCCTAAAAGCCTCTTTAGTAGACAATAAACTACTTTGCACAGCTCGTGGTGAGAAGGAGACCAGCGTTTAATTTCAACACTGAATGGTGTGCATTCAAATCAGTGCATTGTCATCTGTTGGTATTATTTTTTCCCCCTCGAGATAAGGCTGGCAATATTTCCTCTGCCTCCCAGAATAATCCTTAACCAGCTGAGATAGTCGAAAGAGAAAAGTTCCTTTGAGATAGAGGCTACTCGGGAAAATTGAAAAAGTTATTATTAATCCTCTTCCCTAGCAACAACCAAAACCACACACACACACACCTTAAGAATGAGCCCAGGGGATAAGTTCTTCTGTAGCATATTTCAATAAAGAAACAAGCTATTAAATGTCAACCAAACCAAAGCTTGGAACAGAAGCTGAAATCAGAAATGTTGGAGAAAGGTCAAATTAAACCAAAACTGATACCAATTATATTAAAATGAATTACTTAAATCATTAAATTTTAGGTAAATCAATCCGGGGGCAAAGCCTTTAGAAAATAAAAGTGCAAGAAATGTGCATTTATCTTTGGAAGACAATGTGGTTCTAACTGACTGCTATAATAAACCCTGCAGCAAAGACAGAGTAAAATAACAATTAGCTCAGTTAGTCAAATGACACAATGGCTCTGCAAGTGCTCTTTAAGTTGTCATTTATTAATACATTCATACAATGTCAATGAAAAATACATGTTATGTTTTGTACCATTGCTGGGTGACCTCTGTTGATCACTGGCTCATAAAACCCTAAACTGAGTGTGAAAGAGTAAACTATAAAAAAATAAGTAAACAAACAAACAAATAAATAACTGTTGACAGAGGAATTGGTTAAATTAAAACATTGCACATATTTTATAGTTATTGTTTCAAAAAAAGTAGCAGTTAAAATGGTTTGCAGATGTGCTTTACAGAGAAGAGATTGTTTAATTATATTTACATACATCTATGAAAAACATGGTGCTTCAAATCTGCTGAGAAATGGATGACCACATTGGAAATCTCCTGCGTAACAGCGCCAACAGAGTCCCACGGGAACTATGAATTGGCTGGAGACGATCAAACTTACTTTGTTGAATTTGGAGAGATTCTTTGCAAAGGAATGCTACTATGCAACATTATGACCTGCTCTATTTTTTTTTCAGCAGTTCAGTCATTAACAGAGAGCCTACCGCACAACCACAGGTCGTATTTGGTGCTGGATGCTTGCTAAGCGGATGGCAGGCTCGCTGTGAGTTGGAGTGGGCTGGGATGCTCCACAGATCTGAGATGGGAGGAGAAGGAGAGAGTGGAGGGCGGAGGATGAGACACACAGAGAGAGGGAGAGGTAGGATAAGAAAAAAACACGCTCGAATCCATTTCTCCCCCCTCCCTGTGACGTGGCGCGGTCTGGTCCCGGGGTGCGCGGCTGCTCTCTAGTCCCGTCTCAGCACAAAGCACTTTAGTTTGCCGCTGCTACGACCAATCCCAGCACGCTGACACACAACGAGCGAGGCTGCGGCGCGCTGTCCACGCTCTGCCCCACGCATCAGTCAACTGTTTGCAAGAGAGAGACGAGGGGGAGGACACACCGCGAACTGAGGAAAGACTTACAGAAGAAAGAGGATAGAAGAAGTAAAAGAGGTCGCTTCTTCCTGAGGTCGTTCTTTCGCGGAGAAGATGCTGAGAATAGCCGGCGTGTTGGCCGTAGTGGCTCTGGGCTTGAGCGCCGCTCGCACCAAAGGTATGTTGGGTGAAGGGCAACTTGATGGCTTGTTTTGCATGCTTTGTCTGCAGGTGTTTTGAACAAAGATCGCAAATGTCCGCTGGATTTGGATCCAAAAGATCCTCATTGCTGCTTTGGAGTTGGAGGCGCTCTGTGGCCACTTAATAATCACTGCTATCGTACACATAGCATTGAAGGCATTCCGCTATGGCTTCATTAGAAAGACTGGCTGTGTTTATGGTGCTAAAAGCTGAGCTCACATTGACCTTTTTATCATTCATCTCATGTGGCATCCTCACATTCCTGAAGAGAGTTTTATCATAGCATCATACAGTTCTGCTTTAAAATCTTTGAACTGTTATCATGCAAAGTGTTAGCTTGTTTAAACATAGAGAAGAGATTCAGCTCTATAATGTTTGAGTAAGACTACTGTTTAAGATGTTGGAGTGTCATTTTCAGCTCAGTTTGGCTGGATAATACTTGCGTTAATGGCTTGTGAATAACAAACCCAAACTAATGCCTCAGTCATTCATTGGGAAAGGTCATATCCAAATCTTTTTAAATTAGGATGCTTCTTCTGAATGAGATGCTGAAACACATACTCGCCCTGCTGCAAAGCCCTCTTTTACATTCAACACAGATATTTAACTCTTAAACACAGCTCATACCCATATGTCTTCTATTGTTTAGGTTTGGTTTTAATTTGAAATATTTTTTTTCTTATTATTAAATTATCTTAGATTAAGTGCAAATTTTAAGAACTTGTTTTGGAAAATTGTGGAAAAGGGGAGAGGGAAGGCCAAGTTTTGAAGTTCAGACTGAAAGTAAACAGATCAAATGTCAATACTGTAGTAGCAAACAAATAATGAACATAATGCACATATATTTTATGTGCACTGTCATATATTGCACATAGCCTCATAACATTGGAATATATTGTGAAGATGTATAGCAGTCTTTGGCCACTGGGGAGATTTAAATGCAAGAGGAGAAACAGAACATTGTTTTTGTGTCTTTGTAAAATATGTTCTAAATGTTAGCTGGATTTATAAAGTCTCATTAACTCATCCCAACAACTATCCCCTAAAGAAACAGAGAACTGATAATGATATCCAGATGTCACAAATGTGTGCCATGCAGCTGGCAGTTTCTCTTCACTGCCTCAGCTAATTTTAGGCTTCTCACTATTACCGCTGCAGTGGGACCGCTCAATCCTCTAGTGTGCATGGCATGTGCCGTAGGTAAAGCGGGTAAATACGGCAACAGGTTCGTGCTAATCAACTCCCCGTAGACATGAGCTTCTCTTTACGCAGCGAAATAACAAGGTGACACCTGTCAGTTTGGTCTGGCAGCCGGGAGAGAGACACTAAAAGTGCGATAAGCTGTTCATCCTCCCACCCTCTGACACAGGACACAGCTCCCCGCCGGTCGACTGGCTGACTGCAGCTGCAATCTCTGTGCTTCGTGGAAGAGAAACATATGCTAATGGCTCTGCTTTAGGCCTTGACCTGGCTCTGAGGTCAACATTTTGCTTCACTTGCACTTTTAATTTAATGGGATTATGGGAGAGCAATAATGAGCTGACCATCATATCCTAGACATTTTGCTTTTTGTGCATCACTTGTTTGAGCTTTAACTTGATACAGTTAATTTATTTAGCAGGGCATAACAGGATTGTTGAATTGTCAGAAAGATTGTTTTATATCCAGTGTTCTGCTGGGAAGTAAACAAATTACTGCCAAGTCAGTGGGGGTAGAAAAACCAAGCACACCATGGTTCTAATTGATTCCCTTGGGCCACTGTACACTGCACTTAAATCCAGGAAAATAAGAGCCTTGTCTCTGGGTTATGTTGCTAGACTGACCCTGGACTGCCTTTGCATGGATAAAATCAGGTTGTAACCTAAAGCACATCCCGTGGATTGACAAGTGAATACTGCATCTGTGTCAAGTGTGGTGATGGATCCTGCTGTCGTGGAGCCAAAAAACAAATAAACCAAAATGCAAAGCTGTTTTGCAGATAACTTTGAAGCACTGCTACTGCTGTCATTTTCTGTTTAGCCACCGTTTCATTCCCAGGGAAAAGCATTGGACGTGCAACTTCCTTTTAATCACCGTTACCCTTGAGTCATCCATTCACACTCACTGTGCAGCTTCGTGTGTGTCTAATATGTGTCTATCTAACTGTCAGAGCTTGAAGCTGTGGGTTTCCCTGTGCACGCGCCCTAAGACTGATAGAGTACAGCCAACATGTTGACAGACACCAAGTATGCAAAAATGGTGGGAGGAGGTGATGTCATTCACAAAGGAATTATTTGTTTGCAGATACATGCTGTGACTCAAACGATTTCTTTGGGACTGACCATGTCATTGCTTGACAGGAAAAATTGTCAGGCAGCGAAACAGAAAGACCTGTAAAGTTTTTGCCAGTGCTTCCCATAGACTTGCTTTTGTGTAATTCCAAGCAATATGAACTCTGAATTTAGATAGCTCATTACCAACACAGTGTATTTTAATTCAGCTAACCACTGTGTGAGTCTTTGTTGGTGGAACCTTTTGCTGCTTTATTATACCCAGATAAACACATTTTCCGTCAGTAAGCATGCAGAGAGTTAGAATACAATTTTCAGCCGCTGGGAGAGACCGCTCAGTAACAAGCTTTAGGCTGTGGCCGGTCTGCGCCTATTTGTGAAGGTACAAGATTAATTGACAGAGGTCTTTGAATATATGGCTTGCTGTGTAGCTCCTCTGTTTGTGTGCATTGATGTGTGGCTGTAAGAGATAAAGAAAAGCCAACCGGATAGTTGTCGGAGGATCCCATTAGCAAATAAAAAAGGGAGGTGACAAAAAACAGAAGCAGATTTATGTCCCCTCCTCTCAGAGACAGGAAGTGCATTATGGAAGCACTCTATAAATCCTCAAATAAGGCTGTGACATAGGACATGGCACAAATCCCTGGGCCGCTGTGGCCAGTGAAGGCAGGGCTCATCCACGTCGTAGAGCAGAAGCAGATATTTTTACAAACAGACCTTTGTCCTGGGATTTTTAAAGCTGTGGATCTCAGTGCAGACTTGTGGTTTGACAAGTTGTAGGGGCTTAGTAGATGCAGACATGGAAGGTCACTGATCCCAGGACAGTCTTGGAAAATATAGAATGGTGAGGCTGTGTGGACACATGTAAACTTTTGTCTTCTATTGTGGGGAATGGGATAGGAGAAAGAGTTTAAGCCTAACCTTTGTACAAAGACAGCAGAAACACTGTTAGAATAATCTCTGTTTATACAATCTTTGAAGTCAAAGTGTGATAAATAAAGACAATGAGTTTAAAATTGTAACACTAAAATAAAGTACTTTGAGACTTAGGAGTCAGTGGGATCCTATTCCCGTCAGTGCCAGTGCCAGTTCCACAGTCCATACATTTCTATTTACTGTATTTAGCTCCTCAGAGTGTCTGTTACGAAGCAAATCCAAAGCAGAGTTTTCTTCTTGAAAGAACGCTGTGAATGTATGCCTAAAAATAAGATAGATTTTGTATAACAGATCCACTGCATGGATTTACCTAAAGAATTCCCCTGAGACTTGCATCCTCTTTATGCTATCTCTATATACAGTATCTGACTCCCTTTGCTTGTATTTTGTCTCCTCTTCCTCGGCTGTCTTTGAGATGAGGTACCAGAGGTGATGTTTGGGAGTGTGTGTAGTTGGAGGAGGCTGAACTGTAGGCACTTCTCAGCGAGTGTGCATCATCTTTTTATTCCATGTCTTTAAGCGGATATGACTGACCATGTTTGGCAGCAGATATTCACAGAACCAAGGCTCATTGATTTGCCCTACAAAGTGTAAACGAGAAAGAGGGTGACAGTGAATATTTGGACAGATAAAAGGTTAGAAGCTTTGCAGATTTATCTCCAAGGATCTGTTAAATATTTTTGTTATAGCTAAAGAGATTATGAAATTGGTAGTTGGGCAGGAACCTATGTGTCCACCACTTTCTCTGATTAGATGAGTAAATGATAACGCAACGTGGTAATGCACAGATTATGTGTGGGATTGTTAGCAATATTTGCCTCACTGTGTCTGGGATAATCAAGTTTGTTAAGAATCCAAGTGTCTTGGCAGCTTCTCGACTAGGCCACTTTGTTCTTATGGCAGACATTATGTGGAATAGACGCCACTTAAACACACTCCCTAGAGCTCTCTGGTATTTTCAAGGACTTCTCTGGCCTCTTCAGTGCTCCTCTCATCCGTTTGCTCATGCTTCTTCCAATCACTTACCTCCAGGCCAATCTTGCCACTGGACTTGCTTCTATTTTTTTCAATGTGCGGAGGTGACACACACATGAACACACTCTGATGAGTCGAAAAGGGTTAGACAGACAGATAGCGTCTGACCCGTCCCTCTCGACCAGCTGGGACTCACTGACCTCTCAGGAAATGATCAGACAGACACCATAGAGGGAATTAGAGTATTGGAGAGGGTCACAGAAGGATTCGCAGATCTTTGTCTGTGTGACTCATAAATCTTCATGCTTGACAAAAGGAGCACTCGAGAGAAGCCTGGACGGTTGTAATGGACACAAGGTAAGTGGGCTGAGTGAGCCTTGTGCTTTGGGACACACATTTTAAATAACATATGCATTTGTTTTCAATAAACAATCACTTATCTATAGTCTGTGCAGGTAAGAGTAGATCCTGTCCCTTTAGCGGACCTGGAATAAAAGCATCATTATGGTCATTATACTTAAACTAGCTCTTCTACTTCAATGCATTTAGTTTATTTAGGTTGTAACAGATTATAAAATATGAAGGGACCATCTGCTATGTTCTTATTAGTATAAATATAGACGTCTGGTAGATCTGATTCCCATTAGCCTTACTATCAAGTATATCTTAATTAAATAAATAAGTAAAATAAATACATCAGGGTTATTTGCAGTAAGTATGTCTGGTATGTTGGTTCAATTGACAGCTTTGTCTGAGACAACAGCTTTATTATTTATCTATGCTTATATTTTTTTCTATGCAAATAATTGCTCTTCTGCAGTCATATAAATCAATGAGGGAGGACATTGAGGTGTAGATTTTAGTTAAAACTTGTGACATGTCACTTAGACAAATGAATGATTGTTGTAAAGACCGCAGCAATTTGTCTTTTGTAGCTGCGTTTCTTTTTGCTGTCATTGGAGACATTTTTATTGAGCTGCTTGTTCAGACTGCTCTATGGAGCCAGAGTGAGGCCATGGGGATTTCATTCCTGAGGATGGCTCCATATTCAGGTCAGCCCTGTTTGAGCTTCAGTTTGCCGTTTGAGCTCCACAACATTGTCAGTCGGCTCACACAGCTTCATTAGAAACTGTTAGCAACATGTATTTGCTAATGGCTTGCCCGACTGCTGATTATTCACAGGTATTCGTCTACTAGTAAACACATATTAATCAAGCTGTAATTGCTATTTTCTTCATTAGTTTGCATTTTCTTAAAAGCCTGAAACAAACACACACAATCCCACTGAACACAAGGCCTCCCTGTGCGCTTTTCCATGTGTTAAGTGCTTATCACTTGCGTGCCCATTCACATATCCCGTGCTCAATTTAAATTAATCCATCCATTTCCCCATGAAGGCAACAGTTGTCATCCCATATGCTAGCCACTTACAGGCTGAGCAGGCACTGGCTGAGCTGGTACCCCCAATATCCACCCAAACATTTCTCTGTTTTCCTGCACAGACACTTGTACCACAGAAACACAAAATAAAAATGTGACTTCTCAAGAATGTTTATACATTTTATTCATATATATCAACTTCAAATGTCCAAAGATATGATAAAGATATAAAACTAAAGTTCAAATTGAATTACAACTAGGAGGGTGTAAATATTGTATTGCTCATGCTATAGATCTTTGCTCCTTATTAAAAGGAAATTTAAATCAGATAAGACATGGGCTGCAATTGATGCCAAAAACCATGAATTGTTAATTGTATTTCTAAAAATGCCACAGCTAAACTGAACTGTTTGCACTCTACTCAGCAGAAACTAAGCAATTACACTTTTTGTTGTTTGAAGTTTCAAATACAGTAGAATTACACTCAATCTATGATGTCTGGAAGTAAGGTTATCCCTGCAAGCCTGTCATTTTCCTTTCCTTATTACTGTGTTACATTGTATTTTAAAGTTACCTGAGGAAAGAGCTTTTTGCCAAACATTTTGTGCGGCTCATTTTATTGTAATATATTTAATTTGTTTGGATGCATTCTAAATTACTATAAGTACTTTGAAAGCAATAATGCCAGTGTTGTTTTGCTTTTTTATTCTCCTTGAGACATGGTATTTGCTCATGAAATTTTCATGACTAGAGACAAATTATGCGCTGGTAGACATGAATTGAGAGCCTGGCGCTGTCCTTGGTACTGAAATGAGCCAACGCCACTCAGCAAAAAGCCGAGGTAACAGGAGCTATCCATTGTGCTGAAAGAAGGAGAAGATTCCAGTCTGTCCATTATCTTGGTGTAAATTATTTTTTGCATAAACAAGCGTGCAGGGATATTGGAGGGGTGGAGATATGTGAGAACACGCCAGGGACCTGACAGACTGTCACAGCGATGATAAGGCTGTGCAGTGATTGATGACTGACAGATGGACGGGCGACAATGGCCTGGAAGTGTGCAGCATCCTAATGATAACAGTAAGCAACATTTAGGTTATACACAAGGAGATAATTGTTATGCAGGAAACCATTATGTAGAGGTGACGCCTTGAAAATTATACTTTTTCAAGAACAGATTGTTACGCAGTGTTTAATTTCTGATGCGTAAAAAACAATAAACAAAAAAATATATATACAGCTCTGGAAAAAATTAAGAGACCACTGCAAAATGATTAGTTTCTCTGGTTTTACTATTTATAGGTATGTGTTTTCGTAAAATTAACGTTTTAGTTTTATTCAATAAACTACTGACAACATTTTCCCATAGTCCAAATAAAAATATTGTAATTTAGGGCATTTCTTTGCCGAAAGCAACAACTGGTCAAAATAACAAAAAAGATGAAGTATTGTCAGACTTGGAATAATGGAAAGAAAATAAGTTACACTATACAAAATACTAATGTTTTAACTTAGGAAGAGATCAAAAATCTATTTTTCGCGGAATAACCCTGATTTTGAATCACAGCTTTCATGCTTTTTATCATGCTCTCCACCAGTGGTCTCTTAATTTTTTCCAGAGCTGTATATATACAAATCCTTTGGGTAGACACAAAAAGTTAAACATGAATTGCCTTTTTTATGCACAGTTTAGTTTATGTTATACATGTAGTACATTCATTCATAGTGGATTACAAGTCTATGCTAGCTAAGGTTAGCTAATGATGCTAACAATCAGTAAAGTAGTGGGTACCTTCAAACATTAGTGGAACACATTGTTGAGGTTCTGACTCCGGAGAGAAAGTCAATCTTGGTGTATCCTGGTTATACTGTTATACTTCCTTTTTTAGATTAGCCTGTAGTAGCTACAGTGTTGACTTCAAATTTCGGAGCTTCATTTTTGAATGGGAGTCTCTGGGTGACGGGAGTCTTGGAGTCAAACCTCACTTTCACTTTCCATTTTCCCATTGATGACTGGGTCCATTTTTCTCCACTCTATGTAATTTATCCAATAGAGGCTGTGCATGTTTTTCCAGTCGTCACTGACTGATTGAAATTTGTATAGAAATTGAGTTCTCACTGTGTATCCATGACTCACTCTACCATCAGAGGCTCAGAGCCAAGAATCATAAACCATCTAAAAAACTAGCCTAGTGTGAGGCACATTGAGGGGTGGCCAGCAATTCTCACATACCGGCTGTTGGGTCATATTTTCCAGCAACTATAGAAATGTAGCAGAATAATCCATGAATCCTGCTGCTTTGTGACAAGTTCGCAAGAGATGTGTCTGCCCTGTGACCATGTGTTATGACTTCTAAAAGCCAGTGCTTGGGAAATATGACTTATGTAACATAGTGTCCTTCATTCTTAGGAATCTTTTTTTACTCACAAATACGCTGGCACAGGTGGAACATTTGAAGTGAACAGGTGGGACTGCCTTTGTGTAGGAGGCCTGTCACGGATGCTGCGATTCTATCCTTCTGCTGTAACTGGGCCACTAACACACACTCTTCCTCCACTGGCTGTAAAGGTGCTCCCTTGCACCAACTCAATAATTGCATATGTGTGTGTTTGTGTGTCTGCATGCGTGTGTTTACCTGCGTCTAGGTCAAACCCTATGGGACGCGAACTCTCGGCAGGCTTGTTTCATTAACGGGACTCTCAGGGCCTCATTTGTTCCTGTGTGTTTTTTTGGGTTGGGAGAGAACAGAGAGCTAGCTGACAGCTCTTACAGCAGATATGCACAGAAAACCCACACAATTTGTCACAATTATTTTCAAACCTCCATTTGCATTTAGTATAATGACTGCCGTGTTGTAGACCCAGAATTTGTGTTTTTGTCTTGACTGTGCCGTCCAGGATCTGGATCACTGTGCACTCTGCTCCTCCCATCGCTTAGTACCTTCTTATTGTATGGTAGTAGTAGATGGTGAGATCATATTGTAACATATAATTAGAGTAATCCTTGCTACAGATATTGTTGCTTGCTACAATATTTACTTTGTTTTACTTAAACATAATACAAAACAACTAAAAACATACAAATAAAGAGTGTAACAATTGAAAGTAGATTTACTGGTATAGATCTAGCACAGAAATTAGGAAGGACAAGTTGAGCTTAGAGTTGGGTCCCCAGTATGAAGTAAATATATTATATAAAACCTGAAAAGTTACTTTGTTTGTTGTGTTGCTTACAGATGAATATTGCACTTTTTTCTGTTTACTGTGAATGCGTTTGGCACACATATGTTATCCTACAATCACCCGTTTTAGTAAAAAGTTTATTTATCTACCCAGTTGTATAACTGTAGAGCTATGCATGACACTAAAACTGAAAATGACACTAAACTTACACAAAAATGCCTTAATGAAAATGGGGTCTTCACTAACTTTAATGTGTAAATGCTATGTTGCCATGGCAACATAGCCAGACAGCCAAATTGATTACCATAAATTGAAAAGGTCAGAGTTTTAGCAAGCATGATGCTTGACTGTCACAAAGTGAGTTGAATGTACAATACTTAAAACCAGTTAAAAAGCGGTGAACCGTAGGCCTTGGTATAGAACATATAGGAGAAGACAATAATTTTAAAGTAGCAGCTTTGTCTTATGTAAGCACTCAGACAGATTGGGCAATCCTGGCAGTTGATTGGCCAGTTATTCATTAAAACTCTACATATGGACCTCCAGAAAAGATGGATAGAATTATTAATATAAAAAGAAAAAGGTTACTTGGTATTTTCGTGTCCAGGCTTTACCCATGGCTCTGGCAGCTCCACGTGGATCTGGGTCACTGTGTACCTGCTCCTCCCGTCACTTACCCCCCTTCACCCCCCCACTCCCCTTGTGCATCTCCTGTTCCATCTCCTCCCTTTTACCCCTGTCTGTGTCTTCCCCTTGTCTGCCTTTGTCTAATCCTTGAGTCGAAAATATCATAAATCTAATCTGCCTTGCTTTTATGTCATGTTTTCACAATCTTTCGTCCTCATCTTTCCCGTCCATCCCGTTGGGTTTTTCCAGTCCTAGCATTAGTGTGGAGGTAATTACCGGTGGTTAGGCTTAGCCCAGTCTTATCACACTGTTCTCTCCCTCCCTCAGGATGTAATGCTCCTTTTTCTCGTTCTCTCTCACTGACCCCGTCGAGAGTTCTCCTTCTGGAAAGGCACTGGGTTAAGGGCATGTAAAGGATAAAATTTTAATCAGTTTTGTTTTAGTTTGCTCCTCAGTGTAGCTTTTTGTTGACTTTATTAGCCTCACAGTACTTTTTTAAGGTCAAACTTAGCCTGACGAGACTGCAAGTGTCAAGCAACAACGTGGGCATAAAACACATATTAGAAGAACAGCTTAGAGGGCTTGAAATCTGCTCAAATGAAAACATATGCAAATGTGTTTGGACACCATGGGCTAGGAGCTAATAATGGGGAATAATTAAGGGACTGTTTTAATTCATTAAACTCAAAAATCCTTTGCTTGGTTATGCATGCCCTCTATTTAAATATGCTGTCTCTTGCATACTGGTATGTTAACATGTAGGCCTGTGGTTGTTTGAAGGTCGCCTGGTAATTCTCAGCTCTATATCAGTTTTAATTAGTAAATGTACTACTAGCCCACTTTATTATGTTTGTAATACAAGGAGAAGTGGACCCTAGTGTCACATTAATCCAGATCTCACTATTTACACTTTGCTACAAAACATATCTATATATAAGTTTGATATAATAAAGATAAAAATATATATACGGATTCACACGGATATAAACCAGTGTTATCTGATTGGGTCTGAACTTTTGAGGCCAGGCCACGTAGCCTATAGTTGGAGTTTTTTTACGTATATTTTTCACCTGTGTTAGAGGCAGGTTTCCTTTTCAGCACGTTCAGTGTGTGTGTGTGTGTGGGCCTGGGTCCCCCTGAGTTCTCATTATGGTGAAAGTGGATGGCCGAAACCAGCCATAACATCTGTCTCTGAGAGTGGAAGGGCCCCACACCGAGCTCCGAGCCAGGCATCAACTTGAGAGCATAGGCCATTTCGCTGGATATCAAGCCACATAATTGCACCACACTCCAAAGGACAGTACTTATCCCTAAATATGCACATTCATTTTGCAACCCCAATGAGACAAACAGTTCCAGTGAGGTTAGTGTATTTCAAGGCTAGATTTGACCAATACGTTTCCACAGATGGTGTCAATGTTAGTTTACATGCCATTCCAGAACTCAGCTGTTAAAATGACTAACATTTAAACAAAAGTTTTCTTGTCCAATATATTTTTGCCCTGTGCTATTTTTGGATTTGTAATAACTCACCATCTATGCAACTTCATAAATATTTAGCACCTGAAAAAACAAAGCACCGTCCAGCTTCTTGTTTTGACTCAACATTTTCTCTGTAGAATAAAAAGATGTGCATCCAGCTCTAAAGCTTTCATGGCTTCTCACCACAACAGATGGCAGAGCGGGCAAAAGGCTGGTGAAAAAAGAAAACTCAGTTCCAACATGTTTGTCTTTGTGCTGTTGCGAAAAGACAAAGAGAGAAACACAGTGACAATCGCCAGAGCGCAGGTATCCACTGAGACGTCTCAACAACAGAGCCCAAGATGAAGAAAATGTGTCCTTAACTTTGTTTTAAGAAAATGACTACACATACAGTGGTGGGCCATGAGAGCCAGCAAGTCCTTCTATGCTGGCCTAAACAATATCAGGTTTACTGACTTATGTTATATATATATATATATATATATATATATATATATATATATATATATATATATATATATATATATATATATATATATATATATATATGTATATATATACATTCATTTGTATAAAATTATTTCCAATTGTCTTTTTTCTATTTTCTTCATAGCTTTTCTCTTGGTTGTATTGGTTCCAGCAGTGTATGTTTATGCTGGAGCTTTTATACAATCAGATTTCAGCCATTATGTTGCCCGGGTGAATGAAATCTGCCTTGAGGCCTAGCTAGCAACATACACAAGATAAAATTATTTTATGGTGCGGTCATTCTTGGCCATAAAGCAAATGAGAATTTATGCCAGAAATACGACGAGACAGACACTGGACATTCAGCATTAGCCTTTATGGCAAAAGGAACTGAAACTCAAAGATGAAATGTGCAACAGTCGTTTAACTCTTCTTGAGGAAGGAAATGAGATGGACTTTGGACACTGACTGTGATGCAACACCCTGTTACAACACGTTTCTCTATTGTATAGTGTTTGTAAGTACTGGCATTATAATGTCAGTATTAGGATATGGTTTAATTCAGACACCACTAAAGCCCACAACATCTCTTGCTTTTCAATACATAAAACAAGTTCTATTGTAGTATATTAGTTGTATCTTGTTGCCGTGGCTTCCTCCCACCACCCAAAGAATTGCATGTACAGGTCAGGAGTGAATCAATCATAGCCCTGCGACTAGCTGGCCACTGTCCAGGCCGCAAGTTGCTGGGATAGGCTCCAGTCACCCGCAACCCCCAACAGGAATAAGTGGAAGAAAATGAATTAATAAATACAATATGAGTGCTAGTTAATATTCTATTATTACTCATTGTGTAGTCATTGTACACTTTTTATTTTTGACTCAGAGACTTGGATGTGTTCACATGTACAGTGGAACAACACTGAGACCAACGTTTCAACCTACAGCCTTGCTCTTCCCATATTGCCTAAACATTTTGTTTCTTATTTTCCATTGTCCGTTTTCCCCTTTTCTCATTAGTCATGCTTGAATATGTTTGCACAGAATGAAACAATCCATCTCTGCTACAAAAACGTATTGAAATATCAACTTTCTAATCCTTCACTGTAACTCAAAATTACACTTTTCTGTTGCCGGAAAACACACAGCTGCTGCTCTGCTTCTCTCTTCCCTGATACTCTCACATTCACATTCACACATGCACCATTTAAATATCAATGAGGCCTCTGCCTTTTATGCTATGCTGCAGGGCTCCAAACAAATAGATTATGTCTAGCTGTGTGGCATTTCCCAGGTGGTATTTTCAAGCAGTCCAATGTTGGCCACCTGATGCTCAAGAACATTCGAGATGACTCTGTATGTAGTGTCTCTGTGTTTGTGTGTGTGTGTTGTTTGTGTGTGTGTTTGTGTGTGTAGTGTGTGTGTGGAGCATGTAAGTAGTGTGTGTGTGTCTGTGTGTTGTGTGTTGTGTGTGTGTGTTGTGTGTGTAGCGTGTGTGTGTGTTGTGTGTGTAGTGTGTGTAGTGTGTGTGTGTGTGTGTGTTGTGTGTGCAGTGTGTGTAGTGTATGCAGTGTGTGTGTGTGTTGTGTGTAGTGTGTGTGTGTGTAGTGTGTGTGCAGAGTGTGTGTGTGTGTTGTGTGTGTGTTGTGTTCGCAGTGTGTGTGTGTGTGTGTGTGTGTGTTGTGTGTGCAGTGTGTGTTGTGTGTGTGTGTGTGTGTTGTGTTTGCAGTGTGTGTGTGTGTGTGTATAGTGTGTATAGTATGTGTGTGTTGTGTGTTCAGTGTGTGTGTGTGTGTTGTGTGGGTAGTATGTGTGTGTTGTGTGGACAGTGTGTGTGTGTGTGTCTTGTGTGTGCAGTGTGTGTTTGTGTGTGTTGTGTGTGTGTGTGTGTTGTGTTCGCAGTGTGTGTGTGTGTGTGTGTGTGTGTATAGTGTGTATAGTATGTGTGTGTTGTGTGTGCAGTGTGTGTTGTGTGTGTGTGTGTGTGTTGTGTTCGCAGTGTGTGTGTGTGTGTGTGTGTGTATAGTGTGTATAGTATGTGTGTGTTGTGTGTGTGTGCAGTGTGTGTGTGTGTGTCTTACGTGTGCAGTGTGTGTGTGTGTGTGTGTGTGTGTAGTGTGTGTGTTTGTGTGTGTGTTTGTGTGTGTGTGTTGTTTGTGTGTTTGTGTGTGTTGTGTGTGTGTGTAGCATGTAAGTAGTGTGTGTGTGTGTGTAGTGTGTGTGTTGTGTGTGCAGTGTGTGTGTAGTGTGTGTGTTGTGTGTGTTGTGTGTGTAGCGTGTGTGTAGTGTGTGCAGTGTGTGTAGTGTGTGTAGTGTGTGTGTGTGCAGTGTGTGTGTTGTGTGAATTGTTTGTGTAGTGTGTGTATGTTGTGTGTGTGTGTGTGTTGTGTGTGTAGTGTGTGTTGTGTGTATGTGTTGTGTGTGCAGTGTGTGTGTGTTCTGTGATTTGTATGTGTTGTGTGAGTTGTTTGTGTTGTGTGTGTTGTGTGTGTAGTGTGTGTGTGTTGTGTGAGTTGTATGTGTTGTGTGAGTTGTTTGTGTTGTGTTTGTTATGTGTGTAGTGTGTGTGTTGTGTGAGCTATGTGTGTGTGTGTGTTGTGTGTGTGTGTGTGTGTTGTGTGTGTTGTGTATGTTGTGTGTGTTGTGTGAATTGTTTGTGTAGTGTGTGTATGTTGTTTGTGTGTGTGTTGTATGTGTGTGTTTGTGTTGTGTGAGTTGTGTGTGTAGTGTGTGTGTGTGTTTGTGTTGTGTGTGTTATGTGTGTGTGTGTTGTGTGAGTTGTGTGTTTAGTGTGTGTTTGTTGTGTGTATGTTGTGTGTGTGTGTGTAGTGTGTCTATGTTTTGTGTGTGTGTGTGTGTGTTGTGTGAGTTGTTTGTGTGGTGTGTGTAGTGTGTGTATGTTGTGTGTGTGTGTGTGTGTAGTGTGTCTATGTTTTGTGTGTGTAGTGTGTGTGTGTTGTGTGAGTTGTGTGTGTGTTGTGTGTGTGTGTGTGTGTGTGTGTGTGTGTGTGTGTGTGTGTGTGTGTGTAGTGTGTGTGTTGTGTGAGTTGTTTGTGTGGTGTGTGTAGTGTGTTAAATAAAATGATCCTTAATGGTCCTGCAAAACCAAAATGGCGTAGCACAACTGCGATGCACGAGGACCTCAGAAGAAAACATCCTGGCGTTCTCCGACCTCAAACTGACGAACCATTTTTATAACTATTTATTATTAGAATTAGTTTTGGGAGTAAATGTTGCGTTCTTTCCTGATGTGGTTTGGTCGATTATTAACTCATATATGCTAGATAATAATGGTAATGCTAATCGCTAACAATATAAGTTGAACTGTAAACGTATATTACTATACAGGTTACTTTGGCGAAAAAAAAAGGTAACTTTTAACTTTTAATTAACATTTACCTAAAATGAACTACTAGATTACTACATTAACAGTATGCTGTAATCTGAACATATAGATAATTAGGCCACTAGTACATTTTTGTTTACTTTTCGGACAAACCAATTAAATAAAACATAATCATAAGAACGCATCCTTTTGATTCTGTGCCCTCTGAGTCTGTTTTTTCTCAGAGAGTCTCTTTCCATCTGTTTAAATAGTGACAGTCGTCCGCTGCTGCCATCAGACACTAGGACACCTGTAGTGGGCTGCATGCAAGCCTTGTTGTCTCACGGTGTCTGTGAGGACAAAGACCTAATGCGTTCCCTAAAGCTGCTAGTCCAGTTTTGTCCAAAGTCAAGCCCAGGGGACAGTGCCAGCATGAGGTCAGATTTGCCCTGGCTCGCCAGCACTGTCAGACAGAATAAATAAATCCCCCTCCTTTATCTCTATGTATATCTGACTCACCTTGAGAATGCTATTTTAGACTTGTTCAAGCTTTTCTTTTTTCTTTTTTATTTAATTCTGTCCGAACAGTGCTTTTTAAATTGCAGGCATTAAAAAAGCAATATTGCACATTTTAAATTTATGTTAATGCTTATATTTAAGTTGCTATTTGGCAAGGTTGGACATACTGTAGGAAGAAACACATTGCTTCCAGGTGTTTTATATCAAAACTATTATTAACATGTGTTTCATTTAAAGCCACAATATATAACTTTTTACATTAAAATGTGCTTATACTCAAATACTCTTATACAACATTGATTTGAAAAGGGAAGAATAACCCTCTTTTTAAAGCCTCGTTCACTTTCTGTTGCTGAAGTTTTTGGACAGGAGAAATTGTTGTTGACACATCTTAAATCCCACTGCCTTCCTCCACCCCATGAGTCGCCACTATGTCTTTTAGCTCAGTGTGTCTGTTACGGTATGTGTACATTTGCTGTGCTTCTCCGCTGTGTGGGAAATGACTTGTCCCCGGCCTGGTGGGTAATTTTCCAGTGGCATTGAAGCTTTCATCCATGAAGTCTCTCGGGGCGCAGCGTTTATGAATTGACATCATAATCACGCCTTTGCCACTTTCCCTCCATTTCCAGCACCTTTAGTGGAGGATACGTATGTGTGTGTCAGTGACTGGGGTTTGTATGCAGATGCTAAAAAAAGAGATGGAAATCTGAAATGGACTAGTACAAGAGGCCAAGCAGAGGAAGAGCACAGAATAGGTGAATGACAGACTGACTGGCAGGTTGAAATTGAAATACAAATAAAGACTAGAGGAAATACACAGTGGGAGATGCTTAGTTTAGATTAAGAGTTATAGATTTTGTTGAATAGCATGAGAAGATGTTATCTGATGCATTTTCATAAAAATAAATGTTTTGAATTACATGTAGCATGGCTTGAATACAAAAAAAGGATGTAGCTTTCCCTCTTCCGGTTCCTTGTCTAACTGGCTTTAGCTTTTACCTGACTTTACTGCTTTCATATTTTAATACTAAACCGGTTTTTAAGTTGAAGTTGTATCACATACAATATTTTAAATGTCCTTTATTTTACGTAAAATTCTGATACAGTTTGAAAGAGGGCACAGTTGTTTTCTTCCGTTTGGCCTTTTTTTTTTTTTTTTTTTCAAAGCAGGTTTCTATTCCCAGTGGCGAGGCTGTTGGATTACCTTTTGTTTTGAAGTGTACTGAGCCACTCCTAGCTGCTGCAACTGAGCCTCCAGTAACAACCGAGGCTTTGTTAGCTCTTCTTACATTCAAACTTGTTTTGTTCTGTCCTGTATTCTCCTGAGCCTCTGAAGCTGCATGATGAAATACAGAGGTACAGTTAGCAGTGTCGAGATGCACAGGCAATAAAAAAGGGGATTTAAAGCATGGCTGTGGGACACTTTAGAGAGCGCATGTCTTTGGCTCATACAGTTCTGTACAATAAAAGGCATACAGAAATAATCAGGCTCATAATGGCTGGCACCTAGACATGTGAATACGGTTTACCAAGTGACATTTTGCATTCTTCCCTCTTGGTCTTCTCTGTTTGCCAGCATCTTTAGTGGTTTTATGGGCAGGGCGTCAGACTGGAAGGGGAAGGGTGCTGTTTGCCCGGGGCCCTGAGTAAAATGGGTTTTATGTTGCATTTTCAAATAATTAATATAATAAATGTTGTAAAATTATACATCTTGAGTGAATAAAGTGATTGTTAGACAGAATTTTCCACGAACAGTAATGATAACAGTTATCCACCCTAGCACCCCTAGTAAAATGTTCCAAATGGTTTAGTCCACATGTGCCTGATTTAACTGAACTACAAATGTACTGAGTGACTGACAGCCCGCGGAGCAGGAAGTATCAGGCAGCAGCAGGCTCAAAAAAAGAGATACTGTATGTCTTGCATCAAGAAAGTAAAATCTGGTCACCAAAAGAGAAAAGGTGTAATGAGGGAAAGAAGCTAATGACAAATTTCTTTGAAAAGAGGAGCGCAAAGCTCCAATGGCGTCAGTACAGGCTCACATTAATTGTAAAAGAAAAAAGGGAATTGGAATTACAAACGTAAGCAAAGAAACATAAATAAAAATGGAATTGTATATGTAGCCTTAAAAGTGTAAACAAAGTTAAATATTTTTGTTTGAGGAACAGGAAGATCCACTCCAAAACTGAGCTAGCATAGTTAAATTGTTAGCTAATATCATTAACGAAGGGAAAAGGGGAGACACAGATATTACTGCTTAGATTGTCACTCTAATCTAGTCATAATCTTTTTGCGGTTGTTTATGTTGTTTTAGTGGAATGAATTATGCAAATTAACCCGTGATATTGACGCTGGGTCGTTCATTACAAATGCACAGCTTTAGAAGAGACTTAGGCCAATGATATGTTTGATTTCAAAGACAGAATATATCCTTGTCTACCCAAATCTGCAATAGGGTCTATCTCTTGGGTTTGTATAGTATAAATGATAAATGATAAACATACTATAATAAACTACTCTCTGATGAAAGCAAGACAAATGCAAATGCAAAGACCTGTTAGTAGGCATTTACTTAGTTACTTAGTTAAATGACTTTCTTTATAACGTTTTCAACAATACCTATTAATTTTGAAAATAATAATAAAGATCAGAATAAAATTTTTGTTTATTTGTCATGTTAATGATGTTAATGATGTTTTCACAATATAACAAGCATGCAATAAACACTATCAACACTATAGAATGCAGAGTTCCAAAAATAGGATGAAAATGAAATAAGTAAATCCATTTTAAATACATGTCATTGAAGACTATACACCAGCAGGGTAATAAAGTTAAAATAGTGATAAACAAATCAGACTGTAAAAACTTACAGGGATTTGAAATGTATATTTCTTAAGGTTATGTGCACAGTACATGCACCTAAGGTCCAAAATCTTGTGCTACACCCCTGTTTATGGGTAACCACCTTAATCAGTTTTCACACATGCTTTCCCACTCATTCCCACGCCACATATATTACAGCTCTGTCCATGTGGAAGAGTGTTATAACCCAATAGACCACCCAATAACAGAAAGATTAGGCATGTTGCATTAGTTCCAATTGTAGATTTTTATTTATTTTTATTGGCTACAGAATTTGCAATTATTATTTTTTGGGTGCATTTGATAGTAAAGTTTTGAATTGTAATCCCACTCATTTTACCCCTTCTTTCTGAAGCCTGTGAGCACCTAAGGTAGCCTTGCTGGGACACACTTTTATCTATGAAAAAATTAAATGGAAATTAGTAACAATGTATTCAAATGCAAAAACAAAAACAGAGTTCTCCTTTTTTGTAAAATTGTGGTTTCAAAAAGAAACATGAATATGCCTCTCCCCCAACAGGGCTAAGATTGTTGACTGGGTTCAGTTTGTCCGCTCTGTACAGTTGTTGGTTGTGGTTGCACAGATCAGAAACACACCTTCAGCAGGGTTGATATGATCCATACTTTGCCAGGGATTTTATTTCTGTTCACTTTTCCTTGTCCTCTATCAATGTCAAACCAAAATGACAGAGGACTCAAGGTTTCACTGAACAAATGCAGTTAATAAAATACCACTGGTAAGGAAAATAAAGCATTTAATAGCAAAAAGGATTTGAGCTGGTAGCAATAGATTAGGGTTTAGTGTTTTACCGGGCCAATTTTCTCAGAGTAACTCTCTGTCCTCTACAGTCCATCTCTGCAGTTTATGGACAAGAAGATGTCCATAAAGTTACATGGCTGAATAGACGCAGGATGGAAGTGTGTGCCAGTGTAAAGGAGTTTTGATGATATGTGTGTTTTTGCTTGCCCCAGGGTTTGACTGATGCAGGTTTCTCAAGGCTGATACTAATGGCCCTTTTATATCAGAACTTGCTGACTTCACATACAGTATTTCAAGCCAGCAGCCAGTCTTTGCTTCCAATCCAACCACCCTGCAGTGACTAAAAAATGTCTAAATTAAAATAGATGTCCTTGTGGTTACTTGCCAGTATATTTTAAACATCACAGTGTCTAATTGTCAGCTACTGGAGCACTTTTAACAGTGCAGATTCAGTGCTGTGGTCAAAACCCAACTGATATTTGTCTAGAAAGTTGTTTACTAATAAAAGATGAAACAATTTTTTTTCTAGAACCTTAGACACAATAAGGTAATGTAGAAATGGGTATATATATGGCTTGCCATATCTCTAGCATCCAGACAAGGCTTTTTGAGCAAAGGTTAAACAATAGCATGCTTAAGGAGGTGGGGACAACTCCATTTGTCAAAGAAGAATTAAAAATTTCTCTAACTGAGAAACTAATAGTATTAAAAACATCTTTAAAAAGTTGGGCTGGTAGTATGTCAATAAAACAACCAGTGGATTTCAAATGAGTCATCCAACAAAGGCAATGCTCTGATTTTAGGCCTTTAAAGTTTTTTTTATGCTAAACAATCAAGTATTTTAGCGCACTTGATGGTTCAATAGCTCATCAGTAGCAAGGTCAGTGCTATGGTTGGTTATGAACAAATCAGTAGAAGAGTGTATGGAGCGAGTGAGACGGTGAGTCTGAACAGGCACTGAGGAGGACAAGACTTGAAGAGTTGAAAATAATAACAGGTTAAAATTTCTTTCACCATGGATTTACAAGGGCAACAGACATGGATATTAAAATCACCTAAAACCAAGAGTTTGTTAGCGGAGAAAGGGAATCATTAGGTACAGTTAAAGAAATGATGCACTTACCACTTCACCTACGTACATATAACTATGTATGTATTTGTATGAAATTATTTGTTGCATACCTTTGATGTTGTGTTTTCTGTTATTTTTCTACTTTGTGTTTCCTAAACCTTGGTCTTGCTACATTCAACTGTGTTACATGCATGGTTTATTGCTTGGCAACCACCTCCCGTTTAAGGCAGCGCAGTGCCATTACTGGCACAGGCTGCTGGGGCAATAGGCCGGCTCTGCAGGACTGGAAGGCTCCCGTATATGTGTGTGTGTGAGGGTGGATGGAAGGCAATCTGTCGCTTGTTTACACTTTATATCACTCTCTGTGTGCTGTAAATCTTTTTGGGGGTCTGTTCTTGATGATCTCTCTCTTGGTTGGGTGACTGCATCTGATTTTTTTTCTCTTTGTTCTCTGTTGCTTTGTATCATAGCTTGAATTTCAGTGAGACAATATAAACCTTTATGTCTTCTTTTGACCAACTACAGGATTACTTCTATTCCTGAAATCTGTTAAACTTTGAAAGCCTGAAATCGTAGAATCGGTATTGATCTTGTTAATGGAAAGTGCGATGATCCTATCGGCGTGGTAATGCCACGGCATGAGGCACAAACAGATGGCTGGTGCCTGGAGACACCACCTACAATATCGATCAATCAATTAGATGTCACTTTCTGCCCCATCGATCTAGTCACCTGAAATCTGTCCAATGACCGGAAAATGACTCTAAATTTAAGCAAGAATGGGCATGATTTTTTGATCCAGGATGCTAAATACCGTTTAACTCTTACCAGGTGCACTTCGAATGTCATTGAGAGGCCAGGTCTGTTATCATGAAGAGCCTACACCGTTTACTGAGCACCATCTTGTCATATGACAGTGATGGTTTCAGCAGGGAAATCAATGCCTCTTCACCCCCACTGGGACGAGTACCTCTAAAAGCATTTTCTGTCCTGCTTTTCAGCTGCATTTATTAATCTTTCAACAGCTGACTCTTGTCTCTTGCTCTATTTTAACATCTGGCACGAGGCTTAAGTGGATATCAGCTCCCAACTCGCCTATCAGAATATACCAAACGTTCACTGAAATGGGAAACCTTTCTTATGTACAGTATATGCATAATCTGCAGCTCTAGACTACATGAAAATTGCTTTGACTATTGTTAAAATGATTTATACTGTATACTTGGATGAACAATGGAGAATTGGCACTTTGGTATTTATTGAAATGTTTTATTAGAAAAGTGCAAACATGATACGCCATTGGTGCCAGGAAAATATAATATGAATATTCAAAGCTTTCTCACATTGTCTGTTTGCTCATCCATTGTAACACTTGTAAACAGGAAGGATTTCCAAGTCCCTCTTCACAATGCACTGATAGATACATCTAGATGGGTTTGGAAATTATACAAAGTGTTTTCAATTGTGAAGAAGGGAGATGAAGGACGTTTAAGAGAGCCTGGCACCAGGCCCAGGCGGTGGCTATGGGCTGTTTGTCTAACTTGTCTGGTTCCACTGCTGATGGAGGTATTATTTGCCATTAGAGTAAGGATGACTTGCTGCAGAGTGTGTGGAATATGAGGGATTTTCTCAGCTTTTGGTTTGTGGGTAGGGCAAGAGATGAAATAATTCCATGACATGAAGTGCAATAAAAGTGAAATCCTTGAAGGGGGAAATCCTATGTTAACTTGGACATACAATTCTACTTCCTACGTTATTGTTGTTGCTTTTTTTTATCATAAGTGAACAAGAAACAAACTGTAATACATCTCTTTAAATTATCCTTTGAAACAGCATCAATTGATTTCATAATTGCCCTAAAAAAGAAAACAAAACATGAGCTTGTTTCTCCTTGAGCTGTCCTCTCTTTGTCCACACTGGGCAGGTGAAGGAAGAAGAAGTTATATGTTACAAATGTTTACACAGTGCATAGCTTTAAAAATTATTATTTTTAAAAACTTCACTTTTGTTTTGTGGCTCCCTAAAATGAAAATGATGCCTAGATCACCAAAAGCGAAATATACATACTTATTTCTCACCAAATCAACACAAAGATGCACACATCTACATTTTGAGACATAGGAGTTCTGTGTGAGCAGTGCATATGTATAATAAAATACAAATGGAATTATGTCATGTACGTCATAGTTCTTTTTACATATTAATAATTCTACAAATAGAAATAGTACAAGAAGCTGCCTACCTCTGACTTAATGGCCACAAGAAGGAAGCACACTGTGCAATTAGGTGAATGTTATTGAAATGAAATACATGTACAGTCTGTTCCCTGTGTTCCCTTGCTGCTTGTGACTAGTGTTGCTTAATCAAATGTGATGACAATATAAAAGTTAATAATATCCACATTAATCCATTAATCTTTAATATCTTATTCACAGGCTTGTTAAAATTTAAGAAAAAGTAATAATAAAAAAATAAAATAAATAAAAAAATATGTGCATGCTCATTTTTCTATCATGAATTCATTGCAATAGTCTATCTCTGTACCCTGTCAGGCTCCCTCCACAGTTTATATGCAGAGCTGCACCGTTCATTTGTGAACACAATCTGATTTTATTACCGGGATAATGAATAATTACACCTGCGGAACACCTCTTCTGAAGTCATTTTTATTTTATTTCAAATGGCAAATAAATCTTGCCGCTCATAGCTCCTCTTGTAACAATGCATCTCTTCATCACTAAATCTGTCACTTTTGCCACCTGTGTTATCAGTCTAAATTTGTGAACTAGCATGGCTTGTTTGTTTTTCCCTCTTTGCCCCTCTAAAATGGCTGCTTGTTTTTTAAATAGCGTTGCCCACCAGGTCACTGTCATATTGTTTATTCTGTGGTGGCAGCGTGATGAGGATTGTGAGGGTGTCTGGGGAGCGGCAGTCGTTGTCTCAGTTTAAATGCTACCGGAGCCTGGGGACGGACGTTCATGCTCAAAGTGTCTTTCAAAGTGTGTGGGGTAGGACAAGTTGTTTTGTTATGGGACAACTAAAAATAAAAACCTGTGACCTTGACCGGCTGTTGATGACAGAGCGAACAGGAAAGGTGATGAGAGAGATAGTGTCTGTGTGGGGTTTTTTTGGTTTGACATCGAAGAAGACGGGACACAATAGAGGACAAACTATTAGATGAATGGTTATGAAGTGGGATACAGTCTGATGTCTGGTCTACAACAATCTTATTCCATCTGTTCAGGGCTCCTAACATTCATCTCAAAAAAGCCTACTGTCAAAACACCCTCCTCAGTGCATGAATTTGAAAAATACAACTTGTATGTAGAGTAATGCTCTTCCCAAAACTGGTGACATATACTTTGGCTGTCAAGGCCATCCTGTTGCTAGCGGGCACAAACAACCTGTGGAGCAGTAGAGGACACCTTGCACCTCATCTATACAGCCAGATACTTCCATTGCAAGATTAAAGGATCACAGTGCAGAGCATTTTTTTTGTTATTCTCTGAAAGTTAACAAAATGTAAGGACGTGGGATGTGACAGCAATCGCCAGCAATCGCCACAATTTGACACTTGAATAGGACACAATGAAAAGCAGACGTCATATTACATGGAATATAAGGAGGGCAGGATATTATTTATATTTACGGGGACACTCTTTCTATGAGGAACATGCTAACAGGTGTTCCACAAGGTAAACACATCTGCGTAATAATAAATAAGTATCTCTGGCCTAATGATAGCATGATGTTACTTTCGAAACTATCAAGTTAAATATTTAGAGATATGCTATAGCTAATCATCCATAACACTAAAAGATCATACACTCTTTTAAACCCTGATACTTCATCTTGGTAAATGCACCATGACACGGGACTCCTACGAGGGGCGATACAAATGAACGCTGTTTAAAATCTGACTGAATGCACCAGTGGAAACACATAAAAGTCAAGCAGAGAATATACAGTGAAATATGGAGCAATGTAAAAAAAAAAAAGAGTGTGGGCTTGAGATGGAGAGTGACCTCAAGAGAAACACATCAGCAGTGAATGTGCTCTTCACAGTTTCTTTCATGTACCAAACTATTGCCCATTATGTGTAGTATAGCTCTTACTTGGCTCTGCTGCCCATTTGTGGATAATGCAGCCTTCAAAGTCAAATGGAAGTGGGTTTCTGTGAGTTGGAGTGGCTGTAATGATGTCATCTGTCTCTTGTCATCCGAGACAGGAAAAGGGATTTGCAGTGGTGCTGTTTACGAAAGCTGTACAGATGTTGGTTAAAGTTTTATAGCCTTGATTAACACTAGAAACATTCATTAGTGCCATTGCGTCTCCTCCACAAGTGGTGTTTGTGAGCTCTGTAGACACATTCACTCAAGTGTGCCTGACTCTCCAACAGTGATGTGTCAGAAATTGAGCCAACAAGGTCCCTGTCATTTTTAATAATGTAGGATACAAGAGTGGGTGTGAAACACAGACTCATGGGAACAATGCTGGGATGCATGTTTGGGTTTAGTGACAATGTGACAGCAATAAAACAATTATCCTTCTTCTTCTTGTGCTCTTCCATACACAGCCATTCACGTCATTTCCACTTCAGTAGAACATTGTCTGTAGGGGGTTGTTTTCATCTTCTTTGACATCCAGGAATAACTGAGAACTATGTTTGGTTGAAGAAAAAAGCCACGAGCAGATTGTGATCTTATTGAATTATTATAAAACTTCAATCCAAAGTGAAGCCCCAAAAAGAGCAACAACTAGATGTAATTTAATATTGTTATTTTCAAACTAATGTAATTGTTTTGCTTGTTTAAAAACACCATATTTTCTTTAAACCCAAAATAAATCTTTTTACCTATAACTGGTATGACAGCTCTGTTCACCACACGATTAATGGTAAATGGAGATATGGAAATTGGGAATTTTGTTGTAACCTAAATGAAATGACTTAAACTTTTAGTCATTGCATTTCTAACATGAAGTCAATCAATGAGTGAGTTTAACATTCCTATAGAAATGCATTTTTTTGTTAAAAAATAGACTTACCTTATGTCTTCTCACTGGAAAATATAAAAGTTAAAGCTAAAGAATAGCCATTAAATAAAAAAACCTCAACAGTCATACTTTTAAACAAAAAAGGTTAATGGCATTTTTATTTACAATTGATCTTTAAGATTAAGGCAAGGTAAAATAATAATAATAATAATAATAATAATAATAACAATAACAATAACAATAACAATAATAATAACAATACACATAATAATCATAATAATATTTTGATTATTATTATACATTTTTATTTGGAAATTGATCATCATTGTGTTTATTATTGTCTTTCTCGTGTGTTCAAGTGTCTCTTTCTGTTACGACACTATGCTCATGAAATACAGCTAAACAAGTGCCCTGTCCTTGCTTTCAGTCTCTAGAGAAACACACAGTAGAAATGTGCTGTGCCAAATGGACCAGTCTCCACAGCCCAAACAACAGCTAGGCTAATTGGACAACTGTGAGTGCTAATTTGAAAGTGTGCACTTGTCTCCCTTTCTTATTTGAAGCAGCTAAGACAGTGCCTGCTCTTCGGTAAAAGGGAATAATGGAAAATTGAAAACAACCTGGTTTGAGTATTATGAGAATATGATATGTGGTCTATATTAATTAGAGGACACAGAGTGAAGAGAGTGAGCACTTAGCACAAGACTATTCCCATGTGGGCTAGCCATAATTATGATGGGATTTGAGTGTTCTCATTCCGCACAATGATGAAAAGCATTTATTGTTCCACTGCTTTAAAAAAGAGAAGAGCAGCCTCAGCATCACTTGATGAAAAGAAGCTCTATGAAAAGTGCCATCCCCGCAAAAAGAGCTCCGCTTTATCCGTAGTGCAGCTCCATCACACTGCTACTTTTTTGTCTTGCTGCTTCCTGCTTACTCCCGTCGCCTTTAACTCCAGGAGACATACAGTAGAGCCACATCACAGACCATATAGAAAGGTGTGTAAAGGTTTTTTTCAGTGCATTGTGATCTCCTGGGATACACTTGACAATGGATGTCAGCGCAGCTTAGAACGAGGCAGCGGCGTGTTGTGGTGTTTTGCTGAGCTTTTAAGAAATGATTGTGAGTGCGAGCTGCTGTGCATTATTGTGGGCAGCTTTGGCTGACAGCCTGCTGTTTCTTATGGGATGTGGCATTTCCCACTGTGGTGTTTGTTTCAGAGGGAGCATCATAATCCACCCTGTTTGTCGTCCTGCTGCATAAAAAACAGCTAAAGTCGGTGAGAACTTCTCCAAATCCTGACAATGCTTTTTGTATTCAAGTGCAGCAGTCTCAATGCTCATGCTTGTTGGAGAATATTTGAGTTCCCCATAGAGCTGTGAGGAGTCTCACGAGAGAAAAAGACAGGCTTGAGATATTTTGGATGTGTACGTCAAGGATTACATCATGCCATGGTGTTTAATATTAGTGTCTGGACTTAACTAAAGGCTAAAGTACTTATTATAACAACAATTTTTTGTTAGACTGGGTGAAAAACGGCAGTGCATTTAATCAAGATCTCACTATTTTCTGTTCTCCTCAGAAATAGTTTAAGTGAAAAAGTAACCAGTGGATTTGATTAATTATTTAGATGTATGATTATTTTATGATGGGTTTATTTGTGTTAATATAACACTAGAACTGACGGGGTATTTTTTTACAACATAGAAATATTCAAATATATAACTTTGCCTATATAACTCTATAACATCTCTCCCTTTGTTACTTATAATACAATGGCTTTTTAATCATCCAGGCTTTTCTGAACTTACTTGGATAAAAGTAAAAAATATATGATTGCTAAAATCTAAATGGCCAGAAAACTCTGTGTAATTTTTGCTGTTTCCTCAGCAACCAAACTGTCAGGTAAAGCTGAAAATGTGTATTTTAAGCATACTTACTTTGTGCAGTGCATATTAAGAAAATTGTATGCTCTACTTATTATTTTTTTTATTTAAAAGCACGTAGGCCAGGTGCGTAGGAGAGAGTGTGCTCTGCTCAGATAATGTGAAACTGATATTATTAGCTATCAGTTATATTAGCATTATCAGTATTCATTTAATATTTGCCAAAGCCGACTAGAAACAGACATCCACAACCGTACCAGCGGCCCAAAACTCTGCACCAAAGCGATGTTTACCAAGTAAATTGTAGTGACAAGCCTCATTGCATGAACCCATTAATGGAGTCTGCCACCTGAAATGACAATTCTTACTATAGCGCCATTACAGAGATTGGCTTCACTAGCTACCACGAGCCGTTCCCAGATGCACACCTTCCAAAAGTGCTCCTCTTGTCATTTGTTTGGGGTCTGAGCAGTGGTGCATATTGTTTGAGAAATAAAATGTACCAATATAAAAATAGTTTACATAGTCAGATTTTTAGATAAAAGGTTGTTAACCAATGGAAGACAGGCTAAACACAGCAGCGAAAAGTACAAAAAAAAATAAAGGGTAGACTGCAATTTAAACAGTTGCAATGAGCATTAGTTACGCTGTAAACATGACCAGAGTCAACAAAACTAGTTGTGTTCATAACCTTGCATTCATGTGTGTTTTATAAAAAGTAACATAAGAATAGTATTTTTCACTATAAGTCGGGTGTTTTGAGAGTTTTCTTTTTTGATGAGGAAAATGTTAGTGGCCCTGAACAGATGGAATAAGAATGCTGTAGACCAGACATCATACTGTATCCCACCTCATGTTCTAATAGTTTGTCCTCTATTATGGACATGAAAGACATTGTGATTTTTAATTAGCACTATTTTATTCTATAATTATGGCTTGCTAGTGTTGGTTAAATGAGAAAACTTCCTTTACTGGGAATACACTGAACCGTAGAACATGCCACGTTGTAATTTTTATTACTTGAGCGGTGACTTGACTGGCATAAAAACAAGAAGAAGAAAGAAAAAGAAAGAAAAAGGATCTTGATTTGTAGGCAGTTTATAATAAGCTAGTTTTACTTCAAAAACAAGACTGCGTCCTTGTGTGTGAGGATGTGACTGCACTAGACACATTTACAACTGTGCTCAATTATCTACATTACACCTTTCAAAAAGCCCTGTTGTTGTGAAGTGGGATGAAAAAAATGTCTCCACAGTATTGTCACCTGCTAGTTTTTGATCAAACTTGTGATGTATCTGTCACCAAGTGCTGACAACTGCCGTGGCACCTCAATCTAATTTCGAAGTGACTTCTTTTTGCCATTTTGATTACAGTTTCTGAGATGAACATGGGGCTTTTCGCTGTAGGCTATTATTGAAATAGCCATTATATAACATTACATTTTTAATTGGACATTGCAGCCTGGAGTGGGATCATTTTCACTGAATATGAACAAAGACACGTACACCACCTAAAGTACTCACAGTGAGAGTCCTTATCTGCACTAATTAAGCACTTTAAAATACATCGCCATCCGTCCGTTTAACCGAGTTGGAGCTGTCAAAGAGTCCTGTACCGCTGCTTACTTCTCTTAATCTTTGAGCAGCCATTACCCGTGGCCACTCGAGATCAGTTTTAGGGATCTGAGGTCTGACTGCTGTGATAAAAGCTGAGTGTTTAGTGAGAAGTAGGGCTGGGTAAAATGGCTCAAATCATGATCATAATTAATGATTCCATTTTATCTTGATAACTTTTTCTGTTTTTTGTGCAATTTACTTATGAAACAGTAACAAAAAAACAATGCAGCTTATCAATCCCATGAACTGTATGGAACTGTTTGGACACAATCCAATCACAGCCTTTAACTATGGTTCATAAATATTAGTTACCCATAATCTGTTCTCTGTATCACTTACGCTCCCTAAAAAACCTTTATCTTCAAGCAGTGACAGCCACTTGAGATCAGTCTCAGGGATCTGATTTCTAACTGCTGAGATAAAACCTTACACCGTGTCAAAAATGTGACTTTGACCCCCTCACTTCACCTTTTCCTTACTTCTTTTCTTCATGGCTGAAAAGTGAGTAAACTGTGGTGGTGTTTATCTCGTCGGGGGGGGGGGGAGCTTTTGTCCCTAGGTCGGTGACACACAGCGGGACTGAGGAACCCGCCCAAGCAATTTCTTATCCAAGTTGTCCTATGTGGTAATAAACATTGAGCTGTTTGAAAGCTATCCAGCTTGTACGGTAATTGTTTGATTACTGCTGCTTGTGGGCCATTAAAAAGGAGGAAATGGACAAGGCCATTAAGAAGGGTAAAGAAGAGAAATACACACAATACTCACAATACACAAAACAGCACTGTGGTATGTGATAAATGCAACAGGGTAAAGGCACTTCCGAGGATAGCATTAGCTTGAATGAAAGAGAAAGGCTTTTATTTTATTCTATAGTCTAACAACGGAAACAAAGACTTATGGAGGGAGAATGACACTGGGTGCAACCTATATCACTTGTACATTCAACGTTTTGAAGCTTACGGCTCCCAGAGGAGCAACTGTGGTTCTGTAACATTGAAGCTGGAGGCAAGCTGGTTAAATATGTGTCCACACTGAAGCCAGAACATTAACAGTGTTTACTCTACAATACCACAATTAACCTTTAAATAGGGCAGTATATACAACCCATTATCATTTACAGGGTGTAATACAGCGTTTAGTCAGTATCTCATCTTGCTGTATAATATAGGTGTGCACCCTTTCCTGACATGCCAAGTACATATTAAGATAAAAATAATCTCACAATAATCTTGCAATAATACAACAGTTGTTTAATGAATTCTTAGCACCTGTTGTCCTGTTATTGTATTGTATCTCCTTCTTGGGCAATATAATTTTTGGAGTTGGTCTGCTTGCCTTTTACTTGAGCCTGTTCTAATATTGTTGTCTTTAGTTAGCTGTCGGTGCTGGTGGCTTCTCCAGTGCTCCACCTGGGAAGTCAACAATGCTCCATTACTGCAGGACTACTTCTCGCGGGTCTATTATGTGCGGCAATCTATCAACACATTCTCCAAAAATACCCTCGTTGTCGAGCGCAAGCACTGCTGAGATGCTTTAAAAGTCCCCACAGAATTGGTTGTGATTATTGTGGTTAGCGTGATTGCTATCATCGTCTCCCATCACGGCCATTATCAGCGGAGCATTTCCCCACGCGCTCCTTTCAGCTCAGCACTCTGTTTACCCTAATGTGAGCTGGGGGGAACATAGTGGAGAGTCGTCTTCCATAAACACCTTGTTATCTCTCACTCCTTGTCTAATTTTCTCCCCATTCGATCTCTCTCGCTCATTTCCTCGGGTCTCAATGGGCCGTGTGGGGCCGCCGCTCTCCGCCTCAAATAGTGGGGCTTCAATATTGCGTGTTTGTTTTTGGAGACTCATCACTGTATATGAGTCAGCATACACAGCAGCATGTTCACTTCAAACAGAAAGCTAGGGGGACAGCAGCCTATTTGTCAATGAATGCAAACCCCCTTTCTCCCAAATAAATGCTACAGTGTAATTCTAAACCAAACACTTTCCTTCTTTTATTACAGCCAAAAAACAAACAACACCAATGAACTCCTCATTGAGATGCTGAACACAGAAAAAGCTGTTAAATCCTTCACTTCATGACACTAAAGAAAATGAAAAAGAGAATGGCAGAGATGGACCAAAGTGTGTGTAAAAGTCTGAGGTCTGCAGGAATTGCAGTAATTGAATGTCTTTGAGTCAAATCCAATTCATAGTTGAGATACTAGTTAGTATACATCTTAACTTAGCTTAGGTCTCTCATTACACTCACAATTCTAAGGAAAAACATCTTGTAGCTGATGTTGGATTTGTGTGCTTCTTGAATGGTGCATTTGCAGTGTAAGGAAAGGAGATTTTACTTTATTGGGGCTAGTTCTTTTTTACTGTGCTCTTTGGCACTGGTGTGTTTTGCCTGACTTTGGTTACCCTCTCATTTCTGGGAAGCAGTCTTAGCCAAAGCACTCCGTCATTTCTGCACAAATGGGATTCGTATAGTTCAAACAGAGGATATTGAAATCCAGAGGCACGTATTTGAAGGGTTTTAAACCTGTCACCAAGTTAATGCTTCCTCAAACAGGAAACAGCCATATTAAAACTTGAGTTTCTAAAGAGCAGTTTCCAGCTGCTAAAGCAAGATTGTAGGCAATTACCTGCTCTGTCTTTAGGGCATGTTAAATACATACAATACAACTATGACCTGGATCAGGAGTAGGGTCAGCTTTCTTATGTCTATTTACTAATTTATTTTCTTTTGTCTTTCTTGAGGCAGAGGAGGACACATCTACAGTTGTGTTTATGAGTTATACCCTGGCACAATTTGTGATTTCTTTGGCAATTTTTAGAGAATATGAATGATAACACAAAAACTTTTTTTTCCACTCATAGTTAGTAGTAAAGCCCTTTATTGTCAACTGTGTTTACTCTTTATAAATCATAAGGACAACAGAAACTCCCCAATGACTCTGATCAAAGGTTTACATACCCTGGTGATTTTGGCCTGATAACATGCACAAGTTGACACAAACATGTTTGAATAGCTACTAAAGGTAACCATCCTCATCTGTGATCTGTTTGGTTGTAAGGTCAGTGAGTTTTTGGGCTCCTGACAGACCTTTTCAAGACCTCCTGACAGACCTTTTCAAGCAAAATAATTATCAAAGGATCTGCGGGAAAAAGGTATTAAACTGTATAAAACAGGAAAGGCGTATAAAAAGATATCAAATCAGCAGTGTTCAAACTCTAATTAAGAAGTGGAAAATGAAGGATTTTGTTGAAACCAAACCAAGGTCAGGTAATACAAAAAAACTGCCAGGAAAATTGTTTGAGATGCAAAGAAACCCCCACAAATAACTTCAGCTGAAATACAGGAGTCTCAGAAAAAAGTGTTTCAAGATGCACAATAAGGAAGGACTTAGAGACAAGCCTCAGAACTTCTGGAACAAAGTTATTTGGACTGATGAGACCAAAATTTTACTTTCTGGCCACAACCATAAACCTTACATTTGGAGAGGAGTCAACAAGGCTTATGATTAAAAGTACACCATTCCTACTGTGAAACATGGAGGTAGTTCACTGATGTTTTGGAGATGTGTGAGCTACAAAGGCACAGGAAAAGATGAATGCAGTATGTTATCAAAAAATTGCACAAAGGTCGTTCTTGGATGTTCCAACATGACAATGTTCCAAAGCAAGTCGACCTGTCATTTTCTACAGCAGCATAAAGTAAAGGTTATAAACTGGCCATCTCAGTCTCCTGACCTCAATATCATTGGGTCACTCTGGGGAGATCTCAAACTTGCTGTTCATGCAAGACAGCCCAAGAATTTACAGGAACTGGAGGCTTTTTACCAAGAACAATGGGCAGCTTTACCATCTGAAAAAAGAGTCTCATCCACAACTATCCACAACTATCCACAAAAGACTTTATGTTGTCATGGATGTTAAAGGTGGGAATATATGGCATTAAAACATGGTAAAAACAGGGTACTTTTGATCAGGGTCATTTGGGTAGTGTTCTGTTAGAAAGAGTAAACACAATATATGGCTTCACCCAACTACTAACTATGAGTGAAAAATAGGTTTTTGTGTTATCATTCATATTCTCTCTATAAAGGTCAAGACAAACTGTAAATAACAGCTGTAAATACAACAAATTGAGCTGGCCACATGCATCCAGATAGCGAAAGGACAGATTAAAATCCAAGGTCTGAAGTGTGTCTGTTTTAGTCTTTTTGTAGTCTCCTCTTATGATCAAGACTTCTTTTAATCACACCTCTCAATGGCCTTTATATTTGTCTGTGAGCTGTCTTGTCATGTTAGTTGCAAAGACACTTGCATCACAACAAACAGGATGTGTGGAAGAATGTGTGAATGTTTCATTACACGAGGTGTGAATCCGCTGTGCCACCAATAATGCCTGGCATGTGTCGTTATGTCATTGCCTCGTGTTGTTTCCGTCCGTGCAAACACATGCACACACACATACCCGCCAACCTTTTTTGCCCAGAGCTTTTATCAGCAATTCATTTCCCAGTATCTTTACCATCACTCATTCTATCTTGTCCTCAAATACAGCTGTCCCTCTTAAAGACCACGCAAAGGTGAGATGTATACACAAAGAGACACAGGCGCTGACGGGCAAAGAGAGAGATTAGTGATGGGAGGGGGGTTTAATTAAGATCACAATCAACATGCACTTTTAAGAGATGAAATTTTGCCTCATTTGATGGAAGTTTTTGATCTAGAATTACTTGTGCTTTCATTGACTGTGGGTACAGTGTGTCCTTATAACACAGAGTGACTGACACTATGACAAAAACATCTATTTTGTTCTCCAAAAGTTCCAGGCTGATACTTTCTGAGTTTATGACAGTTTATATGCATAAACTGTTTCAAAGTACAATATCAAATTGCAATTTTATTGGCATATTTTTTACAGCTTCAGTTCTGGATTGAGGTGTAACTTTTGGATGTGAGGCAACAAACTTACAATTGACCAATTTAAATTTTTTATCTATTATGCACAAACTACTGTTTTCTGCTAAAGAGAAAAAATGCTGGATGTTTTTAAAAGCATGCACTTTTATGTTGGGGTCATAGTTTTATAGACTGGCTTTTAAAAGGTTCTGGAATCATGGAACTTGACTGTAGGTGACCAACAAATGTACACAGCAGCAGAAACCGCTTTCATGAGGGCTAGTCAGCAAGGGGCTGCAACACACGGCCATAGAGCACATGGGAGAAATACCAAGCGTCTTATCTGAGCATAGAGCATTATGGGAGCTCAGAGTGCACAGTAGCCTTGAATGGCATTGTTCTTATGTGTGCTTATGTGTGCTTATTCAGAGCATCACCCTTGTAGTGCTCTCGCGGCACAAGCTGCAGTCAGAGTGAGGCAGAAGGCACCAGCGCTTACTGTGCTAGTGAATAAGTCCCAGCTACACTAGAGCAGCTGCTGGAGAAGTCATATGGAACTTCCCAATGGGCAGAAATGGGCTTCCTTTTTCTGCTGAGGAAGTGAGTTGAACTGTAGACCGGACCGTCCTGTGAGTGTATTTGAGGTGCTTTGCCCACAGTGGCGAGAGAAAACTCTCTGCGATGACTCTTATTGGAAAGATTGAGTTTCAAGTTGTTAATGTGTATCCCATTGTTTTGCTTACTTTTTAATTTCTAACACTTTCTAACACATTTCTAACACTTAACAAGTGGTCATAATGTCAGTCCATGTGGCCCACCAACTGGATTTGTCTTATTTCTTCTTTTCACATTGGGGTTTACTGTCAGTATCATCATACATCCCTGCAGGTTTTGTCAGCCATAGACCATGAAGTCTCTGACAGCTTTGTTCTTTTCATTATTATCACTTTCATCTCAGTGGGGGTTACACTAAAGATACTGGCCTTTAGCACTACAATGACGTCAGAACGAAGAGAATAATCAGCTTCTCGTTTTTTGTAGAGGGCACATTTCAAAGGGAGACAGGGCATCTGAAAACACCTTGGAGTCAGGGCCGTCCTTCAGCTGGTGATGTGTCCGTCTGTGTAATGACAAAGGGAGACTCACTTTCATCTGTCTGTTTTTGTTCCTGCACCCTCATTCTCTGTGTTATTACCATTTTCTCCTTCATCTTTTTGTGGGCTTGGTTTGTTTTGCTCTAAAGATCTGTGGATTTCAACTCTTTGTTCCTATGTTGGTAGACATTGGGTTTTGAAGTCAGTAGAAGCTGCATTTGTGAACTCCTCTAAACAAGTAGAGTGTCGTACTTATGGTTAAAGTTAAAAAAATAAGTTATTTTTTCTTAATTGTATTGTTTCCAAACCAACTTAAACACATTATAAACCTGGAGTACACAATTGAATTTAGTTTAATTAACACCTTACACATTGGATTTATTACATCAGTCAGTGCTTCAGTAGGCCTAGCTCCTGACTCGTGTTGATTATATGATAATAGATGATTGTCATTAATTTAGTTTTGAGCTCATATGCACTGTTGATATAGTATGGTTGCATAAATTCACTCTTTATTAATTCCTTAAATTACCACAACATATTTTTTTAATAAATTTGTTCTGTTTCAATATATGTACGTATGTCCTTCTTTCAAATTGGTTTGTGTGAATTGTTGGTATTTTGGCCAGTTGTCTCACAAAGCAGCAACATTCCACTGGCTGACAAAAAACCAAGCACTATCAATAAATCTGAATTAAAGTCTCTTATTCAAACAAGTTGCTCTAACAAGAAAAATAGAAAACAAAACCAATAAAGCTCTTTATTACCCACTCCAGGTTCTTGGCTACATCAAAGGGACCTCCCCAGAAATGAACTGTTTTTTTGAGAATCACTCTGTCAAGGGCCAGATAATTATTGTAGTAGGAGCAGGAGCCAGCGTCTTTTACCATAGCAATTAACCAGGCTTGTTAACATCAAAGGAAGCAACGACCAGAGGCTGACTTCAAGCAAAAAGTGCTCTGAACTCACGGATCCACTTTACATAAGTCTGTTTATTCTAAAAGACTAGAAACTTACGGAAACTTTAACCCAAATGAGTAATATGTGTGTGTGTATATATATATATATATATATACACACATATACACATAAATCTTAAGGTGAGTGAGAGTGGGGGGAACATGTGTGGGGATCATATTTGTCATTGTACTCTGGTTGTCCTATGTTCCCTTTGAGTAAATCTGGATCCTCACAGTAAATGTGACAAGGACACAGAAAAGCCCCCTGGAACATCACTCACTCATGAATTCGTCAAAAGTTTTGCACCGAGACACATTTTCATCTAAACTTATAGTGGTGGAGGAAATGGGTAAATGTAATCCCTTTTTCTGATGGGCGAACAAGCTAATCTGCTTATTTCCTCCATTGTGGATTGACTTAGCGATGGCACAGAGAGGCAAGTGATAAAAGAATCATACAGAAGTGAGGTTTATTTGACTTTCTCCACTCTTCCTTGCACTGCTCCTCCTGGTACTAGAGCTGTTGCTAGATTACTCTGACGCTGTTTCCCATTCTCCTCCTCGGCTTCAATCTCTTCATTTTCTGCATCCCTTTGCTGGAGACGCCACTGATCCTAGAAGTATCAGCAATTGTTCTGCTGTTGCTGCTTTTGTTTTGATGCCTTATCTTTCACAAGAGTGCAGTGAAGGGGAACACAACCTTGCCAATGCATTGCCAGGCTGCTAGGCTGTGGGTGGTAGATAGTGTGCCTCGCTATTTTTTTTATTTGCTGATCTAGTCTGTTTTGTGAAGAGTACAAGAAGCAGTGAAACCTCTATCTGTCAGATTTAGCGACATGCAGGCCCTAAGGGTGAGAGTGATGACATATTCAGGCTGGTAAGAACCGTTCTGTACTGAACATGAGCCAGGGGGGAAGAAGTCCCAGTAATTTGTTAATCCTGCCTACAGTATTTTGTTGAAGTCCTCGGAGGATATGACCCTTAATCTCTGCCACTAACGTCACTGACTGTGCTGAAGTCTGCAAAAAGACTCCCTAATCTGTCATTTCATGATGTATAGTAACATGCATCATATTCACTCTTTGCCTCAGAGCACCAGAAGATCTATGTAAATGTATAAGCATCTTACAACCATTAGAAAAAGCGGATGTCTAATTAGGTTACTGAGAAACAGCAAAGAGTTATGTGGTCATTAACCAAAGGTCCATTACGTTGTTTGTGACGTCAAACAAATCAACTATTTTTAGAATCGTAGCTTTAAAATGGCGGCTGAAGGAGTCTTGGTGCTTTGTTGTTTCTGAATGAAAATGAGTTTGTTAGAACTGTGGTAGTATATTCAAACCCATTTAAAGGGCTGTGTTTTTTAAGTTTTGAGACTACCAACGGATCTGAGGGCACAGGAACAATATGGGGTCAGCAGATGTGTACAGAGGTGCTCTAAACGCTCTGAATTCTAAAATTAGAGAAAGGGTAAGCGCTTCTGTAGGTAAAAGCCAGCATTTTGAATATTTGAACATGATAAATATAAGTTTTGTATGTATTGTATTGCTATTCCACTATTTACTAATGTTAATATTTTACGTTTTTTAAGTGTGTGTGTGTATTCTAAAATACTTAATCTGATTAACTGCACATTCTTGGCAAATGTAATCATCAGTTTATTAAATTTGTATATTGTCTCTTGGGAAATTATGTTTAATCAGGTTATTACACTTGATGAGTCATCCCTTAGCAATAAAATTATTGTATTGTTTCATTCCTGATATAGTGTTTCACAGAAATCCGTAAAACTGAGAGATAGTTTATATTGAGGCCTACTCTGGTCATTTACAATGTCTATAAATTATATAGACTCTTCTCATATATTCTAAGGCCTTTTCAGCAGGATTTAAAATGAAGTGAAGCTCCATAAATTGCATATAATTTAGTCCCTGCCTCAAGGACAGGCCACATGTGGTCAGCGAAAGGGAATGGTGAGGTCGTCCTATCGAGGCCAGACAGATAACCTGAAAGAAACACAATCACAAGATGTGATAAGATAAACAGAAGAAGAACTGAAGCCCTGATAACTCCAACTTAAGTATCTGCGACACTTTATTGTGCAAATCACTCTTCTTTTTGGGTTTTCATCGAAAATCTAATGAAAGCAAGCTGTAATTTTGATAAATGGTGAGTTCTGAGACAGCTAAGATAAATGAGCTGTAGTGTGGCTTATCACATTTAACAAGCCATCCATCTACAACCCAGTTGAACTGTTTTAGATGCATTTCATGAAGCAGAGTTTCAGGTGGCTGTTATTCTCTGTGTATATCCATTTAGAGGGGAAAAAAAAGCCATTTGCGATGAGTTCATTTTCTACTCCCAGCCTGGCCCTGTTTGAGAGTTTAGCAGCTTTCAGCTTATTTCCTAGTGAAAAGCTGCATGAAACAATATAAGACATCTTTCTTCATGTAGCCTACACGTATGAGTGCATGATGCAGTTGCAGGTGATTGTAAAGAACCCCAGACCTTCTTTAGAAAACATGAATCACCACACATGAGTGACCGCACCACCCGCCTTGTGGCAAGTGAAATAGACCCTATACTTCATCTAATGCTAACGACGCCGCTGCTACCACTGTGGCTTATTTATGTGTACATTTATAATTTTTATCAGGGCGTGATAAACTATCTGACTTGTTGAGCGAGGGTTGGGAGACATACTGTAGAAAGACTGCTGTAATTATGTTAACTTGGGTCTGGTCAGTCTCGATGGTACAGTGGAAAGAGCTAATGCATTTCTGGGAACATGCTCAGTTAGTTCATGCCTCCGAAATATGTTGGGCTCAATTTATGGTCCTTTGCTTGATTTTATTAGATTACACTGTGGCTTATATCCGTCCAGCCAACCATTTTCCTCACCTTATGTGTGTGTGTGTATATTTCGTTTTTTTTTTTATTTACCTGTTAAACAGTAGAACTTCTCAAGAAATTTGACCCATAGGACATGAGGTATGACAGGAAATATGTTTTTAGCGGAATAGGCTACTTGTTGTTTGTGAATGTAAATGTGTTCTGCCTTCAATACCTTTGCTACACACTGGATATTGAAAGCTGATTTGGTGTGCACAAAAGTTCATGTTCCCTGCCAGCCTTAAAGCTCTTGTTTATTTACATCAGCTGTGTATTTGGGAAACTCTTAAGGTTTGTTAAGACAACTCTTGGTGTATAATCCAGCAGAGCGTGTGTGCTGAGCATACCAATCTGATGCATGCCAGAAAGGTGGAATCAGTTTTCCCCATCTTTCCTTAGACCCTCCACTGAATTTTAAGGAGTTTAGATTTCTGTGGTTTCTGAAGGTTTTATTAAAAGCCTGCCTCTAATTTTAAATGTAGAGAAAAGTTTAGTTTTAGTTCAGTGTCACCAAAGACTCAAAAAGGGAAAACTGTTTGAAATCCTCGAAGAATCAAGACTCAAAATGCAGTCTTTGAATCAAACAAACATTGACAAAGTGGCGCATGAAGACTCAAACTCACTCATATAGCTTGAGGGTCTGATTGAGCATCCGTCTAAATATGGATTGTGTCAAAGCAAGAGTGCATCTAGACTGCAGGAAACAATTGTGCTAAAAATACCGGCATCTTTAAACGGCCAGTGCAGAAGTGAGGAAGAAGTGTGAGGAAAGGATGTCTTCAGGCACATATATATGTCTTCTTTTTAACACAGCTCCCTCTCATGTTTTCTCTTCATCTCTAAATATTATGTACATGTCACTTCCAAATGTGAAAATGTCTTGTGGGAAGGTGGAGCAGTAATATGCGCACAAATAAATGTTCACAACATCACAACTCTGTGTGTGAGCATGAAAGTGAATATATGAATTCAATCTACTGGGGAATACACTTACTGTATATTGTCAAGGTCAATCCAGGACCAGAGTGGCTCTTCTATGACCACGCACACACACACACACACACACACACACACACACACACACACACACACACACACACACACACACACACACACACACACACACACACACACACACACACACACACACACACACACACACACACACACACACACACACACACACACACACACACACACACACACACACACACACACACACACACACACACACATATATATATTTATAAAAATATATATATATATATATATATATATATAGTACATGGAGATATAAGGGGAAATGGCTGGTTGGACACATTAGAGTCTAGGCTCTCATACTAAGCATCTGAAAACCTTGAGGGCCTTTCTTGTTAGCACTGCCCATTACTTTCCCTCGGCTGTGGTAGATGAAAATTCTCTCGGCATCACACTTTGCAGTATGGAACATTTTGGGCTAAGTAGTCCAAATAACACGGCTCTAAAAGCCTTGAGAACAGCTTTTGCTTTTACACTTGCCTTTTACCTTTAGAAGGCTTCCATCTCCTGGCCACTTTAGTCTCTATTTCCTCCCGGCTTTCCGGCTTTTAACCATGTTAGAGGGTCTCTCTCCCATCATGCATTGCAATGTTATCAAAGTGGACCACCCGCAGTTTGTTAATCGCACCGATGGAGGTGTGAAATGGAGTGTTCATACTCGGCGAAGTGGAGCAGTATTGCAGTTTTTGTTGTGTGTTTATGGTCAGCCATTTTGTGTAGGGCAGGCGAATAACATCAGATATGAATTATTTAGAATTATAATTAGAGCCCATTATCTTTGGGTATGCTCATGCCTTTTAAATGTCTTTTCTTCTATGGTTAGTCCCATAATTCAGCTGTGTACTGTCAAGCGCATTGCCTCTGGTCATAAAACACAAGACAAATGAGTGAGAGCAGTGTTTAAACAGACACTATTGCAGTGCTTTTGCAGTTATGTTAAAGGCTTGTCTCTATTGTATTCACCCGTGAGCAGTGTACGCCTTGCTTTTATTTTCCGACATGTAATCACTGCTACAAGCTGCAGCTCCAAAGTTGTGCTTGCGGTGATTGGAATAAGAACGGTAAACACACTGTCAATAGGACTAATTTAACACATGCCAAGATGACTGGCCTCTGAAAGCACTGCCAATGGCACTCAGTTAGGAAAATAACAAGACGGTCAATTTGTTTTTAACCCCCCAGCTGGCACCACAGGACAGCAGCAAGCTTTATCCTATTATTTATTCGGTCGTCAGCCTAAACTCTAATTACCATTGTCTCCCTATTGGCTTAGTGTGTGTTCATGTGCTTTAAAAATCTTCATCTCCTTGGTGCTCCTCAGAGTGATAGAAGCTTTTTAATTGTACATATTTGCACATTAAGATAAACTGCCCTCTGATTAGATGACAGCACCTCAGCCTCTACTGCAGCTGACCAGAAGTGATAACAGATCATTTAGCACTGCAAACTAATGGAGAAACATATGCAACCGGAAAAGCCTTTTTCACAGTTAATTAAAGTTTACTGTGCCTGTGTTGTACACAGGGGCGTGTTTACCATTATGGGAGAGACAAGAGGCCCTCACACATTGCCTAAGATAGGCAGTAATAGTGAGTATTGTATGTAGAATTAGTAAGACATTTAAGAAATAGTTTTATTTTAAACTGAATTGGGCGGCAGTATAGCTCAGTGGGTAGAGTGGCCATCCTTCGACCGGCGGGTAGGTGGATCGATCCCTGCTCGAAACATCCCAAAACATCATAACACCCCGCTCTCCTCCGCATATGTCGTTGTGTCCTTGGGCAAGACACTTAACCTACATTGCCTCCAGTGAAGTTCTGTAACACTGGTAATAGTTTAATGTATGTAAAGCGCTTTGAGTGCCTACTAAAGTAGGTGGAAAAGTGCTATATAAAGGTTATAAGTGTATAACAACACACTTTGTCTTATTCTAAATGATATACAGTAGAGAAAATTTTCTTCGATCATCTTACTATATAAAAAAAAAGTCTCAATAAAAAAGTCAAATAATATGAGCTAACAGAAGCATTGCATTGTTCCCACAAATTTTTTTTATTTAAGCACTTTATGTTGTGGGGCGGGGCTTAATGGACACGTGCAGGTGATCTTTCAGATTTGATGGGCTTTGGTGGAAACTTGGTTCACATCGACAGTAAATGCAGATAACTTTTGTTACAGAGCCATAACTTTGAAAATTCACTTGCCATTCATAAGACCCTTTTCACTGTCAATGTCTGTTTTTGTGAATGTATGCTTGTAACTTACTTCTGCAGCAAGCTCTTTTTTCCTAAGCTATGGAGGAAAAAATATAGCATTTTTGTGTTCCCAATGCTAATCTCACTTCAATCACTGCACACTATCACCGCGTCTGCAACTGTTTGCTCGAATGAAGTCAGTTCCTGTACAGCCATAGAGACTGGTTTATATTGTTGGAAAATGTGAAATTTAATTTAGTTAATAAGCCACTTAGAAATAGTAAAATGGCAATGAAATATTTACAAAAAAATGAGTGTGCTTTAATTATAATTCAGTTCTATTACTTACATTTAATTTGCAATAAGAAGTGTCACATCTCAGTTTGGGTTATAAAAGGTATTAATTAAATAAATGTTGCACCCTTTGTAGCTTTATTTGTTTATTAAATGTTACGTCTTTATGTAATGTTTAAATGACCACAACCAGTTTGTATTTATGGCATTTTAAAAACTTCATTTCAGCTTCAACTTTAAGTAAATTCTCTCTCTCTGTGGAAAACTCTGTCAGACAGACTTCCCAGAGCTCACAGCTGTTTCGCGTCAAAGCCTTGTAGTTATGAGTAGTAGAGGTGTGTGTTGCTGTTTGTGTATGGGCCCTGATCGGGATTTCTCGGCATGCCCACGAGGGTGTCAACACATTCACGCGCCGCACTCTATCAAGGCTCGGTGGGGTTAAGAGTGCAGCAGACGAGTTCAGAATAATTTCAGATGAGACACGCAGGCTTGAAACGTTTTCTATGTGCAGTATGTAAATCTGGATGCTAGCTCTGAATTTTTAAGGGTGACCTGTACATGCAGTTATTTAATTCATGAAATAAACTCATTCAGTGGAAATGAAAACCAGACAAATTAAAAATAAATGAATTACAGCACTTTCAAAGGTAAAAACTATATGGATATCTCAGCTAACCAATGCACCTTTTCACTCTTTTGCATCATCAGTTTTATAAGACTTGTGCATATTTATTTATTTTTGACAGTTTTGTGCCCTTTTAGGTGAAATAAAATACTGTTTATGTTTAAAGAGACAGACTTTAGGACATGCTTGGTTTCTATGATTGGTTATGTCTATTCATCTGCATCTAGAAGGAGATTATTCTATTTCTGTTGAGCCTGCTCTGGAAATCCAACTCAAATCCACAAAGATCAGACTAAATGTTTGTAGAGAATAAAAATAAATAAATAAGTCAGATGACTTTATGGTTTAAGTTAAGAAAAGATGTAATATGTATTGCAAGATTCTAACCACAACACACTAATGAAAACGAATGTGGCTCAACACTAATACAGTGCCTGTGGGTGCAAAGTATTTGTCTCAGCATATCCCTTCTCTGCACATGTGTCAGAAAACCATAGATGCTAATAAAGTTACAATGCAGGGAAAAGGTCAGATGGCTGATCCCATTACCCTTTATAAAGAAAATGACAGTGATGGCTGCCCCATGCGGCCTGATGAGAATCAAAATACGGAGGGACTTCTGTGAACTGCAGTGACGTCGCAAGTCACTAAGACCTTAAATCACTCTCCATTTAACAGTCCCTTTTCATGCACGTATGTATCGGCTCATATTCATTTACATTACAGCCTTGGCGTATGACGTCTTTGGCATTGAACTACGACTAGTCTTTCCCGACGCATGAATAACATTCTGAGCTACTGATAGGCCAACCAGTCAATATTATCATCATTTCACTCTTGTAGCTGTGCAACGCTGCTACGTTATCGAGGGTTTGCTGAGGTAAATGTCACCATCTCTGCTATGCCTTCTTAGCCTCACACTCCAGAGACCTGCCAGCAATCTGCAGTCTCCCTACTGGAAAGCAAAACTCCTTGTGCAAACATTTATAATTATTACCTCAGCTCCTGAAAACATACACGAATGTTGCCCATTACACACTGCATCAGGAATAGAAAGATGACAACACACTCCAGACGTGGCCATTTATCTGGCATCTCATCGGCGACTTGCAATATTGTGCTGACAAGAAGGACGCGATTGCTAGAGCGGCAAGTGAGGAAGGAGGGAGGAAACTGGAGATAAAGAGGGAAAACAGCAGCTTTAATATGGCGACTGATAAGAAAAGTGAGTCAACGTGAACCCCTTCAACCTGTATCATCCTATCACTTTCTTATTTTCCCCACCTTTCCAACCTTATGTTTAGAATTGCAAATTGTTTTTTTACAGGTGAAAAAGAAGATAAGGAGGAAGGTGTTGGATGTATCTGCAATCTGAGCATGTTGTTCATTTCAGTTTATTTATTTTATTCTTGCCATTTCTTTATCTATCTGTCAATGCTCATGAATTGTGTATGTTGGATGTGAATGGTTATTTTGCTTGTAAAAGTTATAAAGATGGATAGTGTGTTTAGATCTGGCTCAGAGTCTATTGTATTAAATGTTGCAGACAGATTTTTTTTCCCGTTTGTCTGTGTGTGCTCCTAGTGTAGCGATGTGAACACAGAGACACGATGGGAAAGCTGTAGCCATCAGATGAAACTTTTTGAAGAAGAAATAAATTATTGGTTTTGGCTTGAGTCAGCAGGCAATGATAGATGAGCCCAGAGTGCTGCCTGGAAGATGGACTTGGAAAGATCACACAGTCGTTCACCCTACACAGATAGACATTGAGCACTGAGATGGTGGACAAAACAAGATAAGATGCCCATACACGCTGCAGAAATACACGAAGGCTGTCTGTCAGCAGGACGGAGTTAGAAAAATACACACTTTCAGTAGGAAAACCAAAACAACCTGGGGCTAGTTTTGGAAACATATTGACCATGGCTTAATGTTCAGGTTGTAGTTACAATACATTCAGCCATTGCACAAAACTGTTTTGTTCTTGGCTTTTACTAGGCCGACTGTTGAGAAATATATATTTTTTTTTTATCATTGAATCAACACAGAGTCATCGTGTTCGAAATATCTGAAATGATAAATTTCAGAATGAATCAAAGGCAGCTTCAAATGTTAAAAAAATTATATTCAATAGTGTCACTGCTAATATGGGTGGGGACTTTTTAAAGCCACCCTGCATAACATTTAGCCAGTAGAGGTTGTCTACTCTACAGGCTCTGTGTTGTAACGACAGCGACCGGCATTTTTATAATGAATTCCAAGCGTTTTGGAAGAAAAAAACATGTCTCCTGAAACAGTAGTTCATTTCTGTGTGTTTTGTACAAATACGACTCTGCTAGGGTCCAGTGTATTGGCCTATTTCTGCTTACTCCGGAAAGCGCATACCCTACTGGAATTGTCTTCCAACATGTCCGTATCCCAGGACAGGAAAGTCAAATTGGAGGTTTCTATCCAGTTTAGGGTACTGTGTCAGTGAAATAGGCATTATTTTACTGATTTCATGTCAAAGAAATATTGGAGAATATATATTGTTGGGCTTAGAGTTATGCAGGTCTGCTTTAAAATATCAGATTTAGTTTTTGATTTCAGTCAGGGTAAAAAGTATTGTTCTCTTCTCGATGCCCTTTCTGTATTAACAGGAAACAAATAAAATAAAAATGTTAAAGAAGGAGCCTCAAGTACTTTTGAAACTTGCCCCTACACTGAAATGATGCCTATAAAGAAAGGCCTGCTGAATAATCAATTGTGCTAATCATGTCATTTTCTTGTCTAGTCTATTCATTAAACCTACATTTTCTCTCATAACTTCATAATAATTCTGTTTCAGTTCTTAAAATAGTGTCTTTTGTTTATCACACATTAGCACAGACAAAGCTTCTCTTGATCTCTTCTACCAGAAGTGCACTCTGCTTCCAGGCTTGACACACACATCCACACACGCTGCTTAAGCTTCTCTGGCAGCTGCCAGCGTGCCATGTCCACTTGACTGCTTTGATGCCAGGTCTTGATACAACACCGCGCCATGCCAAGCCACTTGCCCCTCGCTGGGTTGCCATCGCCATGGTAACTGCCAAATGACACCGCCCCGTGTCCCTGTCCTCACTCCCAGCGCTAGTGAAAGGTCATGAATCATGTCCTTGCCTGTCTGTAACATTTAAGAGCTGCAGGACGCCTAAAACCGCAACTCGAATAGGATTTTGTTCTTAGTCTTGTACACACATATATGACCTTGTGCAAACACACGACATTACACAACTTCACTTTATTCCATTTTCTCATCAAATACACTTATCACAGAGAGAGCCCTGGCTTGCGCTAAGATGAGAGCTGTGTATAATCAGCTGCTATTGTTCACAGAATTATGTTGTCCACGAGGAGATTGCTTTTGTTGACAATAACTAATCCAAGCCCACACATTTGGCCAATCAGTGTAATAATGCTTGCAATCTCTTACTTTGCCAATAACCACACAAACACCCCCACACACTTGAAGCCTATGAGCTTCGAGGTAATTGGCCATAATTTGATCTGATGTCTGCTTAATAACTTTTGATTTGCTTACAGAACGATGTGTTTGCTTCTTAAATTAATAATCAAACTACATTTTTGGGCAGAGTTTTTATTGCATCTTATGCCATATTCCTATGATAATTTTTCATTATCCTAGACTATTAATTACACATTAATAGAGAAGGCTCATGCACCAGATTGATATGTGTAAAGAAGCTGTCTATTGTATTTCCCTGAATACACTGTAGTATCTTATGCTATGATCTGTTTGATAGTTATTCAGTCTGCAACCAAGCTGTATATGCCCTCTATTAAATATGCCCCCAAGCCCTTTTTACCATTGCACGCCAAACCTTTTCCAAACGGCACAGCTGTTGAAACTTTTAACTGATAGCAATAGATAATGCTTACTGACCAGACACTTTCAACATTATTGCAAAGGAAGGGTGACCTAAAAATGATGTACCTCAAAATTTTGAATTATATTTAGTTATAGATCTTGGTAAATAACTTTGCTTTGATTATATTTTAAACAGGCCACCACTCTCCTCGTTGTGTCATATTCAGTTCTGTCTCTGTGTCATTCAGGTAAAAGGTAACGTACACAGCATCATTGAGGAAACCTTACTGAACACTTTCAAATTCTTTGCAGCTGTTGTGCAGAATTAATTGTGGCAAGATGGAAAAATAACAAGCTTATTTTGACATTTGATTTTTGGCAACTAATTTTGGGAAATGGAAGACAGTGAAAAAGTAAAATGCAGAGCATACAAATACAACTTGGGGGAAGGAACCACATCTTTGCATCAGATGTTTCTTTACAACTATTATGATGTTTTACCTTTCATAAAATTTAAAATGTCTCTCAGCCTCGAAATTTAGTTTGCTTTGTTTTTATAATAAGCTCTGTTGCAGGTCATTGAGTGAACTGGCACTGCTGAGGTGATGGGGCAGACAAAGTATTGAGACCCACAGATGCTATATGGTTCTCAAGCATTTGGAGAGGGATGCGGTAGTGAGGCAACTACAAATCATTTTCAACACTTGATGTCTAGAAATGTGTTCTTATCATACCTTTACAATGAGTCAGTGAGATTTTCTTTTAGTTTTATGTTATGAATAAAATCTGTTGGAGCAAATTGCAACAGGAGCCACATATGGTAAAACTCAATAAAGAAAACTCACTATGTATAAGCTCAATGTAGCTCAGCAGTCAGCATGTTTAAATCCATACTGTAGGGCAAATATACTCCACGTGCTTTTTGCACCATTTTCCCAGGATTTCACTTTAGGTTTTCTAATACTTGTTCTGTGTGGACACGTATGACAAGCTTTGATGCTCCCTGCAGAGACTGTAAGTACAGAGGACATGAGCTGGCAGGTGGATGATGGTTTGGAGGTGGAGCTTGTGAAATGCTTTATGAGTAGCAGCACAGCTTGAAATGTCTGACTAAGGCAGTTTTGCTCCGTTTAGGCATCCATCTCAAGCCCTCACAGATTTCTTCTCCTTCCCTTCTTCAGCTTGACAATTTCCCCACCCGCTCCTGAATCAATTTCTAAATCCAATTAGTCATTACATTAGACTATGAGGGAAAACACCACTGTGCTGTGCACCCTGACAAATGCTTGGCTGCTGTTGTTTTTGTGTTTGCCATGTGAGAGCAATTGATCAGAGAAGGTGATAGTATAGGCCATGGGGGGGTAGGGCTCGAGATAAGTGTTGTTGTAAAGAAAACATGAAGCACTGTCTAATTTGGGCTTGGAAAAGGGAAGATAAAAGGTTTGGTATGTTGGAGAAAGTTCTGCAGGGGTGATGGAAAAAGAGGATTGGACCTCTTGGACTATAGTGTCGAGGGGCCATCATCTGGCAGCTGCTGGAGAAGAAGGCAGGTGAGAGAGAGCGATAAAGAGGAGGATGTGGGGAGATTTGGTGGGCTTTTAGACAGAGGCAGATTAAGGGAAGGTCTGAGTGCTATAGGGTGTGAGGTTGTATGTGTGAAAAGCAAAGATTATGTTGCCAGGCAAGGCCGGGGGCCCGCCTGCAATCTGGCAGTGTCTGCAGCCACTGGGGTGCCCACTCCGAGGTGCCAACGTGAATTGGAAGGATGGATGGAGAGAGACAACATGCAGGCTGAGAGTGGGGGCTGATTTAGAGGGGGATAAACAAAAGACTGATGAAGAGGACAGAGTAACAGCAGCATCAAAGGGCCAAGGTGCTCCACAGTCTGACCCAAATCATCTTAACATCTCCTGTGGCACTTCCAAGGCTCTTAGTTGAACAATGCCCCCCAAAAAAGGGATTTGATATTTATTACATCGCAGAGCACTGGAGGCATGTTGCTTTGGGCTAGAGTCAAAGCAAAATAGTACAACAACACAGATTCAAAGATTTCTTTTTTTTTTAAGGGACAGGTCAATACGAGCGTGTGCTTTTATAAATGTTGACACACAGAAAATACAGAGTAACAGCCAATTAAGGGCAATAAAATATGAACAGCAGAAATGATTGTAGACCAAGTGCTCAAGGTCTGAAAGGGAATCTCAAATAAAATGAAGCAGGTCCTTAAAAGATAGTTTCTCATTTTCATGCACTTAAAAACAACACAAAATAAGCCACTATTGTATTGATTTGATTATTTGAAGGGATAACCTTGTTTCTATTTTCTACTTTCCATGCAGCCACTGACTGATTACCCTTTGTTTTACTACAAGTGAAGGTGTATTCACGAATCACTTTTTAGGAATTTAACATTTATAAAAACAAAACTGCACCAGAAGCCTGTTTCTCTGTGCATCTTTAAATATTATTATATATTATTTAATGTTGTCTGGCAAGTAAATTGGGTGTTGCATTCTTTCCTTAAATCCATTGCATTTATTGAAAATGGAACCTGGCAGTGGTATGTGCTGATAAATACTAATCTCTGCACAAATTTATATATAAGGCCGGACTGGGGAACACTCTTCATACAACTGTTATGTTGGCATTGGGATAGTATGTATGCACTTGCTATTGCGCCTAGTTTTATGTATTATCTCCTCATGATTTCTTCCCTCTATTCCCCTGTTTCCATCCGTTATTTGTTTCATCTCTGTGTTGCAATTTCAACATTTCAATATTTCATCTAATATTTCCAGAGCTGAGAGGTTTCTTACTGAATTATTTAGCAGAACCGGAAATCTGGGTGAGTCTGATGCACCAATGCACACAAACACAGTATAGATTTATGGCTGTGGGTGTGGATTTTTGCCACTGAAAAGTGTAAAATGGTCATTCTTGAACTGTGACCTGAAAAGGAGGGAGGTAGATCAATCAGGGAAACTGATCCCCCTTTGCTATAATCACCATCACTGCTGTGTCCTGAGGCTGATGGATGATGGCTCTCTAACTTCTCTTTCACATCCAGGGATACAAAGCTTTCTATACTTCTACACACGCACTTGCATGGGCCATGGCTGCATGCATTCAGCAGTGTAGCCAGGGCCACATACTATTCCTTTTCACTTGCTCTCCAGAATTTTAGCACTATGGAGTAATTTGGCAATGATGTACATTTTTTTTTTCAGTTCCAGACTATTTGTACCTTCTAATAAATAAATAAATAAATAAATACATCAACTATCAGCTGTTAGATTTCAGCAATGTAGACGTCTCCAGAGAACAAAACAGAGAGGTGAAGCTATGAGTTGTGAAGAAATCTCATAGCTTCACCTTTATGAGACTGCAGGGAGACACTAATATCTCCATGATGTAGATGTTTGTTTTGCTAGTGGGACATGGAAAAGAGAAGGAGCCCCTTAACTGTACATTATTACAGAAATGTGATTAATCATGGAAATCATTTAAGTTCACTTGGGGATCAAAAAATATTTAAATTAAATTGAATTTGGTTTCCTTGGTCACTTCTTTAGGTCAGGCATTGTCATGGATATGTGACATTTTCTATGGGTAGACTTTGGAGAACCCTGCAGGGATTTAATTTGTGCCTTCACAATATGCCATCGGCAGCTTGCACATGCACATGTATTGTCTGCCAGGCGAGAGACTCATTTTTGGCCTTTATACACATACACCATTTGAATGAATCTCCTCTCCATGCAATTGCTTATCTCAAATTTACGACAAAGGTGTTTTGCAGCAAGAAAATGAGAAGTAAGGCAAAACCACAAGTCATTCACTCACCAAGGGTGGTCGGCTTATTATATGTGAGTAAGTACAAGGGATACTGACGTCAGCCTTTTTAAAAACATGTGTAATCAAATAAATCAGTGATGCAGTCTCTTAATGTAAAGTAAAGAAAAGCTGACGGGCAGGTACAATCATGATTTCTTTTCTGATGATATCCTTTCAATCAAACAGCCCCAAACCCTGCACAGAATGTACCAGGAAAAATGAGGCTGTTAGAAGTACATGCGGCTTGTATGTTGTGAGTTCATGTGCACCATTTGTAAGCTCAATGCTTTCCCATATATTATATCCACAATGTGGTATTGGCTTATCTTGTACTTTAGTGATGCTGAAGTGTTCTTTAGCACTTGATGCTGATCATTAGGATTTGCTCTACAGTATATGTATGTGATTTTGTTTTTTTTAAAAGGTTACAACAAATTACTTCTACATAAATATAAATAAATTCATTGATATTTATGTAGTGCTTTGTGTATAATGTCATAGTAAACAGATGTATTAAAGCAACACCACTTTATACCTCATCCCATGGGAGCCATATTTTGAAAAGAATTATTAAAAAATAAAAGCCTCAGAGCATGCTATGCTAAGATTTACATTACTTCTTGCCTCAAAATAATTGCATACATACATTTGCATTTACTTAGTGTCATTATATCCCCAGTTACAACAAAGCACTGCTAGATATAAAGCTCATTCACATTTCTTCTTAAACACACTACAACTTAGATAAACGATAAGGACAATTATATGAACTAAATTGATATAACCATAAAGTCATCTTGTTCACAGGGTTTTTACAACCGATAACAGTATGTCCCTTCAGGGCTACCATAGGTGCTCACAGACTGTAGAAAGGAGGGGTGGAAGTTGTTGAATTGCAATATAAGACGTCACTATTATATGCTGCCACACTGCGCACTTGGCCCAAACACCTTTTAGAAAAAAGCTTATAAATGACTCAAAGCAACTAGTGGTGGCAGGTGGGATTCCAAAGACATCTATGGCAAGCCTCACATGTCAAAATAGGATGTTAAATGACTCCATCACCATTAGAGTGGGTCAGTGTGGGTCAAATACTTTATTGCGTCTTGGGATAAGAATCCAATGATAATTTAATGCCTCAAATATTTTTACACCGCAAAACTGCTGTAGCGCACCTGTATTTCATTGTTTTGTTCATGATCTTGTTTAATTGATAGATGTAAGGGTAAAGACAATGGAACAGTGTAGGAAATAAACAGAGGGGAAGAAACAGAGAAAATAGAAGCCGGCCAGAAATCGACCCAGTGTGTGCTCAAGAGATTTACACCCATGTGCCTTAACCACTCACCTATTGGGTCACTCACAGTCCATTGATTTACACCTAAGATTAATTACTCACCACCTCATTGAATGCAGCCATTTTATCAAATTACATTCAAAAAGTAAGCTTCACACACATTTGAAGCTTCCAATATGTGTGATTTAATTGCATTTATAGAGTCGCTCAAGGTCAGAATCTATTTCGCCATTTCATTTTCATTAAAATTGTGATTTTGTCTGTATATCTTCTTATCTCTATTTATTTTTCTCTTATCTATTTGTTGTTCTATGTACTTTTACAATTACATGTTTATAATCCTAGTAACATAGAATATGAATGACTGATACCTCTCTGACTCTCACCAGCTGGAGGTTGTGTGGATGTTGAGCATTTTGCCAGGTGTCTGATCAACTCTCCAGAGCCAAGTCCAATGCATTCACTGATCAATGCGTTGGCCTGCCATCATACTGGCTTCATATGTGTGTAGAACGGCCCTTCCTTTTCTTTGCAGCCCAGCTGTTATTCTGCTGTCTGCAACACATCTCGCTCTTCTAAAAGGAACCTTGTGTCACAATAAGCCGCATCATCAGCCAACTCACCGGGAATTCAACAGAAGCCTCTTACTCTTAGATTATGATTATATATTTTTTATTATATAGCTCTGTTTTTCCACACATTATGTTACCTCTCTCTCTTTGACTGCTACGATTCTCTGACTCTTTTTCTCTCTACCTATTACTGATGAGTCGATTTCACGAGCCAGTGATGCAGAGAGGGTACAGTAGAATATGCTGTATGTGAGTGTGAATAACAATCGCTGTGTATATGCCTCATAAAAGAAACAATAATTACATGCACCGGCAACGATATGGCATGGTTCATATAAAAACACAAATGGCCATTTTTGCCATCCCAAAAATCCAACTGTTAATGTAAATAATTACATTCGTAAATAACCAGAAGTGATTAGCATTTAAAAATTTTGGATCTTATTGTCTTTAGGCTAAAACCGACGCCTCTTCCCTCTTGCTTAATGTGCATGTTCAATTTTTTTTTTTTTTGCTAAGCTTCATCATGTTTACATTAAAAAAAAAATTATTAAATCTCGTTTTGTTTCTTTGGCATTATCAAAACTTAAAAAACCCTAAAAGATTTATTTTCTTGTTCTGTGCTACATGATTCGAATTACAGGAGGAGGCTAAGGCAAGCGTTTGTTGGTCAGTTTCAAGTTTTTTTTCTTAGCATCTATTCAACATGAGCCTGCGTGCTGCTGTGGACTGTAAATTGGATGTTTGAGCATTCAGGTTGAAGGCTTTTGTCTTGAGTGCAGTGTCTCAGCAGCAGAAATTGTAAGAAACCTCACCAAGGTCATATGTCTGACAGCTCCCTGTAGCGTAAAGCACTATTGTGATTATTTTTTTCACTTTCTTTTGCGATTCAAAAATCCAAATAGCACTCAAAGTAGAGAAAGCATTTCATCCCAGGCGCGCATGTAAACATTTGTCACATTTGTTTGTACATCCCCCCAGATGTAAACATCTGGGGGATGAATAGCAATGACTGTTGCCCCTCTTTTTGGGTACTCAAGTTCCCTCTGACTTTTTTACTTATTTGACTTATATTAATTGTGGAAATGGTCAAATAAAAAAAAGTAATACACAATAAGTGGAATAATATGAAATGGCGAAAGTCACACCAGCAGCTCTTTCTGCTTTTAGTTTTAGTTGGTGTCTGTCTTTACTGCATTTGTTTTCTATGTTGGATTAAAATGTGTTAAGCTCTTATGATTTCATAATTTCCCTTTTAGAGATACTTTAAACACAAGGACATACATACACCACATATATACCTCAAGCCTTTGACATATACTAAGGAGAGTTAAGTTAATGGAAATTCACATTTTCCATTTTCCTTTTGTAAGACCACATACATCTTTCTGTTCTGATTTAAGGGCTTTACACTAAGTCAACATAGAGTTTGACCAAGCACGACTCCCTTAGGCCCTGAACGATGGACTTGAATAAATCCCGAGCTCTGGAGATTCGACCGATCACACACGGTTATACGCTGTACACAGTCTACAAAGAAGGGTTGTGCACTCAGGAAGTATATCATCTATAAACTTTCTATATGCTTTAATAGTCTTTAAATTCAATAGCAATGTAGCCATTTTGTGCCTAATAGTCCAAACTCAATGTGCTGCTGTCACTGTTGTCCTCACACTGATTCTAATCAGCTGATGCAAAAACAAATAATTGTTTTGAGGGAAGCTAAGCTCTGGCCTAATTCAATCGTCTCACTATCCAAATCCCCACTCAAAGGCACTAATGCACATTAATAAGATTTCATATCTCTTAATGGGAGACAGTGGAATTAATGTGCAGGGTTTTTTTTACAACATATGTTTGCTTTTATCGGATATGTGTGTATAATGTCTGTCTGGTCTAAATCTGTTTTCATTAGCTCATGTGTACTTATCCATCTGCTGCAAGGGAACATGCACAGTGGGCTACGTGGGCACATAACGTACACACCCAGCGGGTTTTTGTAGCAGACAAAAACATACAGGCGCTCAAAAGAATCACTTACACATTTCTATCAAATGTGTTCCCATCCCAAGGCAAAATAAGATGTTTGGTCAATGGCCCGATTCATTCTTTTTGCGAGCAGATGGTGCTCTTTTACATTGAATGTTGACCCACTGGGCTTGGTATAGATCAGTATTAAACCACTTGGATCACTATAAGACATGTTGAGACACATCAAAGATCCTAGTTATTAGGGACATTTAAAGGCAATACAAGCTGGGATAAACTACTTATATGTTACACTTTTGCATGAGATCAGATTGTTTTATTGCTTTATTTAATAAAACATCATGTTTTTCTCTCTTTTGTTTTGGGAGTTTTGTCCTTGGTTTGTGGCAAAAGGGCTAAATTATTAATAGCAAATAATATATGTACTGTATATAGGTGCATGAAAAGAGCACAGCATAGATAGTACTTTCAGGTCTCTGTAAAGTTATGGTGCCATTAACATGGCGGCGCTCATTGCATAGTGATTTACCTGGACATGCCAGTCTATGTGCAAATTAAACATAGTTGGTAAGATTTAACTTTTTTTTTCACAACTAACTTTTCTGATTTGCTCGAGCAAGAGAATGTTTTCATATTCAACAATGCACACACAAATGTCTTCATGTCTACATTTGTGAATACCCACTGAATTCAGTTTTTATTACATAAATTACAAATGTGTCTAGTCATGAGCACATTTTATATTTTCAGTTTTTTCTAAGCTCAGCAGAGAAAAGCTGTCCTTCTACTGTATTCACTTATGCCATGTCTGACTTCTCTATCAACATGTTAAGCTGAGCCAATGCATTAAAACAGATACAGTATGTGTGCAATGTCTTGTGTTCTTGACTTACATTTAACATCAATCTCTCTTTTCCGCCTCAGCTTGAGCTGCTTTATGCATCAAGCTTTGGCTCACCTAACAACACTGGAACACACCGTTCCGGCTGCCGACCATCCATCTGTCCATCTTTGTGTTTCAGAGTGTTTTCAGTTTGTTGATAGATCGATTGATTCTTCAGTGAACATTTGGCCACAGTTCTTGTGCTAGAGAAGGTCTAAGCCATTACAACAGAAGCGAGGCACAGCTACCAATTACCATTCGTATCACCATGCAAACCCACAGCTTCACCCCAGAACCATTACACAAGACATGCTCAAAGGTGTGTGTGCAACATAGGTAATGTTCTTCTGACTCCTTTGTTGAGTCCGTAGCTTCATCATCATTAGGCTGCTGCTCTGATAAGACAAAGTGATAGAGGGATGAGGAAGGAGAAAAGGCAGAATGGGAGAGAAAAGTGCACAACACGTATCAAGGGGATTACCTTCACAGTTCCTACCTAGCTAATAGACTCTCCCTCCTGAATTTAATGACTCACAGGCCTTTTTTTATCATTAATACTTTACACCCTGCTGCATTGCTCAAAAATACACTGAAGTGGTTTATATTAGCAGCGTTGAGTTTCAACATTTCAGGCTCCTAGTGGGACATTTCAAGAACAAAACACTTTTTGTTGTTCTGCCCCTTAATTCCCCCTCGTTAATCTCCTCTGCACTACTGTTATCTGATCTCCCTTTATTAACTGCGCAGCCTCGTTAGACTTCCTCAAAAGTTAATCTCATTATGAACAATCAAAGTGGTTCGACTTCCGTTCAGCCACTGCAATGAACCCACAACAGTAAAGTCATGTGCGTTTTGATGCTAAGTGTGTGTAAATTTTTCTCTCTTTTCATACTTTAAAGTAGGTCAGTTTTCCCTGTTTGCTCAAACATCTGGTTTGCATGCTCCCGAGTACCACAAGCAATTATAAAAGACTATTTATTTTGTCCTATCTCCACTGGTTTACATCCCGCCTTCACCCCAGCTCCTTTTATTACTTTAACCCATGTTATACAAGGAGGGGGCAGTGATACGTTAAAATAAAAGTATATAGTTTTTGAAAATGTCATTAACATTAAATCGTTAACATTTCTTTATGTCGCCTATAGCTGAGCAGGGCGTAGTTCTCCTTGGGAGCGACCTCTGGCTCTCTACTTGTTTTATCGGTTCAGAAACAGGCAGCGGCACCATGCTCATGTTTAGACCTTCCATCATAAAGCTGATTGGTTATGCTCTTTGACAATGATTGGATTTTAATTGATTAGTTACAACCTAATTGGCAGATAGACAGCGGCGTAATGAACACGAGAAGACTCAGAGCCAACTTCGCTCTGTCTTTAAGTGCGGCTCTTGGGGAGTCCAGAAATCCATTGGGTCTCATGGGCCGAGGTGGATTCATTAGCTCTGGACTTCACAAGGTGGACTCATATAGTGCTCGTTATTGAGTGGATGTGAAATTGATTTAAAGTGGAGCAATACGGCAGTATGCAAGTATGAGGCTTCATCTGAAGGAGGAAGGAAGGCTTATATGGAAGGGTTTTATTAATATGTGTGTATGGAATTCACTTTTACAAACCTTTCCACCAAAGTCAGACAGCTGCACAGCTAGAACAATAGATTTTAAAATTGCAGTCTTCTTACACAAGGCTTGATAGGGACACTCATTGTTCACTTTACTTTGTAAGTGATAAATTAAATGAAGACTTTTATATCAACATGGGTTATTTTTATTAACCTGACTCTGCCAGATAGAACTGGTCCGCAGTACCATCAGGGAGGCGTCCAATTGAAAGCAGGTACTTTCAGTGAATGGAGTTTGTTGTAAAACGTCGTTACAGTTTTAAACCTAATACAAGCAGTTTGGACAGGGACACATATACTTTGGTTTACGCAGTGTGAGATGTTTTAATTTTTATTTATTAATATTTAAATCTCATGTAAATCCAGCTGCAGCACAAGGTTACATTTTAATACTATACTAACAGCTTCTTGTTGGTTATGGATTAGTGTTGTTTTACAGCATGTTACTTTCCCAGGTCACATGTGGCTGAATATTTTTGGTCCTCAGAATGGGATTTTTCTTTCTCAATGAGTTTATCTTTTAAGTAACTGATCTCTTGGCAATCATGAAAGGAGTGGCTGTCTGTTAGTACTGGGACATGGGGAAGGAAAAGAGCATTGGTCTCTATGTAGCACAGCAGGAAACCCAGAGAAAAGGGCACAGCCTGCTTACAGCATGCACCCCTCTGGAATGGTCTCCTGTGTGTTTGTGTGTGGATGATCTTTGCTTCACCAAAAGTTGCGAATCAACCTTGTAGTAAAGCCTACGCTGGCATCCAGCATAGTGAAGGCAACGTCATGGGTTGTACTTCAAACAGAAAACGTAATCCCTTTTAAGATTTAGAGCATGTTCACAATAATATGAATGTATAAAGGCCCCTTTTTATTTCAACTTTTCCTTTCACAGCGAGCAGCAACTCCCTTTGCTCTACTGCTGTTTTTATGAAAAAATAAATATTAGTAGCCAATCTTTAGAGTAAAAACTTTTATTTCTAAAATGTTAGCAGATTCCTGTAAGACCTAAAATGCTGTCAAGTCAAAACATCACTGTTCAAAATCCCATGTATGGATCAAACCCCTCAGAAGAAGTGTTGGCATAAAACTGTCAGAGCAGGACATTCTGAGTTAGTTTGAAACTAAAATGTATCTGCCATAGGATAATAGCAGGATTGTAATGTTTTAATAGTGAGTTGGGCCATGCAGTTAATAAAGAGAGTTATAAAAAGACTGTGTTGGGTTTTCTCTTCTGCCCTGTCGGTGTGCATTTGTGCAGTAGTAACACCCAGCTCCAAGTGTTCTTCAAAGCTTCTTGTGCTTGTGCCCCAGTGCACATCCCATTCTTCCACTTTGTTCCCATCCTGTCTCAGTCAGCTCAGCTCTTTCCAGGGTAGCTCTCTTTCATTCTCTAAAAGCGATTAGTGTCTCCTGTATGAAGAACAACTTGACCTTAACCCGGCCTTATTCTCTCCCACTCTACTCCCTTCATCACCTTTTGATGTAAATGCAAATGATTCATCATCCCGCGGCAGATGCAGTCTCAGCAACCTGTGACTGAGAAGCAGGACATTTTAAGGAGTAGTCCACGGCAGGTCATGTATTGCACATTGACTCCTGTTAAAAATGACTTGACGGAACTGGACAAATTAACACTGAAATGTCTTTGAATGTGTGTGGGAATCCTAGCAGAAAGAATACTTGCTCTAACCCATCTGGCCTTCAAAAAACAATGCCAAACACTTTCCTTTTCTCTCTCTGTTTGCGTTCCCCGTGCTCATCCCTCCTCCCTCTTGGACAGCAGGCATTCAGTCTCTTATCAGTGGAATCAGCCAAGCACAGCCACTTTTGGGCTGCAGATAGGCAGGAATTGGCTGACAGTGTGGAACAGCTACTGAGAAAGAGAGAGACATTAAAGATGAGGGGCCCCAAGAAGGGGGCCGAGAGGCAGCAGGAGAATAAGACTAATCACACATGGATATAGAGGTGTTTGTTTTGCTTTTGAGGAAAATAAAAATCTGCAGATAACAGGCTTTTTGACCAACAGAATCAGCCGATCTTTGTGCAGCATTGCATATCTCCAATAAAGTCTTAAAAATGAAAAGAGATAGCATTTTCACAGGTGACATTCATTATATTTTAAAACTATCAATTCTACCTAGAAAAGCTCAGGTGTATTTAAAAATATATACAAATGCCATGTAACTCTTTATTATTCTGAGTATATTTTATTGTATTTAAAATAATGATGAGAACAACAGATCTATAAGTTGCTACTTTTTGTTCTGGAATGCACAAGATCGAACCGAACTGGCAAAGAGTTTTCTTCATACAAATAAAGTCAAGTAATCAGGCAAGTTAATGAACCTTTCTTTCCCTTCTTCTTTAAGTAAATGTTTTGTTATATTTAACTGTATGACTACCTAAACTGAGAACAAACAGAGCTTTACAAGTGTTAGAATCTCAAACAGTGCTGCCATAGAGTGTCAACACCAAGGAAAGATGAGTAAACCTGCACAAGTTTCTCATTATATAATGTCAATGAAAGCCGTTTGTCATCTGAGGATTAGAGAGAAGTGTACTGCAGTGATGTACAGTGATTTTAATTACAAAAGTTTAACTTTAAAGGTCGTTATAGGATGTTTGCCGTAGCTTTTGACGTGTTCAAGTGGTGTTGGACGCCACAGTGAAAGAGTTACGCAATGTTCTTAGTTTGTTGTTCAACGGCGGCTTAATGCTGTGAAATACTGAGGACATATGGATCCAGCATCAGCTCTAGCAGACACAGTACTTCGGTTCTCTCTCGAGCAGGTATACACGGACAAGTTGTGAACTCCAGCTGCAAAGGCTTAATCGAGCTATGATCTTATGCAGTAAGGTCTGCATGTAAACGTAGAGAGTTGCACCAAATAGTAATTGTTCTGCATCAATGTTCTCACTGGAAGTGCTTCCAAAGTGGCTTTAAAGTTTCATTAGAGGCTTACTTTGGTTAGTGGAATTTGTCTCATGGCATCTCTGTAATAACGCAAGCAATAATTACACTACTTAAACTTTAAACCACAAAGTGTACCATTCATCCAGCCTACACACAAATTGTTTCCTTTAACTAGTGATTAACTGGGATTGGGGTTCCTCTGGGAGTTGTACTCAGTGCTGTGTGGATATTGCAGCAGGAGATGCCTGCAGAATATGAAGCAGAAGACAATCTGGATACACGGCCAGTAACAGGCACCAAATTAACTCTGTGCAATGCTTCAAAATGCATGGCAGGCAGGAAGGAAGGAAGGATGGTTGGGTAGTAGTGATGGTGTAATCTATCCATTTTAATGCATCTCATTATTAAGGAACAAGAGGCCTTGTAATATGGAAGATAGGAGGAGAACAGGAGAAGGGAGAGATGAGGAAAATATGCTGAGGCATAATCAGACTATAATTAAACTACTCTCTTATCCACGTCGAGGGCGTGCATATGCACACCGATATGGTAGCTTACATGGTTATGCATGGCCACGCTTCATAAATACTGCTGCAGTGTGAAACAAAAACAGATAATGTTCCTGTGCTGTTCCACCACTGCTTAGAGCTGTTGCTGTGTGGCTCCTCTGACTCTAATGACCTTCAAATGTCTCTGCTCGTTCATTTGGTATCCCTCAGCTTTTGCACCCGGCACAGTGCACCGAGTGATGGGTTCCACAGTAAAATGGAAGTTGTGTTTGATTATTAAATCTCTGTCATGTTGACTGTGGTTCGTTATTGTAAATCTAGCAAAATGTGTAGACTGATTATGCTTAATCTTTAAAAAGCATGAAAAGGTCTTATTTTTGCATTACTAATCTAAGCGGCTTTGAGTCCTTGGTATTCTTACAGTTATCATAAGAAAGAGAATTAACAAATGTTCGGGAATTTTAACAAGCAGGAGTTGGTTCATCAGTCATGTCTGAACTCATATTTAAGTTGAATAGGGGGGACCTTCTGCTTTAGTTTACACTTTTCATTAATTAATGCCTGACCATTCCCACCAGCACTTTTTGTCCGTTGAAACAACAGCTCGGCTTATTTTACATCAGATTCACCTTAAGTAAAGCAAGAAAAGGTTAAAGCAAAAGCATCTGGCCTCAGAGATGCTTTAACCTTTTCTTGAAGATGACCTGGATGACTGAGAACCTTCACAGACTTTAGTAATGCATTTGAATTGCCAAAGAGATACATGTCTCTAGGGTCTTGTAAACAAGATTATCTGTGGGTAGTTTTTTAATTAAAGGTATTATTAGAAAATGAATGTCTACATGAACTATTGCATGGTCTGAGTTGGATTTTACTTTGTTTTAAGACTTCCTAAAATATAGCTTTGAAGTTGTACTGAACCATGACTATGACCAATCATTCCTATTCACAGTGTGACATTGTACAACCCTTACCCCACACAGCGTCCTACTGTGCATTAATAGCACAGCAGGTCTTCTGGCCAAGATACAATAAACATAGTTACCACCTATTGTTTGCTTTGTATAGTGTTTAGTCAACTGCTTTTCTAACTACTTTTTAGTCACGTGCCACCAACAACTGAATAAAAATGTTTTTCTGTCTTTTTCTCGTTGACTGCTAGTAGCTCAAATGTTGCATTAGCATAATCCAGCACTGGAAATGTATGAGTCATGAGGTAAAAGATTATCATCAGAAAGGTTATCCAGATTCCCTGAGACAAGCACATACTACACATCAACGCTAAGAGAAAGATAAAAAGATATTGTCTGTGTAAGTAAGTGTAAGTGAATATATGTATGACTAATTTGTGAGATCATAATTAAATGTCATCATAGTTTGTGTCTTAAGGCCCTGAATATTGGAGCATTTTAAAAGTTAGATTTTTTTGCAATTAATTGATGGCAGTTTTGAGGTATTGACATTATTCATTTTATTGGAAAGTCTAGGAGCATTTTACATTCAACAGTACTTGGTTCTGTGGAATATAACTCATGTTCCTGCACGATCAGTGATTGCAATTATAAATAGTTGAAAATGGCAACTCTATATTCAGTGGGCAGTTGACTTTAACAATTTACAACAAGCAGAAGAACCTTGAAGAACATGCTGCAGACAGCATTAGGTTAAAAAGCTGTCTGGCCTTCCCACTGAAGTTAAGCAAACACGCGAGGACACAGCCAAAACCAGAGCAGATTAGCTTGTACCATCTTCCTCTCTCCTATTCACGGCTGTAAGTCTTCCTCATTCTCCAGTCTGGAAGCCTGAGCTGCAGCGAGGATCCATGAAAAATGGATGAGCGTGTTTCTCTCTCTTTTACCTCTTTCTTTACCCATCACTCATCCTGCCTTTCTCCCTCACTGCAGTCTGATCATGCGTAGGTGTTATATATTTATTTGCCAGTCAAGGGAATGAAGGACAGACTTTATTTTCTAGTTGAAGAAAATATATGAATAAAAGAGAAATAAATAAATAAAAAAAATGATGATTGCTGCCCTCAAAACCATGAGCTTCAGCAGAAACAATAGGTCAGTGAAGCTTTATCTCTTTTCACACCTGGAGCCCGCACACATGTCTCCAACAGCACCTTTTAAATGAATATACTTCCTTGCTTATGGAATGTATATTATTGATAAATACTGTAAGATATTTAGATTCAAACGCACGACTGCTGCACTTGTTATTAGCCCCACCTTCCCGTTGCAAATCGTGTCAAATAGTGTTTTAGTACTATTGACTTGTTCTTGATCCTGAACATTTTAAAGGTCTCTTGTATCAGAATTGAACTTATTTCATTTTGATTTTGACCAAGATCAAGCCAGTTTATTGATCCACACTATTGTCATTTAACCTTTTCTCATCCCTAAAAGTCTTGGTCTTTGTCTTGGAGTCATTACTGTTGGTCTGGTTTTGATCATCACTTGGTCTTGGTTAGAGTGGTCCAGACGAAAACTATCCTGGCACAGCCTGATGTGAGCTTTCTGTATATTCTATAAACAGGAACTCAGTCGGGCAAAGCTCCATAGGTCAGTTCCTCATCAATGTTCCGTACCGACCAGTCACTGCTGGAGTGTTGCCTTGTGTCACATTTAGGCCCCCAAGTCCCTTGTTCAAAACAGTCAAGATGCCAAGTGTTTGTCCGCCTCTGCTCTTTAAATAAACAGTTCTAAATAACAGGTGACAGCGCTAAGAGCGTTTTTACACACCGTGTTTGTTTGTTCACTTCTTCGTAGATTGTCACCTAGATATTGCCATGTCTGTTGCATTTCTGATTGGTTGGGCCAGAGTCACCGGGCCCCACAGTTTATGGTGCAGTTTTTGTTCTAAAAATCTAATCTCATAATTTTGATTCAGGAAGGAGCCACAAGTGTGATGTTTGCATGGCCCTCTGTGTATGGGTTAGACACTTGAGTAGGTTTATTCCTCTAAGAGCCTTTTGAAAACCCTGTAGTATTTGTGTTATGGGAAGACAGCAGGAGAAAGAAGGATGGCTTACAGAGCAGTCGGAACAGAGACAGAAGGGAGATTGACCTTTCTCTAATCACATTACATTAGATATGAGGCTCCCACAATGCACCAATATACTGTTCTGACTGAGCTGGCTCCTAACTGTGAGCGTGTTAGATGATATTTACCTAGTTTTGCAGACAAAGAGGGCTGAGCCAGAATGGTGGACTATCTGACTGACTGGCTTTGATCATTGTATTCACATTAACCTGGCCGACATGAAGTGACTGTGGATCAGTGCGCCATCTCAAAGATGACTGATGAATACCAACGAGTGAATGCACATTCAGAGCTAACTCCAGGTAGATCTTTATCAGCTGCCAATATGATCCCATCCCCTTTGTTACTTACATCTGCAAGAGCAGCACTCTGTGATACTGATTTCCATTGTGTAGATTTGCACAGACACACACAGAAATCCCCAAACCTTTCAGCAGCAGAATCAGTGAACTTTAAAATATCAACATTAAACAAGACTGTTTGAAGTATAGATATTCATTTTCTAACTTCTAACTTATCGCTTATAGGTCACAGGTGGCAGGAGCATATCCCAGCAGCTTTTGGGGCGCTGATGGACAAATATTCTCACTCATACTAGATTTGCCAGTTCACTTTTAAATGCATGTACTGTATTTGGACAGTGGAAAGAAGCCAGAGTAACTTGACTCTGCCAGATAGAAGTGTTATCCAATCAGAGCAGCGTCATGTTGTTTTCTTTCATAACGGTGAAATGGTCACTACATCTTCAAACCTAACTTGTCAGTGCTGCTACATCATTGGACACAACGAGTCGGTAAAGTCAGGGTTCGAACCAAAAATACTTTGCTTGGAGCAAGTCAGAATTGATCTTTGCGAGTTTGTAAAGTCACAAATATCTCGAGAATCAAGTTACAGCGCAAAGTTAAAGCCAGGGAGAACCCACAGTAACACGGGACCCAACCACAACAGTTAAAACTAAATACTAAAAAAAAGCAGTAAGTGATTTAAATCCATATTCATATATTATATAAATCTATAGATTTGGGAAGTACTATCGTCTAATATTGACTCTAAAGTGGTGTTACTAATTCTAACCTGTCTCATCCTGTAGCTGACCCTTTATTTCCGTGTGAAAATTCTTCAGTGCTGTATTCTTTTTGATGCTAAGAGGCTTTTGAACTGCAGGCAGCATCCTTTACTCTGCATTTGGTGGCGAAAGCCTGGGAGCTCCTCAAATATTCATGTGGACCAGTGCCACCTGGAATACTGATGGACACTGCTCTATGCCGTGTTGTGTGGGGACTACAGAGGGGGCGAGATGGAGTGATGATACAGTAAGTGAAGAGTGTTATAGTACAGCCTGTGGCCTGTAAATGGTTACAGAGCTTCTAGGAGAATGGTCTATGTCACTTTATTGCACTATTTGATGGATACAACTGCAAGGGGCAAGGACTGTCTTTTATTTCCACTAAGGTCATGTGTGTGAGCTGTCCCTCTCTTGTTTCTTATGGGGTGACTGTAAACATTGTTATAGGGGTTATACAGAGGTTTGCTTTAAGTTCACGGTTAGGTCACAACACAACATTACAGCTACTAAAATACTCCTGCCTGTCAAAATGTAAATCTGAAAATGGTTAATAATTTCTACACACAAGTTCTCCGTAGTTATGACTCAAGCCGTCATTGTGGCGTCCCCAAAAGACTGCCTCGTACTACGCATGACTGTGCTCCATTATGCAGATTCTAGATTAAAGCAATTTTTCATAAGCAAATATTTTTGGGACTGATGATGACACAAGGTTTCTTTTCTCTAGCTGTTTTCAGTTTAATTTATCACAAAGACGTCTGCGGTCACCAGACAGCAGCCATTGTAATACATATGTTCTTGGCGTTCTGTCAACTGGAGCAGCTCAGGGCTTTGTCTGCACAAGTAAATTCACACTCAGCTCTGGCATTTACCATTGATTGTGAATGATAAAAAACGAGCTGGGATGTCTGTTTCCAGCCACAAAGAAGATGCATTAGTGTGATCAGTCTTGTTAGTCTTCTTCGATCATGTGATTGACCAAACCGTGCAGTCACATGCTAAACATTTTCATCTGTGACAAATCTTTGACATTATAGCCTGGATGAGGTTTTCTTTCACAAATCATTTATATTATATTTTCTTATTAGGTAAGTATTTTTCAGTAAATTATTAAAGGACAAATAAAAGGCACACACATTTTTAAGTGACAGAATGCCTTATGACTGCTCCAAACTGTCTCCTGTCCATACGAAGCCTAATACAGGGGGACAGTGGACTGAACACATCCAGCGGCAGCACAATATGTTTTATCACTGGGCTCTGTCAATACAGAAAGGCCTCTTCAGCTTCAGTAGAACAAGATGAGCCAGTAGCCAAATGTTGGTATATTATACTTTTGTGAGAACATATGTGAGAACTGCATTAGTCTGTCTCTTTATAAAGGTCTTACATGAAATGTAACTTGACAACAAAAAGAGCTTGTCAAATTATACAACGTTTAAGCTGTTCAATAATGATAGCAATTAAAAGAAAGACACTCAAAATGCCTCCCTTTAGCTATTGGACAGTAATCTTCTTTGTTGACATGTCACTGCCTTGGCAAAATAATTGGTACCAAGAATGAGATGTAACTAAAAATGTTCTAAACTGTCCAAAAATAATGTCTTAGACTGAACAAAGACTGAGATCATGCTTCATAGCTGATTATTACATTTTGTGCCTAAGAATATTATTAAATTATTAAATGGAGGAACTAAAGCAAGGTCAGGAATAAGGTGAATTGAACTATTACAATTCACAGATTGTTCACCTCCACTGACTTTCTAATAGTGTTACATATTTTGTAGACTTTAGTGAAATTCTAGTGCAACATTCCTCACAATTATTCATTTAATTTTCATTTTTCTTTCTGTGCCCTGTCAACTTGGGCCTTGTGGAGCAATGGAAATGAAAGATTGACGGGAACTGGCCAAGTGGTCCTGCTGGATAACACCTCACATGCCAGACATGGAGGACTAACAGAAGGAGGCTCTGGCATGTACTCTTACTCATCTAACTCTGACTATAAACTGTGAAATCACAACACAAGAGTAGACTCGACAGACATTCAACCTTGCCGGGCTTTTTTGTATGAATCTTTAAAATGGTTAATAACTGATTTTCATCTTTTCATGATTACTTTAACATAATGATTTTAATTCAATATTGTGAATATCTCCAAGCTTGTTTCTTATGTTAATTACGTTTAACTAAACTAATGTTGCTACTGCCTCCAGGTCCAATATAAAAACAACTTTCCAGCAAATCTTGTGTGGCCATTGAGATTTTTCTAAAATTTGTTCTCATCTAGTTTGTTTAAAATAATTTGTTTATCCATACACTTCTTCTGTAAAGCGACATTTGTTTTGTCAGCACAATACTTACTGTAAGTGTAAATGTTTTGGCACACAGCCTCCCAATTTTTGGCTGGTCCCCAGAGCTGTGTTGTACACATCCATTGAATGAACCCTCCAAGGCTGTCTACAGTTCATTGTTGTGTCCTTTATCAAACCATCACTCCTTTTATTCTCAATGGCAGAGACGTCAGTGTGTTCCTGCGGTCCTGAATCTTTGATATTGTATCTTTGGTTGTGTGGATAACGATAAGAATAGCTGTTCTGTTGACTGCTTATCAGTGTCTTTGTTTGAAGTCAAGGCTACCAACACTGTGCCAGGCAACAATAACCACTCCAAATGACTTCCTCCATACATACCTCAGATTCTGCCATTGCTCTCCACTCCTGGCTGGCAGCTGTAATTTGGCTTTTTATTTATCAGCTGTACTGGCAAAAAAACACACACACACACACACATACACACACACACACACACACACACACACACACACACACACACATCTCAAGGCTAAATCAGACAGAAATGAGGTCAGGGGATAAAGTGGCTTGTTTACATTGTTACAAGGCAGGTATAGCTTTTCAGTGCACACGTGATGACAATGTACTTCAAATAATTGTTTGAACTGTTGTGTGTTTTTTTTTTTACTTCAATTTATTTCCCAAACAAAACAACAAAAGACCAACTTTATTAGAATTATACTCAATAAACATTTTATTCTCTCACTCAAAAATAAAAGAGCCACTTGCACTTTTAGTCCAAGTGGAGAGTGAGTGGATATTGTAACACATAAACACTTTGAATAGCTGATGGCTTTTTCACTTATAGTGCCTTGTACAGGTAGAAGTGGAAAATTATGAATGCAGTGGGCAGTGAGAAGAATGGCTTGATGATTATTAATCAAAATTGTGTGTGAACATAAGTGGGCTCTGCATGAATGGAAACTGTGGGTGTGCATTATGTGCCTGTTGTGTTTAGTAAACAGAATTGAAGGCATCATGGTGAACTTACTCTCCACTATGCAGCCAGATTTCAAGATGGTAGTGGATTATTTTTTTAATTAAAAAGTTGCTTTTTTGACACTTATTAAGAGCTGCTGTGTTAATTTCTGTGTTTTTACTAACTACAGTAATGTTGTGAGGTTGATTTTCTTCCCCCCGCAACATGAAAACAGGGCCATTAGATCAGCTCCACAGTACCATCTGGGAGGGCTTCCATAGAAAGCATTTGCAAATGGCATGTACTTTAAATGATTAACTGGTCATAATTGGATTTCTCATCTGTGAGTGACTGCTGTGTTATTCAAAATGAGCAGCTCTACGTTGTTTACGTTAACAGTAAAAGGGTTGCTACGTCTGATGAACCTTGTGAGAATCCAGCAGTAACTATAAATAGGAAGATTGTGATTGTTTTGGAGTGTGGTTGGATTTGGCGAGATGGATTCCTTTGTCCATTTTCCATAGTAACTGCTGATAACAGACATGTCATAAAGAGATACTCTAACACACATTAGCTTATTTTTCCAAGTGGATCTCCTTGATTGGGTTTATAGATCCTTACCATCTTCTTTGAATAGCTGCTGTGCCCAGAGCAATATGTGATTGGCTACTGATTGACTGGTAATGAACAAATAGCATGAATCTTGATGTGTGATCCTAGGCACACCTCTCAGATAGTTATAGTTATATAGGTTATATGTGTTTGAAGCAGGCTGTCCTTTTTATCTACTCACTGCCTCCCAGGCCTTTCTCCTCTCACAGTTCACAGTCAGGGTTTTTTTTACGGACACACACCACTTATGCTCAGGTTAATCCACATAGTAAGACTGAAGAAAACAGATTGCATTTATTTATAATAAAGTATTTTGAAAAACAATAATTTAAAGTTATGTTAAACTGTAGTCCTCTATTAGTTTGCTAAAAGATAACAATAACTTTTTGCAATTATTATGAAAACTAATTGACAATTTACACACATCAATATCTACAGAAACTTGGAGTTTGAAAGCTTATTCATGTTTAGTGGGCTAAGGTCAGAGTTTTAATTGGTATTGAGTTCGTAGGACTGTGGTGCGCCAGTCGCATTGTTCTTCTTCAGTTGCTATGTTTCCACTGTAGCCTCTCCTGAAACTGTTAGCTCCACAATGAGACATCTGCAAAATTGCTACTTCTAGGGTTTTACAAATTTGCTCTTGCTAGCACAGAATGAGTCTACCTCAGTGTTTTGGTGCGACCCATAAATCCTACCATTATTACCTTAGATATGATTTCTTTCTGTAACCTCAAGGTTACCAGTCTTTTCCTCTCAACACCCTATTTTGGGAAATGAGCACCACATTGGGACCAGAGGTAATGGCATGTTGCAGCTTCAGGATGAGAGGAGTGTTCGTTACTACACAAGTCTTGTGTGTGATTCCCTGTAGGGATTCTCGCCCCTTACTGCATCTCTGTGTCAACTTGCCTTCGATTTTCAGAGTGAAATGAGAAGGATGGAGAGCAGCAAAATGGAATGGACTGCCAGAAGGAATCACACAGCCATTCTGTAGCAGCAGGGACTAAGTGCTGTGGAAGTATACATGCATGTGTGTGTTTGTGAAAAGGTCTAAGGACATAAATCTACAGTACAAGAGATGAAAAGAGTGACCTACTAAGAAAGAAGTGTTTTTTTTTTTTTTTTATTGGGTGTGTTTGACTCATGACGTGATTGAAACTGAAAAAAAGAAAAACATAGATCAATAAAAAACACAGCTCAGCTTCATATTGGAGGATCACTCACCATCCACACACATGCTATACTTTAACCAGATTACTAAGGGATGTTGTCCTTCAGTATAAAAGCACAGCCAGTCTAAAAAGATTACACCACATATACTTTTTTTTTACACACAGTGAGTTCAGCTTCAATGTTTCACAGTTGGTCTATGGCACAACACAAAGTGGCAACCACCGAATTTAGCAGGGATCTAAGACTAGATCAACAGCCCTCAGATAGTTGTCTGTAGTATCAGTCTACCCCCAATTTGGACATACAAATGGGAGTAATCACACGGACTAAACTATTACATCAAACAATAATAGCTTTAGATTTACAAAAAGTAATTTTTTTTCTCAACTGTAAATATCAGAACAAGCACCATGGCAACAAAGAAAATACATTTCTTTGCTTATAATAAAGATTTATTACCAAAGGCACAATGTTTTTTACCCTCTTTGTGCGATAGAGGTTAAAAATATGGTATATTTTTTTGTAATTTTGTGTTGTTTCCTATAAGTTGGTACAATAGGACTGTCTCTCAAAAATGAGAACTGCCCCTTTAAGGAGAAGGAAGAAGAGATTAAAATCACTGTTACACCTCACTGTATAAAGCAACCAGAATTTGTGGTTGAGGTAATGTATTCCTAGCTCCTGCTCTGCATTCTGCACAGCATGCTCTCATCCGAACATATTCACTATTTGAAATTCATGTGATTTCTGACCCCTGTCAATAATGTAGGTGTAGCTCCATCTCGTATGCTGGAAAAGCGGAAACACTGTAAATGCCATACTTCAAAGTGCACATACAATAATGGATAAAGATAATGGCTCTCAAATGACTTACAGAGGGAACATTTGTGCCTGTGAAGCCATTTGATAAAGAGGGGTCATGATAGTTGGGGTAATGGCTTTTGCAGCTCCTGTCTACCCGCTCTTGGGTCATTCAGATGGATGCTTTTAGAATATGTGCCATGTATTTAATACTTTTACATTGTCAGTCTCTTTGTTTTTCCTTTTTTATAACCTAGCGCTAGAGTCGACTCCCCATATTTCAGCAGGTTATAGAAATATAGAAAGTCACTAGTAGTTGTCTCTTTGATTTCAATGTGGCTTCAAAAAAAGAAGTTTGCACTTCAGCCATGGTGAATGGAGAAAAACAAGCTCATGATAAAAGCCTGACCTTTGCCAGGGCTCAATCATCCTACTGCAGGGACAGTATTGAGAAGACAAGAGAAAAATGTCAACATAAAAATGCCATTGTTCACTGAGGTGAGAATATATATATATATATATATACATATATATATACATATATATATATATATATATATATATATATATATATATATATATATATATATATATATATATATGTGGCTGCACTAAATAATAATAATGCATTTGATTTATATCGGCCTGACTGACCACTCTCTGATCACCACCCCACATTCATACACCCGTACCACAGACACTGGAGGCATGGTGGGTTAAGTGTCTTGCCCAAGGAAACGACAGTATTAACTGCGGGGAGAACGGGATTTAAACCACGAAGCCCTGCCAAGTGCTAACACATCTGAGCAGACTTAGGGTGTAGGCACTGAAATCATGGCCATAGACTTTCTGCCATGAGCCTGCATAGAAACACTGATATTTGCTCGGGTTTATACATGTTTATACTAACTCAAATATTTACCCTGCTAGGGCAGTGTGGGGCAGCCTCTGACTTGTTAGATTGCCCACTCTCAACAAAGCCAAAAAGCTCAGAGGGAACACGTCTCATCTCCCTTTGCTCAAGGCTGCAAACATCTCATTATCTCAAGAAACTAAATCCAAAAAACAGAACTGCTGTAAGAGGTTAAAAAGGTCACAAAGTGCATGTGAATTGCTTCACAAGCCTACACATGTAGGCATGTATGACAAAAGCCTATACATGCCTACAAGTATAGGCTTTTGTCATTATTTTTAATATGATCTGGGACGTTAAGTGGTCTGAAGGCAGTGAGGTGTTGTTTTCAGTGCATGCTCTCTGATTGCTCTGCGTTGTGCACAGAGAGGTCAGGGGGTCACTGTCTGTGGAGGACCAGCCTCAGAGTGACCCAGGTTTTTTGGCAGGGGCAGTTTCCTGTACTGCACATTCAGACTGAATAAAGAACCTCGTGTCTATCCAGCAACAACAAAAATAAATAAAAGATTCACCTCATGTTTCTATAGTGAGCTTTGGTTTATGTCTGCAGTGGGGTCAAATAGAGTGCAAAGGCAAAATATGTAGTCTGGGTGACTAATATGGTTAATATAGTTCCATTTTATTGGTTATGGTGACTCATACTCAGCAAAATGAACACCCCTTCTCCCAATCAGGAAGATGCATGCAAATGCCTGGTTTGAATACAAGATTTCACCCCATGGTTAGATTGGTTTGAAATCATGATGAGGCCTTTGTCTAAATAATGCAATAAAATTTACCACTATCACACACTGTAACTAAAGGAACTGGACTGTCCAAGGAAGCAGGCCGGAGTTTGAGTTGCCTCTTGTGTGAATGTGACCTGTAATAGTTCTGTAATAAAACCAATACAATAAGCAATATATTAAGGTGACCTCCTCTTTATATTTTCAACACGAAACTAGATCCTCATGTACAGTAAAGATCTTTTTTCCTTCCTTTCTGCATATCCTTTTTGATAAGTGATCTTAAGTCTAAATCAATGTGGACTCAGTATATCGTAACAAGAAATCTACTAAGAGGCTTTTATATTTAATAAAGTCCTTTACCCGACAGATGGTTCCTGTCAGCTTGCTCTGTGAAGCACGAAGCCAGCATACAGAAAAAGAAAGTGAAAAAAAAGATTAAAGTTAGCAAAGATCTCTAAGGTTCAAAGGAGACAAGGTATCACCGCATGAAAAGTGAGTGTTTCTCTTTATAGTGACAAAGTGGGATGTTTCTTGATTCTTTGCAGTGACCAGCTGATGGACATCCCTGAGCCTATTAGGCTCTGGCAAGAGCTCCTGGTTTGCCATGTAGCTGTAATTGCCTGTTGGTCCTAGTAATGGCTAACTGTCTGTGCTACGTTTACTTTTCATTATGCTGATGTATTCATCTCGGCCCGGTTTGTTGACCTTATCAATCAGAATTTAATTTCCTACAGATTTATTTTTAATTACAACTGTTTCTCTTCCTCCCTTCGTTCCCCCTGGGCCAATGCAGATTGCAGTGCACCTGCTTGTTCAGAGGTGGCCCCCACCCGCACATTTATGGTGGCTTGCTGTTGCCCGGTCAGAGATTAATCAGCCGTTATAGCACCTCTGCCATCTCAGAGCCTCAAGTCAGAACCGCGACTCTCAGCTTAATTGACAATGAAATGGCGACGGGAGAGAGTCACGTTGTCCAGAAGCCGGCAGTAAAGGGCAAGAGAGCTACATCATTCACCTTTTAGCTGTCACAACCTGATTATATTAGCTTGTACCGGTTTGATAACTGTATCCCTCAACCTCTCTAATTAAATGGATATGAAGAACAAAGAGGATTCAGTAGCCATTTCTGCAAAGATAACGTCACATCAAAGTTAGTTTTCCGAAGGGTTTAATAAGTGTGTCTCTACGCAAATCAACTCCTCAAAAATGAAACTGCTGACCTAGCTTGTGTTGCTTTAGGATTAGAATCTTAGGTTAACTAAAATAATTAACCTCTTTTTAAAGATAAATATGGCTTTGTTATCTTTTCTTTTACTCATCTGCCCTCATGTCTACAGCCTACGACCACTTCAGGTACTGTGGTCTATGAACAAATTAAAAATGCAGTAAAAATATTTATTCTATTTCCAAGTTGCCCAGGTCATTACTATGCCACCATCAGCTTTATTAAGTTCAGTGACATTTAAGTAAAGCATTGTGATTTGTCATTCCCTGTCATTTAAATCCTAACTTAGGTCTAAATAAACAAAATATAAAAACAATACAAAAGCAGGAGTTGGGCGGAGAACCTGCTTGATTCCTGTGTTTACCAATGCTAAAGCTATTGCTTCTTAGAAAATCAACCTCTGTCCATTCACAAATAGAGGTTATCACATGCCATTTACGAATTGCTTTTGACGGCCAGTGACGGTGTTGACTTTTAAAAACTGGGGTTGCATCTGCAGTGTTTTGTCTAAGGTGGGTTTGTGTGTGTTTTGTAAGCACACATCCTATTAAGGAGTGTCTGAAGCCTGAAGGCAGAGAAGTAGATGAGCACTGCATAGTTCAATCACAAAGTCGAAAGGACAAATCTTCTTATTGGTGTGTGTCATTAACAGACAAAGCTCCAAGACTTTTACTGACAGCGTAACAACAAATAATTTTGTCTGACTTTTGTGTGCTACACCTGCCTAGTCAAATGATGCAAACACATTTGGCCGGTGCCTGTGTCATGTTCCAATCATATTGATTAGAGGATTACATGTGTTCAGTTTTGATTGAAGCCTCAAAGGAAGGAGCTAATCACTTAGTGTCAGTGTGTTAGTGCTTGCAGTCACAGGTTCGATCTTGGTAAGCGATTGCAATGTTTCCCCTGGGAATCTGTAAAACTGATGGTCTTCTCATTTCCATTTTCACCAGCCTAACCCTAGCACCACCTTCTCCCTGCCTCCACCTCTGATGGTGTGCATTACTAAGATAAGAGTAGGATATCTATCTGTTTTGTGATTAGGGCTCTGGGGCATGTCTAAAACTGTCAACACGTTGACCCCGTTATATTAAGATGACATTAGAGCTATACTGTATGTCTTAGCAGAAGCGCTGATTATAAACTAGGGTTGTGGGTGATGCGGTCATGCTGAAACTGTGCCGATTATTGGAGGTGGACACTCCTCAATGCTCTCATGAATTCTGATGAGTAGCCTTCTCTGTCTCACATACACACACATACAGCAAGAGTGTGATGTAAGCAATGCTGACCACTGACCTCATTACTCTAAATATTGAAATGTATAAAATGATGTAAGATAATGACAGTTTCAAGTTTCAGTATAAAATAGATATTGCAGTGCATCCATATTATATTGTAGGCAGTTAACATAAGGCCCCCTTTTACAAAACTAGCCCTGAGGTGATTGGACTCAGTAGTCCTCTGAAATGTGATCTAACACTGCAGATCCTTTCAGTCTTGGAAGTTTGAGATGGGGCCCACAAGGATTTAACTTTTCCAGGACAGGCCAGTGGTTTACTGCTTCTCCTTCCTTCCACTTCAGTACAAGAAACACAAAAGCTATAAATGGAAATGCTACCTTGTTGTCTAGACTATTCATAACAATTTGATTGCTTTTAACCCATAATTACATGTTAAAGTTTAAATCTAGGATTTAAGGGCAGACAGAGAGGGGGTTGTTATAATAATTAAAACATTCTGATAGTTAATAATTATTGGTTGCTCCCAGTTCTCTTCAGGTCATATCAAATCTGATCAATTCATGTTCTTTATGCTAATCTAATCATGAACTAGACATAACTAGACGTAGACATAACTTGCCACGGACTGAATCCTGCACCTGGGAGCTTGTCATGGGGAGTGTGTACGCTGTCATCGTGGTCTCTCAGGATAAAATGGTTAAAATATTCTTAGAACAATAGTAAAGATGTTGCTTCTGAAATGGTCACATATTTTGCTAAAACACAGCATGTCAACATTATATTCTGGTTGGTGTATTGGCCCAAAGGTCACTGCCTTGGAACATCACTATGTGTAATTAAACCTTGTTCCAATGCAGCATGTACCTGCTAACAGTGTGCTCTTACAAAGTATATCTTAGGCTGAGGCTGGTAAGACAACCTGCCAGCAGTAAGTAGATACAGTGAGCAGCACTCACCATGGCATCAAGGATTTAAAGGTCAAAAGGGCTCCTAAGCTGTAAAAAGACAGAATATAAAGTTAAGTACAAGCCTCTTAAATTCTCCTGGCCCCTCATTAGCTGTCACGCATTCTGCTCAAATAGTCTTATACTCTGTATTACAGATTTTGTGGGGTTATGCACATGTCCCAAGATGGAGCAGGAGATTACCTTCCTTCACAGGCTTTCTTTTTTTACTTGAATGATGTCTTTGTCTCTTTATACAAGAATATCATTTGGAAAAGTATTTGATTTAGTGTAAATGTTTTGACTTGGGCCAGGATTGATTGAAGCTCCAGTATTCAATAACAGAAAGCACCATTGTTTATACGGTATTTCAGTATTACAAGATTTCTTTGCTACTATCAAAACTGCTAGAATCAACCACTCACATTAAAGATATTTCAGAATATTCTGAAGCAAAATCCTACAAATAGCATTCATTGCTTCAAAAATTGGGTAGAATAGTCCAAATCTCAAGTACATGTCAGAAAAGTACAAGTAGAAAATATTAGTTGAGCAACATTAACACAATATTCAGTGAAAAGACTAGACTTAGTTCTGATGTACTGAAAAAATATGTTCAGTAGTAACAAGTGTGTCTTTTGCTGTGAGGCTATTCATCAATATAAAAAATATACTCTTACTTTGTTACGTTAAATGTAACTTGAATAAAAGTATTATTTTTCCTCTTATGTGAGAAAAAGTACGTTCTAACATTGAGCTCTAAATGTGCTTTTTTTTTTTTTTATTCATTCATATATACAAATTCTGTTTCCACCAGGATTGGGACATTGCAGAGTCAGCAAACTATTTGAAAATGACTTTAGCATTTAAAGTTTGAACTTCCACTATCATATTGCTGCTGACTCTTGTAGCACACTAATGCATATTTATAACGTCTTTAATAGAATAATGTGTTCCCATCTCTTTGCCCCTGTAAATGATCTCTCTAACTGTATCAAGGCCGTTAGCCATGCTTTTTGGTTTTAGGCTCATCGTGAATATGCATTGCTGTAGAGTTAGCATGTTTCCTGAGGATTTCCTGCCTGCTACAGTGTGTCCCAAAAACATGGGTACCCAACTTAAACCACCTCTGTTCCCGCTTTTCAAATAATGCATACTTCCTGCCAACGGATTTTGTTCCTTAAAAATAGACAGAGAAACAGAGACTGGCGCTTCTTCATTTTTTACAATGATATAGTGCTGTTGAATCCAATTTCAAGGCTCATGGGTGATGCAGTGCAATGAAAACAAATAATCACATCAATATTCTGTTTGAGTGGTAGAACGAAAAGGGAATACAGTTGCATTTGTTCACATCAGAAATATTCTTTGGTAATCACACTGGAGCTGGGTGGTGTCTAGTAATATTTGTCTGCCTGGGCTGTGTGGAAAATACTTTGCCTTTAGCATTCAGTAAATAACTGAAGTGGTGTGTGACAATTCTCTTCTGATTAGCACTTAGGAATATCTGCTTTCTTTTGTTTCTCTTCTTTGAATAGAACATTATTATTTAATGTGTTCTTTAGTTCTCAATAAATAGTCTTCCCCTAGGGTTCTCAAATTACATTGTTCTTTTGTGCCATTTCAGTCCACCAGTGTGAATTTGACTTTTAGAAAAGGGTTGAAATGAAATCTTCCACTGTTTTGTGACAGCTGAAATAATCCAATGCAAACTCGGCTTCCCTTTGCAATCATTTGTTATTTAACTCTAAGATGTTTAACAATAAGTGGCTTGGCAGAATGCAGAACAGGACTCATGGGGATGTGACTCAATTATGGCCCTAAATCAGACCCTCAGCTTATGAACTCTGTTTTGACTCATGCCTGGATACGGTCCTTTTGCTGGCAGCACAGTGGTGGCCATTGATCAAGCGTGGGACTGAGCTTTGAAACCTGCAGGGATTGTTTGCATGAATAAAAGAACAAAAGGGCGCAAAAGAAAGTAGCAGGGGAGATTAGTAAAATGAGTGTTCTATGTAAAGACTAGAGCAGCAAAAGTGTTGCCAGAAGCAATGGTAAAATGCATGTGTCCTATATATTTCACATAGAGACTGAAAATGAACATGGTACTGCATACATTAAACTAAATGTAGGTATGGTAATAGAAGTGGCAACAGTGCTTTACAAGTGCATAGTGTTCTGGACATAAGCCTCCCTCCTCCATAATACAATCTGCCCTGTATTCACTGAGAATTTCTTCAAAGTACAAATTATTTTAAATTAGCACTGTATTTATCAAAAAGAAAAATGTCACTTGGAAATAACTTTGACACTATCATGCTAAGTGGTATCACATTTGACATTTCATTATGCTGATAAGACAGCCAGTATTAATTTTTTCTCCTTTTTGTCTCTACAGTAAACAAACACAAGCCATGGATAGAGACTTCTTACCACGGAGTGATCACAGAAAACACTGATGTAGTTCTGCTGGATCCGCCTCTGGTGGCCCTGGACAAAGACGCCCCCATCCCTTATGCAGGTATGATCTATTTAAAACCAGCACAGCAATAGAGGCAATGGCTCAGGTGTTAATCCAGACTGGGAGGCATAGCTGCAGGACAGACCCAGGACAAAAAACATATAAAGATATCATGTGGTATAACTGTGAAGGTGTGGAATTTGGCTTTATGTACCCAGCTTTTTTCTTACTGTCAACCCCACTTGAGGCTCCAGTCGTTTAATCCAATCATTCCCTGAAATATATATCCATAGATCACAACCTATATTTATCAATTTAGAGTGGAAAGTGTCTAGAACAGGCCTCATGGTGGCTTAGGACACCGGAGGAAAACAGAGTCAAACCGGATTAGATCCCTCCTAAATTGTGGTCGTTCCAGCTCTCCCAAAGGGTGCCAGGTCTTGTGGGAGGATACTAGCTAGAGGCTGTTGAGTTGGCTAGCCAGGCTAACTCCCGCCAGGCTCCTAATGTGGTCTTAATGTGGGGCCATGATGCAGGACAGGAGCCCGCTTAGCCCTCGAGCCGGGCTGGATGAATGATAGAGAGGTATAATGTGTGTGGGCAAGTGTATGTGCTTACTCCAAGATTTTTGATTGTTTCTTATTGTGTGTATGCCGCTGTGGCATGGCCTGAGGGGGCTCAGAGTAATGGCCACCCTACGGGGAGAAGGAGGAAATGATGAGACAGTAGGGAGCGTTGCTGGCTGACCAGCATATGTCCTCTGGCTCTCAAAAGACTGACAGCCGCACAAGGAGAAAACACACAGTGGTGCAGAAATCACTGACACACATTCCCACACAGCACGGAGAACAAATGTGTATTCCTGAGTTTCATAACTGACTGTGGGATGCAGACACTCAATTATTAATAAACAGAAGCATTAACATCGTCAAACTGAGATATTGTAGCACTCCTTTACATTTACCTTATTTTTTCTTCCTTTTTGTCTTGTCATCAGCTTCCCACATATAGTTTTATATATCTCACTTTCTTCTTCTACCCACTTCCCTCTGTGTTGCTTTCGGACACCTACACAAACTAAAAAACTGCAACTTCATGTGCTTGTCAAAGCAGTGGTGTCCAACCGGGCCGACACAGCTGAGGGCACAGACAGTTCTCCAGTAATTAGCTATAGGCAACGCTGTCTTCTTTCACTAAATTGGCGAGGCGGTGTTGCAGGGTTAGAGCACAGGTAGCGGTTAAGCCCAATTAATTAGGCCAGCCAGGTTTTAATTACAGCACATTGAAGGCACTCAGTGTCCTATACTGACTGATCTCTTACTGCTTCTGTCAAAACTTTTAAGTTTACATACAAGATTTATACAAGCCGGTACTTTATAAAATGAGATATAGCAACTAATCAAACTTATTATTACAATTGGAGCATTGCACAGACCCAAATGAAGCTTGTGTTGTCTAACTTTCAGAGAAGAGAAATTAAGATATGGTTAGTGGGAGCAAAGAGTCCGTAATCATGTTTGTGTGTGACTTATTTCTGGCTTGTACAGATTTCATACATGTACTTTATTAAGATCCATTCTGTATCTTTGACCAAGTCTGTGCAGAAATAGTCATCAACATTGTATTGATAGTTTACGTATAGATGCAAAAGGTTAGTAGGGATATAACTGTAAAACTGTAAGCTAAATTAATAATGTTAAAATAATAGTATGTTAATGACAGTGCTCCATTCTGCAGTGTAACTCAAAAGTGAAACCAATAAGCCCACCCAAGCTGTGTGAGTTTTCCATTCAGTCTTTTACTTCACTGTAGACCTGTCCAGTAATCCTCTCCGACTGCTGCGCGGGTGCAACAGTCACCACACTCACTGGTCTGGAACAACAGGAAATGTGGCAGTGCCGCGCCAAAGCCGAGGCTGAAACTGACATCAGGCATCACTTCGACTTTACGACAGCTTCAAAATCACACCGACAGTTTGTCAGGAAGAGTGAAATGCACTGGCACTGATAGACCCATTGTTTTATGCATGGCTGTGTCTATGTCTGACACAGTATGAGCTGCTCTCTAAAAAAAGCACCAGATACAAATAGATATATGCCACAGATAACAACAACAACAAACAATAAAAGACATGTTGATATACATCTTTTGTGTTCTGATGTTGCTCAACCTCAACCTATTTTTATTCATGACATAAGCTACACTTGTCTGGGGCATATACTTCTGACTCTTTTGATAGAACATATGATTTTTGGAAAAAGTGACAAGTCCCTCTCGGAAACTGGTCTAGTGGAGTCTTCTTCACATGACTTATTGAACACACAGCCTGTGGTGAATGTGATATTATATATATATATATATATATATATATATATATATATATATATATATATATATATATATATATATATATATATATATATATATATATAAATATTTTAATACAATAATAGTAATAATTCATATATTCTGTGTCTCTGCCTTGTGAAAATGTTCTGACATCTTCTCAAAAAGACAAGTGTTTTGTATTAGTGTGTATAAAGCAGTGTTGTAGTTGAGTCACTTTCAAGTCCTCAGTGTTCAAGTCCGAGTCCAAGTCCAAGTCACCAAAGACTAGTCCCAGTCGAGTCCAAGTCGAGTTATCATCACTTAAAGTACCAGTCTGTGTACAAGTTTGAGTCATCCAAAAATTTTTAAGTCAAGTCCAAGTCACGTCATCTAAAGATAACTTTGACTAAGCTTTGGACTAAAGAAAGGTCCAAGTAGAGTCCAAGACGAGTCCAAGTCGAGTCCAAGTCGAGTTGTAGACGAGTCGAAGACGGGTCCAAGTCAAACCAAAGTGAGTTACAAATCTGAAAATGTGGGAGCCAAACTGTCACATTGATTGAGAGTATAGTTTATTCTAAGTCTATTCACATTTATTGAAATATTTTTGAAATGTATTTATTTAGGCTCAACTTCTGGGTCACATTTAGGGTCCTGGGATTTACATGAAGAGCAGCTCGTCTGGCAGAGGTTCGGTGGTATTGTGGCTGAGCGTGACTTGTGAGTCCTTTTTGTTCAAGTCCAAGTCCGAGTCATCAGTTCTCAAATCCGAGTCTATTCACGAGTCCTTGTGTCTGAGAAAAAACAAGTCCAAGTATGAGTCCGAGTAATAAAAAGGCAAGTCCGAGTCCGAGTTGAGTCATTGAGGCTTCTCCTCGAGTCAAGTCATGAGTCCCAAAAATGAGCCTGATGACTCGACTCAAGTCCAAGTCCAGGACTCCAGCACTCCATCCCTGGAGTCCCTATAAAGCCAATTAGTCTCCTTATGGTTAATAACTTATTATTCTGCAACTTATTTTGTTTGATACCCACATCTGAATGTAGAGAATCCATTTTAAAACATGCTCTGTGCTGCTTGTAAGTGGCTGTGTGGAGTGAACTTTGCAGTGCGGGATATTAAGTGAGGCCCACTCACTTGTCCATTAGGTTATTAAGTTGAAGTGGCTTTTTGTAGCGTTTCATACTGGGAGGTCCTTTTAAGTGGCACGATTGTGAGGTAATGGGCAAAAGTTGCTGTAAGTAGTGTTTTAATCTAGGTTGGCTGCTTGTCAGTCACTCGTGCTTTTTCTGCCGCATGTGTATACACCGACACTGACACCTACTCATTTTCTTGTGGCGCAGCTCTGTATTCATATGTCAATCCTTTCACTTTCAATGGTCCGCTGTGGCTTTTTATTGAACAGCAGCTAATGTCTCAGTAGTGACCCACACACAACTATGCTGGCAGTTTGGACAGGTAGACACGACCTTTCCACTCAATCTGAATGCATAATAGTCACTCTCTTTGTGGGTTTGACAGGGCAGACACCGTTTGTATATATACAAGAGTTTTTAATCACTTTTTTAGCAATCATTGTCAACAAATAAGAAGTGACAGCAGGACCCAGCTTTCAGTTTTTCTGCATGATTAATGTTTACCTCCCAAGGCATTAAGAAAAATCAATTATCGCTGACCTCAGCTTTCATCCAAGAATCCAGCAGCGTTCCATTAGTCCAAAATCAGCATGCGGTATGATATTGTCATCCTGCTGCTATAAAGCAAGGTAAATAGACATGTAAACATAGAGCCTTGGCTAATGTGCTCTGATTAATTAGCTTCTCACTGTCTGTCTGATTGGAAAACAGATCCCGAGCTAATTATGAAAAGTATGTCATTAGCACATTAGCACTGAGGAGAGCTACAAATGCTGCAGTGTGCTTATTAACAAGGGAGGAATGAGAGGAGGATTGTTTGAAAGCTGTCAGAATAAATGAATGAAGAGTGTGGGGAAGTCCGGCTTAATGATTGGGACAAAGGTTAGGGCAGAGTCAGTTCTGCCTCACAACAATTTCAGAAATGAATCAGTTTATATCATACTTAAGACTGCTTTTCAAAAACTTTCTAATAATAGTCCCTATTTCCAACCATTATGCTTTTGTTTTCTGGTTTTGTTGTAAAACAGCAAGCATATCTACATGATCACACTGAAACCTGGACTTTTTTTTAAATAGTATTTTAAAGTTGCTGTACCAAAAACAGTTTTATACAGTTCTATTCATTTGTCATTGCATTAACTCTGCCCTGTTCATTTTGATAATAAGAATTGTCATGTTTCAAACAAAATCTTTGTAGCAATCTTTTAAAACACACTAAAAATAGACTTGTTTTATGTAAATGGCTATAATTGGAAATGACTACTTGCTTTTATCTCACAGTTTGGATGAAAATAAGTGATGGCCACTGAAGCCTGATGAGACACTCTTTAGGATTTCTAAAACTTATTTCGTGTGGGGAATAGAAATTTAACTGCAGGGCTAAGGGCAGTTTTTAATAAGGTAACAGGTGCCACTGTGCAAATTCCCACCAAAAATACCCCCAACTTCAAAGCTCTGACTTAAAACCATGATTAAAAAGTAACAAATTGAAATAATTTTGCACAGATAGTGACTCTAAAAGCCTTACTCCCACCATGAGGCTGCCCGTAAATCCATCTGCCATTTTTGTTCTTGCCAACAACTTCTTTTAATCACTTTGCTTTATTTTGACCTAGAACAAGACCCTTCTTTCTTCCTCCGTCTTGTATAATTTCCACCTGTCAGATTTCATTCAGCTACAAGAGTTGTTCCAGTTGCCCAAGACACAGCTGCAACTCTATTTAACTTTTCTAATTGAATCTAAGTATTATGCAAAACAGGATGAAGCAAATCTGATTCTATAGCAAAGTCTTATTTAATGTCACAACTTTTTTTTTTCAACTTATTTCTGCAGACTTTGAGGCTGAAAAGCACAGGCAACATAATGACTGTCTTGCTGGCGGCATTCAAAGTGCCTTAGTCTTTGGCTTCGAGACAATGGAGCCATCACTCTGCCATTGTTCACATACTCATTTATTAATGAAGTACTGAAATGCAATCTGCTTCCTCACTGAACCACGCAGATGAAGGAAATAGTCTTTGTAATGAGATTTATTTTACAGCCTTTCAGCATTTTTTTTTGTCTTTTGATGAGTTTGGAACATGTGAGGAAAAAGGCAAATGAACCGACTCAGTGCTTTGTGATGTCAAAAGAAGAAGAAGAAAAAAAAACATGATATAGATTTACTCAAATGCTATTATGCTAATAGTCAACTACTTTTACTTCATGCCGCTGAGAAACAGAAATGGTTGAAAGTTTTAAACAGTGGTACAGAGTGCTGATGAAACTGAATGACTGGGTTTTCTCCTTCAGTGAGGCAGATATCAGAAATACTCTCCAGCAGTTTGAAAAAACTTGCTGCCCGAGTATTTAGTATTTAAGTGAGTTATTGACTGTAATCTCAACTTAGTAAAGACTCTACCTGTTGTGACCACTGAATGTTCTCTCTATTTAACACATTTTAACAGAAACACAAACTTTAGATTTTTCCTAATTTTTTCCTAGTCTTCTTGAAACATTGATTCTACTTTATGTAGGGTTCCCTTTCACTTCCAAAAAACTTCCCCACTGTGCATTGTTTCTCATGTGGTCGAATGTTAGATAATGTCACGAGGATAAATTGCAGACCAGTGTCTTAGTCCTACAACCAGATTGCCTTCAACAAATATTTTGTTGTAAATTTTTAGTAAAATTTTGCAAAATCATAAAAAAAAAAACATTTTGCTTTATATTTTCATGTCTATGTAATTAAACAAGATTATGATAAGACAATATTTTTTATTCTTTGCAACACTGGAACCCAGTTTTCCTCCAAACCACAGATATTGACAGACTTGAATTTCTGCCCATGACACCCTCTGCATCTCTAATCGTACAGCGTGACAAGCTGGTCTAAGCCAAGTCGAGTTGCACATTGTGACATGTCATAATCTCATTACAAAAATCACAGTGTGTGTCAGGGGCTTTATGGAAAATGAAATCAGTCAAACTTGATTAAATGTTGTGCCTTTGGTCAAGCGTCAGCAATTCTGTACATTTTAGCTTCATAAAAACTGAAGCTTTGATTAATCCATCTAAAAAAGACAAACATGCTCTGTGGAGAGGCTGATCACATATTTTTCTCTGTGAAGAAAAATGTTCTATGAATAGAAGCAGCATGACTCAAAGTGTGCGTTTGATGCTTTTTTTTTAAACTTTCTCAGGTGATGTGGGACTGTGTTTGCATGCCAACACAGAGACTTTAACTTTTGCTGCTGTTCCGTTTGTTGACAATTATTATTCAAGCCTTAAGGCCTCCAATTAAAGTGTCAACAAAACTGTCATGAGCAGACCTCTTAGGAGACAGACACACACGTAAACGAGGAGGAGAAGCAAAAGTCTGGTACACAGTGAAGGATGTTGTTTCTAATTTTTTTTTTTTCTACTGTGAAGTCCAGCTCTAAAATAAGAACCACTCCAGAGCAATCCATGTTGTAGCAGTTTGTCAATATCACATTCATTGCTTTCTGCTGCTGTGCTTCAAAGAGTCCAACCCTGTTTTTGATATACAACTTCTATTTGGAGGTTTATCCAGTCCACCTTTGAATATGTGCTGTTTATGTCTCTGCCTCTGATCCTGTTCCCAGTCCTGTCTTCAAATCATCCGTCAGAGTAAGACCTCTCTCGTCTGTTTTTCAATGAGGACCTCCCTTTCTCTTTGACAGCTTCCTCTCAGTTTTAATCACACCCTTTCTGTCTGTCATCATTCCATCACATTTTATTATGGTTTGTGATCACAACTTGAGCGGTAGTCACTACTTTTGCTGCAGTTTGTTTTGGACAGACTGAGACAGCTGAATTATTCCAAATAACATTACGATGACACTTAAGTACATCATTTAACCAGTAACATTTATCGGAAATGTATAGGTCAGCATCTGTTTGTCTTTCCACCGGTCTGAGTGCCACTACTTAGAAGCCAAAGGTTCAGTTTTGTTCTTCAATTAATGTAAAATAATCAACAAGCATGTTTGGTGCATCCAAATACGCATCCAAGATAGCTGCCTTAACAAGATTGGTTTTGAAAAAAGAGAACATTAACCGGAATCCCCTGTGTAAGCAGTTCTTGATTAAAAAACAGATAAAAAGTTTTTGCCTTAAAACTGTCTTGTGTGAGGGGAAGAAAGAAATTGCCTGTCACGCTGCAGAGCAATGAGCTGAAAACATTAAACCTAATACAGGAAGTTGTAGAGGCATTAAGATGTGAATCAAATTAATTTCTTTTTGATCAAACAGAGCATGCTTAATATCTCCTGATGATAACAATGCTCTTAATGTCAGGTTGCCCTCCAGCACAGAGTTTATTAAAACATCAGCATACAAATCATGAACTGTTATCTTTTTTTTATTATACTGACTTCTCTGAAATCGAACAAAAGAATGTCATTTCCACGTGGAGCCGAAAGCAGCTCTCATGATTGTAATCACAAGCTCACTTTACCCCTGTGTGGAGCAGCTTACCATCAGAACTGATCCTTTTGGATGTCATGACGGTAATATCATTTCCACATGGTGCCTAACAAGTATAAATCAACTGTTGTTGAAGCTAAGTGTTTCCATGCATGGGGAAGGAAGGAAGGGGTTTTCAGGTAATGCAGCTATAAGACCAACTCCAGAACAGAAAGTCAGTACTCTCAGTAGCACCAAGCTCTAAAGAAACTGCTGTTAGTACCACAGGGCTACAGGAAGCTGCCTACAAGAAATCCACTTCCCACAAAGCAGTCAATAATACATTTCAAATGTATTTATTGCATCCTCAGCCAACTCAGGCCTTTCTGTGAGGAGTCTGCTTGTCCTCCCTGTGTTACCGTAGGTTTTCTTCAGGTACTGCGGCATTCTCCCACAGTCCAAACACATGCACGTACTATAGGTTAATTGTCAATTCTAAAGTGGTTTATATAATAAACATATCTGGTTTGGATTTATGGACGACTCATTTCTACAGAATGTGAGAGTGAATGGTTGCCTGTCTCTAAGTGTCAGCCCTGCGACTAATGATTGTACCCTGTTTAAGGCTCAAAGTTGCTGGGATAGGCTCCAGTCACACTGAAACCTAACAGGACTAAGCAAGAGAAAATGAATGAATGAATGTATTTATTGTTGTCCTGTGCTTTGTTTTTTACCTTTCGGGTGTGAAATAAACACAAGATAGAGGAGAAAATACAGCATATAGTTATATGCTTTCCCTGTGATATTTATCTTTATAAAACTGCAAACATGCATATTAAAAGCCAATAGTATTGAGCCGGGCAGAAAAAAAATGTGTTTGTAAAATCATGCTTTAAATTGGAATGCAGAATAAAATATCTGACAGAATGGGAACAATACAGGCTCTGGGAAGAATGTTACAGTTATAGACGTTTAAAGAGGGACAAACACAACATGAGTTCAGTGAGCATTGAAGGTCTAGAGACTGGTGTAATTGGGTGTTGAGATGGAAGAGAAAATGAAAATGACAAGACAGAGAGTTGTGTCTTTTGTACGTCTTACAGCGGCTATAGATGTACTTGTAAGTGGCATGTATCAGGACCACAGCGATGAGCGCGAACAAAATTACTGAAAATTAAGTGTACAAGATTGGCCACCAAAATCCAATCTGCTCACAGCCTCAGTCATTTTGTAAAGTTGACGATGCCTGGGAACTTGAGACAGTCCAATTAAAAATATTTGCATATTGCAGGACTTAAATTATTGTCACCCACTGGAGCATAAAATGGAGGTGCAACTCAGAAAGAGATAGTGATCTGGATTCACCAACCAGTAGATTTTTTATTGCCCCATATAATACATAGTCTACATACTGTCAGCTGCTGGATTTCTCATGCATGTTTCAGTAACAGTCCATACTATTTATTTTCATTTGTTGGAATATGACTGTTACGGTTTACCTGTTTAAAAAGATCTTAATATTTAATCTCTACTACTTCGCGCTTGGATTGAAGTGGTAAAATGCCCCATTACCAAGAATAAAAGCCATTTTCTTTGGCTTCTAGCAGTGAGCTTTCATTGTGCAGGGAGAATTCTTCTGTTATCAGTCTTACATTTTCCCCTATCTTTGCCTGAGGCATCTGTATGGTTTTTGGCCTTATGTCATGGAGCTACAACCAACAGGAGGTGTGCTGTGAGTAAAGGTATCTGTCAGGTGGAAGAAAGAGGTGAGGCCTTACAAGAAATGACTGCAGGCTGTGTGTTCAGACCACATAAAACATCTTCTGACTCTTTGTCTTGCTCTTTAAATCTTTGTTTTTCAGGAATGTACTGGCATCTCAGACCTAAAATTTCAATTTACGTTATACATATGAAGCGAATGATAGTTTCCAAAGATCACTTGATAGACATCTCTGCATGACATCATTTTATATACCAGAGAAGACAGACCTTTCTGAATAAACATTATGAAAACATAAATGTAGGTTGTCATTAAACTTTACCATTTACTGCCATCTGATGACATTTATATAGGCTAGTTGTTTTAAATGAGTTTAAGCTAACATTAAAACTAATTGAGGCGGAAAATATATATATATTTTTCCTATTGTGGACAATTGTCTTGAACACAGAAGAACATATATGTTTATCAAATATCTGTAAATGTGGCTGTAGTGCAACATTAGCACCCATAGCTGCTTTACTGTATTGTTACATCAGAGCTATTGTTGTAAATAGAGGCAGGTTTGAACCCTATAGCCTCCTGCACACAATAACTTATTTATGTGCACAGTGACTCATGGGCTGCTCAAGTTTGCCTTGCACTCAGCTTTACCTTTGAGGGAACAATAGGAGCACATAGTTCCTTAGATTCGGGCACCACTGCTATCAATTTCCTGTTTAAACATGTGCCATTTCTTTCAGCCAACCTTTTGTCATTACCTTGTAAAGAATTAGCATCAGAAAATATGAAGTAACATTTTACAGTGTGCCACAATTTCTATATTTTGTCAATAATGAGCCGTCCTTTCATAATCAAGACTAAATCACCTTCTAATATTATCACAGGTCAGACTCTCAGATGGTGACAGAGACAGATCTCCCAGGATGCCACAGCTCAAAGGGTCATCAGTATAAAACAAGACCTGGCACCGAGATGATGTAGACTGTCTCAAGACTTATTACAAACTGTCACTGAATGTGTGCCAGAACAATATTATTAACATATGAAAGACGAGCATTCACTTATATAAAGTGTGCATGAGCCAGAGATTATCTCAGCTTGGCACTGTTTACTCAGTGTAAAGGCTGCCAGGCTGGAGGAGAGAAAATCATGCCATTGCCATTTATATCTCTATAGAGAGAAGTAAAAATAGGTTTGGGTATACACACTATGAGCCATTATGTGGAATGAAGTATAGATCTAACTTAAAGAAAACGTTCTCTCTAAACAAATATGTCAAAATATTTTTTGTTTGAAACTGAAGATAATGCTTCAAAGAAATTACATTGATTTTTAATAAATCTGAAGCAGCCTATGCCGCAAGACTTGGATAGAGTGAATAGAGCATCTACACATAAAGATGTATTTTCATCAAACACACAAAATCTCTTTTACTGTTTCTGTGGATTTACTCTGTCTTGGTAATAAAATCTCTCAGCATATTACAAAGTTCAGAGACTCTATACCCCAGAGAGCGATTATTTCAAAATTTTATTATAATTGATTAGTAAGATTAGTTGTTGCAGCCCTTGTGCCCCGCCTCCTGCCCAAAGCTGCTGGGATAGGCTCCAGTCTACCTTGATTGGAAAGGATAAGAGATAGATGATGAATAAATAGTTAGTAGAAAAACAGGGACGATACCAATAGTAGCAATGTGTAATACAAAAATACTAGGCCCAATCCTAATTATGGGTGCCAAGGGGACAAATGAGTCCCAATACTCATTTGTCCCCATGATCCAAATGAGTATTGGGACACCTCGTCGCTCGTGAACCCTCAAAACAAAGTTTGAGGGGTAGAAGTGGGATTGTTGATTAAAATGAATCTTGTGATCTTGTCCGACAACGTTAAGTTTTTTTTTTTTTTGTGTAATACTGGATTGAATCATCTTGATACATTACACCATAAATGTAAATCCTATTCTCCGGCTTAATTTGTTCCACTAACAAGCTCAACCTGTCTTGTATCTATCTAGAAGTAGCTGGTAATTCACCTTAGCATGAGCAAACAAGATCCTTTTTGTAATCATACAGGTTTTAAATGTCAATATCCTATGCACTTTTGGGACATAAACATTATTAGTCCATGTATCTGGGATTTGTGGATGCCAGTTTGAGTATTTTCTATTACTCTTGGAGACCCATTAGGATGTTTGTCTACACTTCAGTTCACCCAATTATTTTACCTCTTTGTCTGATATTGTTAACGTGTGCACATTACTGAAATCACTTAGAAACCATGCCTTTGTGTTATTGTGAAAAAGCGAGCTGCAGCTCTAATCAGGCTCATTATATAACACTGGACTGCTTTTAATGAATAATCTTTGAGTGTCATCAAGAGAATTATTTTTTTGCTGTACGTTTAATCACGGGCTTTAAAGAGCGGATCGAGTCCTGCCTCCTAACTCAACCAAATAAAAAGGACAGCTCTATTTTTGAGGGGCGCCTTGTGGCTTATCAGGGGTGATACGCTGTCTTCACATCCCCTCAGGCCTGTAAAGAGAATGCATTAGTAATGAATCACTCGGCAACCGTTCCCAAGTGGACAACAATTTGTGTCCATCTCTATCTGCTAAACCCTCCACCAGGTTTTATGTAGGACCTGAGGGTTTTCTGGGATAGACCAACTCCCGAGAAAAAAAATGTAGCGTACCTCTCTTATGTTACGTTAGACAAGAATGAGAGTTGAATTCCACGTGTGTTAGACATGGAGTACACTCCTGCCCATCAGCATTATGGTAGTTTAACAGAGTCACATCTCGACTGACTGTGTTTTGCCTCTACAGTTGACCGATAGTGTCATTTTCTTCCCTGCCATTTCCCCCTTTCCTGATCCCTCTTGAGATAGTTTCACAGACACGAATACTCAGAAATATGGAAAAGACTTAGCACAGCTCACTCCTTTATTGAAGCTGTCATACTTCCTTTACTTTGAAATGAAAAGGCAGCGGCAAGAAGAAGAAGGAGTGTAGCCGGAAAAAGAATGAGGAGGTAAAAAATGTACAAGCGAGAGAAATGAATGGTTTGGCATTTATCATCATCCACTTGACACGCGGCAAAAGCGACAAGCGACGGTGATAAAAGAGACACAGAAAGTGATAAATGTGGCTGAAGTGTAAACTTTAATGGCCCCACCTTGGATGGGAGCAATTTGCCAATATTTAATTAACTGTAATGTGATCAATCAGAGTGTTAAAGGATGAAGCTGTTCCACCAGGGCTCGCTGCCAGCTGCATTTATCCTATAGCTCATTTAGCCTCAGGAATGCTCTGAGGAAATGCAGCAATCAACAAAAGTAGCTCAGGTTTGGGTGGAATCACATTGGCACAATGCTGACAGCGGAGGTATGTTTTTTTCTTGTAAATGGCTGGTACTTGTTTTTGTGTGAGGCCTGAAAATGGTGGTTCTTAGGCTGTCGTGGGACACCTCTCATGCATGTTTATGGGATTACTTACTTTACTCATATTGGTGCCAATTTCTTCCACCAATATCCTGTCTCAGGGGGTCTCATTCCCCGGTTTATCATCATAAACATTCTATAACTCTTTGCACAATGAGGTAACGAAGCAGGAAAAGCATTAGGTGACATGAAAACCAAAGAGCACACAGCAAATATGCATTAACAGTTGTGTGGCATAATAAAATACCAAATTCTTTTTTCGTGTGTGCACCTAATCTGCCATTGATTTCACAACACTCTCTAGCATAAATGGCTCTCAGCCATAATAGCACTGAACCATTTAGGACGAAGTGAGAAGGACAGGAATATCCCATAACAAAACCCACCTGAGAAAAGCTCCTTTTCTCAAGTGGAAAATATCACCGTTCCACTACTTTTAAAACTCCCCTCATACTCCATCAGATGTTCATGGACCCCTATTGAGTAATTGATAAATAATAATTCTTCAGGGCCGGGTCCCAGGGGCAGCAGTGTAAGCAGAGATGCCCAGACCTCTCCAGACGCCTCCTCCAGCTCTTCTGGGGGAATACTGAGGTGTTCCCAGGCCAGCCGAGGGACATAGTCTCTCCACTTAATACTAGGTCTTCTCCGGGGTCTCTTCCCAGTGGGACATGCCTCAAACTCCTCTCTGGGACGGTGTCCAGGTGGCATTCGGGACAGATGCCCAAGCCACCTCAGCTGACTCCACTCAATGTTGAGGAGCAATGGCTCTACTCAGAGTTTCTCCCGAGTAACTTCTCACCCTATCTTGAAGTGAGGGCCCAGCCACCCTGCGGAGGAATCTCTTTTTGGCTGCCTGTATCCAGGTTCCAGGTGTGACACTGGTGTATGAATGTGTGTGTGAATGGGTGAATGGAAGCTTAATGTAAAGTGCTTTGAGTGCCCAGTAGGAGTAAAAGTGTTGTATAAAATACATGTCATTTACCATCGTGCAATTAAAGGAGAAATTTACTGATTTAAAGGAAGTGGGAATTTTTTTGTATGTGCCATGATTCAGAAAATCTAATTTAGGTCAAGGGGTATGTATTGCATTAAATAGTTATAGTTATATTCATAAAATCCCAGATCCAGAGTAAGCATGTAACTTTCAAAGCATGTGTGATAACCTAGAAACCATCACTTTCCCAGGATAGAGCAGGAGTAGAATGGAAGCTAAGCAAATATTAAATATGTGACAGTTTCTATTTATTCATTTTTAGTTTTTTACAAAACACTAGCTATACATTTTAAAGTAATATTCCTTCAAAGTGCAGGAATCTTATATTTCTCAGTTTACTTTACTTAAACTCAATTCTGTGACTACCCACTGATTACTAACCAAACATAAATAAAGCAGAAAAAGTCAAATCTTAACACCTGCCTTTATTTCTGGTCTTCCTCTGGTGCTTCCTGTTCTGTTTGTGAAAAGCTCCTAAATCTTTCCAGAAAGACAGACACGATTAAGGTTAAGTGAAAATGAATAGAAAATGTATGACATTTTTTTTATCCCAACCTCAATTTTCTTCTTGACCTTTAGAACTCAGCAACAAAAATAAGAGTCCTCATGCTTTTTTTCAGGTAAGATCTCACTCTGTTAGAGCTGGACATGGACAGAAAGGTTAAAATCCTTTGATAACAATATTTTATATATGAATTGGCTAATAAAAGCTTGACTGATTAAATTAACTTGGTAATTGGATTGCTGCATGAGCAATACAATAAAGCTGCACTGGTTATAATGAAATTGTCTTCTTGAGATTTAGTTTTCATGCAGCTCTTCTTGTCAATGTGAGGGCTGAAGGTTTTAGTGCAGCCACACTGACAGGCAGAATTAGAAACTGGAACAATACAAGGAGGTTGTAAAGTGGAGCGAGACAGGAATTCGTTCATCACAGATTTATATATTTGAAGAAATACAAGCAAAGTAAACAAACCAGTATGCAGAGGCATCTGTTGTCTTGGGTCTCCAAATACATGTTAGCCGCCACAGTGTTGAGATATTAATGATGGATTTGACTTTTCATTTTGTGTGTATGTATGACTAACTTGATGAACCAATCTCCTTCATGGATTACTATGGCTACATATCCCATTTCCTCTCATAATTTTACATTCAATTTTTAGTTGACACCTTTTGTCTGTTGATTCTATTTTCTAATATTTCTATTTGCATGTGTTATCACAAAAATTACAAATCATTAAGGATAAAAATGTCTTTTTATCAGAAATTTAGAATTCATTCACTGCCTCGCACATTCTCCTTTCTTTTCAGTACAGTCAATTTGAGCATACTTTGAAATAATGAGTATTAATCTCAGGAATGACATATTCAGGAATGTTAATTTTAGTGTCTAGGAATGTTAGTTTTAGTGTGTAATAGAAAAGAAAGAAGAGAGTTTTACTTAAGTGAGATATACTTGCTGTTTGAGTATGCAAATGCTCGACATTACTGTGCATATCCACACATGGGCTTGACATTTCCTTGGTGCCTGGACTGCTAGGATCGGGGATGTGTTGGTACAATTGGAATAGCTTCAAAGAAAGACTGACAGAGCAGGTCACATTTATATCCCTTTGCATAATGTAGCATTGCACAGTGATGGTCACAAAGAAAATATCAGTGTGAAATTGCAATGTTTACTGGTAATGAAAGTTCCAACCCAAAAGCAATCCTTTAGTGTTGTACATGATGTGAATGTATATCTGTGCTTTGCTTTCTCGAAAGGCAAATAAGTAACAGGTATTGTAGCTGGTTTTACAGGTGCCAGGTTAGAGTATTGAACAGTCAGCAGAGATTTGACGGAGGGCAAGGCAATAAAAAAAATGTAATCTCCAGATCTAAAAGTAATTGCATTACCATTAACAAATCAAATTTCCTAGCTATAACAAGAACCTATTACCTCAAGAGATGTCATAAATGATATTGTCATTTCAAGATGTTGACGTTGCAGAAGATATGGATGCCAACTTGTTTTTGTAAGATAGCCTTATTAGATTACAAATAAAGATTGCAAAAATGTCAGTCATGTAAAATGTGTCAAAAATGTATGTTGTGCTTTTCATTTTTAATGCAAAGTCCCTATTGTAACTGTGGAGTATTTCATATGGTTGTGACTTCCTTTTAGTACAAATTATTTTGTGCTTCTTGGGAACTTTGTGGTCTTTCAATGCCAGTCGACCCCTGATACCTTGGGTCATGATAGCTCTCTGCTGCTGATTTACACTGTTGACCGGGGCACTTTTAGTCCAACCTTCTGTGGGATTTGCTATCACTCTCTCAACCTAATGACCCCATAACCTGTTCACCAACACACATATGCACACAGGGAGACACACAGCACTTGGGCTCAAAAAAAGATTCATCAGCACTGATTTATTCCCAGTAGGAGTACGTGTTAATTACAGCGGGCCGATCGATAACTCCCACTAAACGATGGCTCTAAGGCATGTGTGGAGCTGTGTGGCTGTGTATGCAGGCCCTTGGTTGTAGTAAGTACTGTGTTTGCACCTGCATGATGGATGGTGTGACTCCTTTGGCCATCAGGAGTGTTTTACAGGCTGTGAGTGCTCGTCTCTGACCGCGTGACAGGAGCTGAGCCAGCAGCTGTGGACCCAGACACAGCTGGACCTATGGCTCTGAGAGGGGTCAGTAGAGGTCCTGCAGCACTCATCATAAAAACATTTCCATTTGGAGTTCTGTCTAAAAAGTCCTGGGCAAACTGCAGGTCAGAGTACTTGTATGTTGTTGAATGTCATTTATTAAAATCATTTTTCTTCTTGTAGGGCAACTTTGTAATTGCAGGGTAACATCTCATTATGAAAGTACTTAATTAAAGTGATTTAACTGTATGTATTATTGTGCTTTAATGGTAAAAACTTTAGAAGGCGGTGACAGAACTTTTAACTGAAGGAATTGTAATAGCATGCAGATGGCCCTTTCCCAAAAATGCTAATGATAAAACAGAAATAATGCTGTTCCTGCTTTGCCATTTGCTTGAAGAATAAAACCAGTGCTTTTCCTTTCATTGAATTGACTCCAGCATAATGTATTTTCTTTTTCTTTCGTGAGTAATGATTAGCTGTAAGATGCACACTCAAAACAAGACCCCCAATGTAAAGAATTGATGAAATACTGGCAGAAGATAACCAATATTGTTTTGTGGGTGGCTAAAGATGTGGAACGGAGGGGATTTAGAACTGTGTGAGAATGAATCTAATGCATCTATCTGCCAGCCATTGGGTTGGTTACAGTGGTTGCATCAGCAAGTGATATTATATATTATCTATATTTATTTCCCAAGAAATGATGATACATTTTGAAACCCTAAGGTTTGATTTGGAAATTGTAATTCTTATTTCAGTGTCCATATTACAGTTCATCCATTTTTCACCCATTCAGCCCAACCATTTGCAACAGACGCTGGTCCAAATAAACTCTTAGATGCTGTTAAAATGTTAAATTTACATTAGTTGTTCTAAAGTTGTCCTGCCTTAGCAAATTGCCCCAACCAAAATGCCCAATAATTGTAAAAGATGGCCACTTTTGTTGTGGGAAACATTACCAGCTTTTTCAATTACAGACAATCAAAAGCACTTACTGTTAGCACCCTGTGATTTTCAGAGGATCACACTTTATGTTTGATTAAAGAGAAAAGTCAATGCTCGATAAACACCCACAGAGCAGTATTATTACACATTATTTTGGTTAAGTGCTCCCTTTTTGACATGATGGAAATGTTTAAAGATTGGACCGCTTACAAAGACTTGGAAAGTGCCCACTGTGGATGCTGTGGATGCTGTGGATGGAGAAACATGTGTATGAAGCCAGGAGGGAGAGGATAAGAACAATAAGGCTAAGAAGAATAAACGCTTGCCTGGGGAGAGCTGTTAGGAATTTGGGCAATTTTCTGCATGAAAAGCATGATTTAGCCGCAGACAAATTTGTGTTAGACGCTATAGTAATTAGAATCTGGGGATGTGATTATAAAAGGCCGTCAGTGTGAGCGATGACAGGCTTTTTAATGCTGTGAGCGAGATAAAAAGAATACAAACAGAGCAACAAAAAGAAAATTAAGTAAACACATTAGCAGCATATTAAACTTTTAATTACTATTTAAATACTTGGGTTATAATGGCAAAATGTTTTAGTTAGATGCTATTATTTTTGATTTATCAGAGTAATGAATGAAGAGCTTAGCAGAAAGTTTTTCTCAAAGAAGTTTACTAAGAAACAAAAAAAATGAACATAGTGAAACCATTTTGATTGTAAAAAATATATATAAAAATAAGGATGATGTGAGCAAACAATGCTTTAAATTTGACTTACACACTTTGGAAAGACCAAACAAAAGAAAGTAGGAAATCCCTGGATTTTAAGGCACAAGATGTTCAGATTATTTTCACGTTTGTGTCTTTGAAGGAATGCGCACATGTGAGTGTGCCATAAGTCGACAAATTTCTACATCAAAGAAAAGGCTTTCAGCTTTACTGCCTTTCACTGTGGATTCTGTCAGAGATTGAACCAAAGCTATTGTACTAAGGGTGACTTGGGCCTCTGCGGACTGTTGATCACAGAATCATACCACCGCACAGAAAGGTGTTTTTTTCAATAGTGTCTCTACCTTATGTCAAATGGCCACCTAACACCACAAACCCTTTGTAATACAAGTTAGTTTTTACAGCTCTAAAGGCTGTTAAATACCCATGTTTTTTATTTTCTTAATTTACTCATTTACCTTAAATAAAAAATGTGGCTGAGCGTGAAAGTATGGAAAGCAGATTATACACCATCAAAATGTAAGCCTTAAATAGGATTATGTTCCTGTTTATTGTTTTATACAATAGCAGTGTGTTCTTTTATTGTTTGACCTGTTTAAGGCTGCACTCCACTTGAATATCTCCGCTGAACTGCATTTGCTCACTGCACAGATGTTTACGATTACTGTTCATCGTGTGTAAGTCGCTAAACATCAAGAGCCAATCAGAGGAATTCAGAAACGAAATGCTGTTTTTGGCAAATGCTGTTGTCCAATAACTTCAGTTGTAAGGCAAATAAAAACACAGTGAATATGTGTATTTGTGGGCAGCTTAGACTGAGCCATTAAAAATACAAAATGAGACAAAAGTGGAAAGCCACATTCATTTGAACACGCTTTTACTTTTCTTAATGCAGATTATAACACAATATCAAACCTCAACTCAACAGCATCGTCACATGTTGCTGTTGTTTCCGAGTTATATTTTTAAAAGTTCGAACATCTCCATTATTTTCCAGTAATAAAGTTCACAGTTACTTCACTAGCCACTGGCTTTATAAGCTATAATGGATATATTTTTTATGTAATGTTTTCTATTGTATCAGTGTCATTTTTGTGTGTCTTGGGCCACCATTGATGTGGACTTTGTAAAAGGCTGTCTGTCTCGAGACAAACATATTCTGGTTTATTTTGGGATAAATAAAGCTTAAAACTATTTGATTAGTCTGAATGAAATATTGTGTGCTAACTGCTTACGAAAGCTGCGATGCTATGGCAAACTTTCGGCAGTAATGCTTTTCAAATGCAAAATATAACTTTCAAAACATGATCTTTCAGCTTTTGTGACTATTTATTTGTAGTAGTCCATTGTCTTACATCTTCTGCCACAATTGATTCAAAGTAATAATTCCATAATAACAACTTTTCAAAAAAAAGTGTAAATACCTTTCCGCTGCATAAGCATAACGCTTACCCTGTTAGCATGCTAATTGTTTGTTGTTAAGTGTCTGCTTAATTAAGTGCTGGTTGCAGTTGAACTCTTCTAACAATGCTCTGCTAATTGCCATTGTTAACTCTGCCATATGTAGGTGCCACTGAGGTTCAACAATTTATATAAAAAAAAATACTGTGCAATTTACTGTAGCATGATAAGTGAGAACAATGTGGATGTTTGAATGCATATTTGATTTTTTCAGCTGCTTACTTTGAATTATTACCGCTGCCACATGTTCAAAGAAAGTGCAAAAGCCTCATTTGCAAGTATTAAATTCAAATATACAGACATTGCTTGTTTGTCAGCTGTATCAAAGTTCATTTACAAGGATGATTGTAGAATGTAAAATGTCTAAATTGTGTTTGTGCCTTCTTGATCATTTTTAATCCGCTGTAATGACTGCTCAGAAAAAGCCTTGTCAGATTTATGAGGCTTTTTTCTGGCTTGTAAAAATAAGTATGAAATCCACAATGAAAGTCTGAAGAAAGACTTACATTAAAAGGGGAAGTGCAAAATAAGTTAATAAAATTTCATCCTGGTTTTGTCACCGTCAAATATTTTCAGAAGTCCATTTGTGTTTTTTTTTTATTCCCTAAATTTAATACCTTTGCAAGTCTTGAATCATAAATGGTTTATGATTGCTAATGTAAGAACTTACATAAAGGTAACAATAACTTAACACTTAAGGTTCTTTTCTTCTGTCTTCAGTTCACACTAACTGTACGAACTGTATACAGGCACAAAGGAGCTGCATCATCTGGCTGCAGTACTCATGAAAATACAGTTTAACACAGAGCAGAGTCAAGATGTGGGCAGTAAACACAGGGTGAGATGCCCAGGCTAGAAGGCACAGTTTTATGGCTTATATCTCACCAACGCAGTTCAGCGTTTAGGACCATAACACAGCTATATTTGAAAACAGCAGGCCATATCAGATTTTTTAAGTTATATTATGTTACACTCAATGGGAATTTGTATTTATTTTATTTTTTTACATAAACCATAGTGGTGGATGGCAGCAGTCTTTTCTCAGTGGAGTCTGCATGTCCCCCCTCCAGGTCCTCTGGCTTTTTATCCATTGTCCAAAGACATGCACGAATTGGTGATGTTAAATGTTAAATTAAATTTAAGTGTGAATGGTTGTCTCTCAGTGTCTGTCTTGAACTGGCCAAGGAACACTCTGCTCACATGCCCGAAACAGCCAGGTCCCAGCAGCCGTTTTGACTTGCGCTGATTTAACCTCACTACTATATAGACTTAAATGTCGGTCTGAGCTGACCAAGTAAAGGAACATAATTCTGATCTGCAAACAAAAGAGATCTGATCTCACTGAATAAAATCTGATCATTACCACTTTTTGCTATGTGCCACTAGCCTTACACAGTGTCCTAGTAAATTAAGTGACTAACTTATTCAAAGACATGTCTGTGCAACTTCAAAGTGTACTGTACTGAGAGATGAAGAGAGAAGAGGAGTGCTGTCACAGATACAGACGCTAGGAGAGATAACAGTGGCACCTAATAGCTCTCTCATTGTTCTTAATGATACATGGTGATGATACATTAGCAACAATGACATGTCTCATTGTAGTCTGAGAGCCTCTGCCTGTGTCACAGCCGTACAAGACAGGATGTGAAATTGGGGTCTCAGAGCGGGATGTTTTATTAAGCAGTTGGATATTGCCATGGTGGTTAAGATAGGTTATTTGATTTGCACTGTTCCTTTCATTTACTCTGTTTGATTTGCGATAAGTGACTTTTCCTCAGAAAGAAATTGCTGGTAATTTCACAGTTTGTGCCTGTTTCTGTCCCTCCCTGTGCCCCTCTTTAGAGAACGCTTGAGCCTTATGTGTTACATTAAAGGAGCTCCTGTGGGCTGCCTCAAGAGATTATTGCTGTGAACTCACAAATGAATTGATCTATGATACAAATGGACTCATGATAGTAATGCCATGCTAAGTGGCTGCTGCTTAATTTCATATTGATAAATGAAGTGTCTCAGCCAGTACTCAGAACAATGCTTCCTAATTAGAGCTACACTAATTGCAGACACATTGATTGGTTACTTTAAAGATCTAACAAAGATCTTGTTGAATCAGTTCAAGACATTTCTCGTTTTAGATGAAGTCTGTGGGGTTGTTGGTGGCAACTAGTGCTGGGGTTGCACAGTGAAATTACAAGAACGGAGCTTGGTTGATCCAGTATTGGATTTGTCCATCCTGGGCCACTGTAGGTATGGCACTCTGATTTGGAGTTTACCACTATATTCATTTATTGTTCTTGAAATATGTTAAATATAACTTGCACATGGACATGGACATGCTGCACAGACAAAAACATTATTACAGAATATTGAATGGATGTTTGAATGCAGATTAAGAAAGAATGTTTGTTTTCAACAAAGAACACACAAAATCTAAAAAAATGTATCCATTAAGCATTCATGGTAACATAATTACAAACATTATGTTCAATTTCTGCTAATTTATTTTCCTAAATCCGATACACTGCACATTTAATGACATTATGCTAACAGCAGGGCACCCAAGATGTGAAACAGAATCATGTTGTTGCTGACAGCACAGGCAAGAAACGAGTGGGAAAGGTGCATGATGTTAGAGGAATGTTAATAAGGACTAAATGTATGCAACTCTATTGACCCTTGTAGGACATTAGGGTTCTGACAGAAATGAAAAGAGCAGCTGAATGTAACTGGCATCTGATCATAGCCTGATCTGTAAATAAACTAAATGTAGGTAAACAGATGAATTAAAAAGATGAAGCTTAAAATGAAGGTCAGTCTTCACATGGTCAGCAAATGTAGAGTAATAGATGGTTTAAAGGCATCAATGCATTTGTTAAATTTTGTTGAAAGATTGCAGACTAAGTGATGAAAAAAAAAGGTTTAAACAAATGCTATATTTTTGTGTTATCATAATTAGAGCCACATTTAACACAGCGTAATGCTCCGCTCACTGATGATGTAGATTAGAGCTAGAGTCTTTTTGCAGACCTACCTTTTCACAAAGGTTTGTGAAACCAGAGTTTTGAGTTCTGCTAGAGTTTTTTTTATTTATTATTAATTATATTATTTTGAAAACATGTCCAGGATGTATATAATTATATACATATATATATATATTGTATATATATTCTCTGGGAAATAGTTCGGATAGGTTTAGATGGTGTACTGTATTACTTAACAATTAAAAGACATTTGAATTCTTCTTTTTTGCAAAAAGGACTCAACCTTGACTGCTCAAATGACCTGTAATATTTATATTTGTGTAAAAGTAACATTTAGTATTTTTCATTTTTATTTTTTTTTACAATTCCAACAGCATTGACCTTTTCAAATGTATGTTCTAAGATATTTTCTGACGAATGACAGAGATGCACCTTTTGTAGCTTGTGTTTCATCTTTCAGGGAGTGCAGCTGAGATCATCGGTGTGATCAAGTTTAATAAAATAGAGTTAGCGAAGGTCAGCCGTGGTGCTAGGTTTCTCAGTGCGCTCTAATGTAATAAGAGGCCAGCCACAGTGTGAGATTAAACTGTAATCCACCTGCATCTCTCTGATTTGTTTGCACCACCATCCTCAGTGCGTCCCATCCCTCTTTGTTAAGTCAATCTATTAAGTTCAACCCTCAGTCTCTATTTCAAACCTCAACCTCGAGTTGTGGGGAATCAGCCGACTCCTCTCATGCCCCATTCTTTTTTAAGTGTACATTTACAGCTATACAGTAGGTAATAGTCCAGAAGACAAATCTATTCACCCTGCAAGTCTGAATATTTTAGGTATTCATACGCTGTAGCAGTTACCTGACCTTACCTCTTGTTCACACTTAAGGGACTGACTCTGTCTCCCCACTTCGCACTAAACTCAACTTTACCTTTACTATCAACACACATATGTCCTTTGAGGAGTGCTTCTTGCTCTTCAACTGTCCTCACATTGAGACAGAGGCACTTCTCTCAGTGTGTCAAAATCAAAGCTGAACACAGTGCTTCCAAAGCAGACTTTTATAACACTTAAAAACCATTCCTCTGAAGGCTTTGGACAGGCATGTGATGAGGTAAGGTGCAGGTGGTTTGGTGGAGGTGTGTGCTAGTCACTTTTGAAGATGAGATTTGTGCATTATTTTGAAGTTAACACGTTTATAAAAATCTACAGGAAATGACTTCAATAAATCGAATTAGCATTTAATCAAGAAGCCCGAGTATAAACAGACTGCAAATACATCAAAAGCAAGAAGATAAAGCTTTAATGTTTTAATATCCATTCATCAACCAACAAATGAAAAGAAAAGATAAAATAACAATCTTAGTTTAATTAAAATACCTACCGTCTTTTTATAACAAAAAAGAAACGAGAAGGCTTTACCTTACAATATTCCTCTTAAAGTATGTCACCCAAGCAATTAGGAGATTGAACAAGTCAGTAAATTTAAAACTAATAATGTCTGAACAGGACCCGTCACCAATACAATCTCCAACTTACTTTAGCCTTATAGTTTTAGTTGAGGAAAAGCGTCCCATGAGGGTCCATGTTTTTACTTGCCCTGTGGGAGGAATATATCTCCATAATAAAGTTTAATAACAGATTTACCCGTTTGAAGTAAGCCAATGTATTCCACACCGAAAGAGCATGCGCTAATTATTATGAAAATATGTTCTCCATAGAAACATCTGGATGAAATGTTTTTGCACAAGGGATACCAGGATCTATATTTTTTAAATAAATGCTATTATAAAAAGATTTTCCAATCAGAGAATTGTTGTTAACTTTAAGATATACACACTTTTTGTGTAAATGCACAAATGGTAGTTTATCATTTTAATTTGATCAATGACAAACTTGGCTATGTCTGACATTGACCTCCATTATTAGTCGAGTCTTGTTTAAACAACTAAAATGTGTTGCGGTACTTTGTTATGCCATGGCTGTCAACCATACAATGTCAACTATTTTGAAATAGTTTAATCAGTTCATTTAAACACACAGTTTCTACCACAGCCTGATACTCAATACTGATAGCCTCAACCCTTTTTCCCCACTCTGCGACTTTCCAAATACTTACTGTTTGTTTGTTTGCACTTGTCTGTTCAGCTCTTTGCAGAATTCCTTGCATCGCTGACAAACACATACCCCTGTGTATTTTGCGAGAACAACAGAGTGAGAGAAATAAAAACTTCTCCACAGATGTGCTTGCTTGTGTAACAACCTGAATTTGCATGCCCCCCTTCCTCCTCTCTGCCGACATCTGTCACACTCACTCAAAAAATGAAAAAATCCAACCTGTGATAGCAATAAATCTCACCCTGACAGGTACAGCTGATATGCATTGTCACACGGCTTTAATCCCCATCTTTCTTCAGGGATTTTCCTCGCTTGTACTTGTGTTTATGTGTGTCATTTGCCTGCAGCGTGCAAGTCGGGATCATTCATGTTTCTATGAGCCTGGCCTTGTCAAAGTGGACATTACCCACATGCCAAACTCTGGCATATTCTGTGTCACTCCTTGCTGACACAGTGACATTTAACGCTCTGCTGCCGCCTCAGTGGTGCTCTTGTCACCGTGACAGCGGACTTACAGATCTCAAGAAAATCCCCTGTGCAGTATCAATTCTCTCAGGCAAAATGGAAGATAAGAGATAAAAATTGATAACGTTGGATAAGTCATCTGCTGACATTGCTCTGACAGCTTAGACAGAATATGTACTTTATGCACAGGCTCAGGTGTTAGAGAGGTCATCCTATAACTGTAAGGTTGATTCCTGCTTGAGCCCCACTCTTCCCAGACGCTGCTTTTGTTGTGTACTTGTGTAAAAGAATTCACCCACTTTGCCTCCAGAGCCACAGCACTGGTGTGTGAGTGTGTGAGTGTGTGAGTGTGTTTGGTGGTTCTTGGAGAGGCTGTAGGAGCAAAATGGCTGACACGTCACTTTCAGTCTGCACCAGGGGCAGCTGTGGCAACAGATGCAGCTTACCACCACCAGTGTGTGACTGTGGAGTGAGCACTTTGAGTCCCTTGGTCCCTTGGGAGAAAAGCTTTTTAAGCTTATAAAGCGTATTATTATTATAATATCTCAATCTTTTGTAGAAATTGATTTAGTTTTGATGTAGCCATATTATATTTTAATGTAGCTGTATCATTTCTCTGTTTCTCCCTCCTCTCTTTCAAGACTGCACTTACTAACACCATCAGAACCTGAGACTAAGGCAAAATTGAGACTAACCCATACATGCATTAGCTACAGCCTGCTGTGCAGAATGAGCCGCAGTTGCCTCTGTAAGCCTGTTAGAAGGTTTGGGATCAAAACTATTGCTGTTTTAGCGGATTTGGCGTAATGCGTGTGCGTGCTATTTTACCTGGTTCTCATATCTGGTTGTGCCACCATAAGTAAACTAAGCAACTAGCGGCAAAGTTGAAAATGAATCCTGCGAACACAAGAAAGAGACAGGCCTCAAGGGCTTGTACAAGCGTGTGCACGCATGAAACTGGATGCAGTACCGCTAACGCCAGAGGTGGCACACTAGAACAAAATCTTCGGATCAAATAAAAAAACAAAAAAAAAAGCTATCTGCTACACCTTATGTACTACAGTATGTCCATGTTTAAATAATCAACACTGCCGCCTCAGCTTTAGTCAAATAAAAGAAAAAGATTCACACAAAGAGCACACATAAAATATGGTAAAACATGGACAAGTCAAGATACTGAAGTGAATAGGCACGAGATCTAAATCCAAATTGGCTGGTGGCAAAACACTCTCAGAAATTGATTGAAAATTACAATGACCATTGTGCATACACTGGCTCATGATTTACGCCCCTATTATTTCATTTTGTCCACAAGAAAGATGGATTTCAAGCCTATAAATTTGATAGCGTATAGCCTCTGTAATGATGCATTGAAATGCACAAGGCCTTTCTCATACTTATTTTCAATACTGATCATACATCAAGAGTCCAAAGAGCGTGCAGCAGAGATTCTATCCACTGTCTATCATCTGCTGTAGGCTGAGAATAATGCATTATTAATCGCCTCTTGACACATAGGGTGTTGTTGTCATAAATACTTTAGAGATTGGCTTTAATGAATCAATGTTCAAGCACTGTGTATTAATATTAATAGACTGCAGCGTGTTTCTATGAAAGTGTTGCATGTTTATCATACTGTATTTTTCATTAAAGAGTCTTTAAATTTTTATTACTTTAAAACCTTGGTACTGTAAGGAACAATTCCCTATTTGTCTTGAAAGGATTATCACAACGTAAAATCAGTTTCGTCCACGCTATCTTTCTGGGCTTCACGCTTCAGAGAATCCGGACCTGCTCAGGACTGGGAGTCCCGACTCATGAGCACCTCACACACAGTATGCCTCCTTATACGTAGCACTTCACCTCCTGAAACCTATTGGCGACAGAGAGGAAAAACCAGTCCTTCTCCTTGATGTTGGTGAGCTTCAGCCACAGATGCCTCTCCGTAGTAACCAAAGTAGCAATGGAGCGGCCGTCTGCTTGGTTGCACAGAAGGAGAGGTGTGTCACGTGCTTTTGTAACATCCAGGTGCGCTCACACCCAGGTGTGGGTGATCAGGTTCCCCATAGCGTATTGCTACGCAGCATCAAGGGTAGCTTTTGAAAGGGAACTCCAGGCACTGATTAAGAAATACATTGTTTGTTACTGTTTTGACGTTGAGGCTATGATATTAGGTTTTTTTACATTGTGCCGGTTGATACCTCAAAGTAAAATTTTTGTGTAATAAAACTAAAACATAGTGCTCATTTAATGTTTAATTACATAAACACAAATAAATTAAGTCTTTATCACCATATGCAGTAGTTAAAAACCCAAAGCATTAGGCAGATAAAGTATCAATATACTTTTTTAATTGGTCAGTACAGTCATTACAGCCTTAAGTGGCCAATTAGGACTAGACTCAATCTGATATGACGATACTTTATGTGACATTAGCTCTGTGGTTGAGTGGCCCATTCCTATTGGCTCAGCTTTAGCTATGGCTGTGTCCAGAAGAGCTGACAGCATCTATTCTGCAGCTAATGTGGCGTACTGAGGAGCTGCAGTAAAGATAATGTGAGCCTTGTAAAAGTACTAAAGGTAATTAGTGCCCTGGCAGAGGCATAGCAGTAAGGTGTGAGTAACAAAGGAGATTTTAATTAGTTGTCTGGACTAACTTAGCATACTTAGATGAGATCTGAGCTGAGGGAAATTATAGTTTACATGTAAGTAGTCATCTAAAATATTACTATAGTAACCGGAGCAAGTATTTTATGAAAAGTCCAGTCAGGTTCACAGATAAATGGATCCAAAAACCAGGCTGCGCAGTTATTAGATCTAGAATAAAAGAGTCTGTAGTGACCCTGTGAGAACGAGAGACGTATTGGAGAAGATTAATGACAAAAACGTAACTATTCAAATGCAGGTACTGAGTTAAAGAACACTTGAAATATAACGCTTTCCAAAACTTCTAAAAAGCGTTTTACATTTACACAAAAAATACAGAGTTTGGCCAAGTGGCAGGCTATTGAGGGGTTTGTAGGAGATGAGCAGAAGTAGATGCGGTGTTGAATATGGAGCCAGTGGAGCTGTTGGAGGACAGGGGTGATATGGTCTCTGGAGGGGGTGTGGGAGCCGGGCAGCACAGCTTTGAACATATTGGAGTTTTTGTAGGTCAGTAAGAGGAAGGCCGCAGAGGAGGCTATTGCAGTAGTCTAGTCTGGAGGAGATGAAGGCATGTGAATATGTAGAGAGTGGGACGGAGGCGGGCACTGTTGCAGAGATTTAGTTTAAACTAAATGAGTGGATGCAAATACATCACCTCTAAACAACAGTTTAACGCTCTGAGGAAAGGCCATCTTTTTTTTGCCTGTTTATTACAGCAGCAGTATTTTGAGTATTTTGAGGAAGAGGAAGCTAACTTTTCCTCCAGAGGGTTTTCAGGGAATGATCCAGCTGGTTTCTTCTAACAAGCGTCAGAACAGAGGAAGCACAGGCTGAAGAGTTAGAAGTGCTTTTTTCTGAATACAGCCTCATGAAAAGTGTTGGCATACTGCAATAAAAGCTTTACAATATTGAAACAAAAATTAATCCTCCATACATTTAAACAAGAAATTGTCATCAAATGTGTTGATTGGATATTTTCCAAGTAGAAGAGATTATTCCTGAGCTATTTGTCTATATATCCCTGGGTCATTATTCTGAGCATATCACTGGAATTTAGATTGTGACATCAATTGATTGAAAAATCAAAGGTCAGTTGTTTTGACATTATTAATGCTATGTTCATGACATCACAAAAAGATTAAATGTTTGCTTTTATAGTTACACATATACTGTATTATTCCTCTCTTTGGCTAATGCGACCAAAAGAATAACTGATATGATAAAACTAAAATTGGTGTGGTTTGTTTTTGGGTTTGTTCCTGAAGCGTCCTTCACGTCCATACTGTGAATACGGTGGCTCTGCAGGGACATACTGCTGTAGTCTATAAACAAACCCAGTGGAAAAATGTCACTTCATAACAATACCAAAAATAAATGTATTGTATGATTGTATGATGATGCAAGACTTTGTTCAAACTAGAAACAGGCACTTTTTCAGCAGTGCTACATTTGTCTGCTCTGAGCAGTTGTAGGAATAAGAACAGGAAATAGCCAAACTTTAACCTTGTTCTAGAGCTTTGTATTTGTCTAATGTATAATATTTACAAAAAAAAAAAAAGATTTTCAAAGAGTGCTGTTTTGAAGCAGAAACACAATAATGAAGTATAGTTTTATTTTTTTATTTAAGAAATTGTCCTTGTGAATGAAACTATTGGAAGAAAACAATTGTCATTGAAAAGCATTACACAGTCTACCTACTTCAGTAGATGAGTATAAACTGCAACTTTTGACAAAGCCTACAAACAATACTTCTAGTTATTTATGTGCTTTATTCTTTTTCGTCTGAGGCAGACCATTCAATCCTGTCAATATTGGTTTTATTGCTGCAGAAATGAGGAGCTGTTACTTGGTGATAAAGGATGAGTCTTGTTATGGGAAGGCTGTTAACGCGAGAGCCGGACCGTACATCAGGACAGTAAAGTCGTATAACGTAAATGGACTGTCTTTTGTTGTCATATGTGGTTAAATAAGGCACTGAAATACAACGTTAGAATAGAAATCCAATACTGGCTGTTTCTAGCAAGGTGAATTGAAATTGGAAGAGAAGAAGGGCATATGAAGGAACGGAGAAAGGCAGCAGAAGCATGGACAAATGGCACAGATGACAGACACTTAATAAGAAGCTGAATTTGAGAAATGGCAGTGTGTAAGCGACAGGAACAAATGAGAAAAGGAATAAATGATAGGAGGAATAAAGCTGTTCGCTAGTACAGATTGACAGCCAATCTGAGTCTGTCTTAGGGGGTTCAAGGGAGAGACCATGCAGAATAAGAAGCACAGGGCCAGGCACAGGTCAAAAAATCCTAGCTGTGTTTAGTGGTTTTATTATTATGTTCTTCTCACTTCTTATTCTGTCTTCTCCAGAACACACACAGCTGTAAACAAATACTCAAAGACAACACAAGCTCAACTCCACAGGGTACGCAGTGTTTATGATAGTTACTCATATAATCTCCTACCTTTTCTTCCCAATTGCTCTCACACACCAACCCCCACACACATTCTGTTGGCAGAGCTGCCCTACCTTCATGCTCTCAGGGCCCTGGCCCAATTTGAACAGTATCAGTGAGCGATGGTGGCCCACTGCTGCCAGAAGACCTGGCTGGAAAAAAGTCGAATCATTTTTCAAAGCCTGAAAACTTCTCTCCAATGAGAGCAGAGAAAAAAGAAAAGCATTGTTCCTCTAAGCATTCTAGTTTGTTTACAGGGAAACAAAAGGTGTCTGACTACTACAAACACTCAAAAAGGATCTTGCCTAAGCTTTAATCAGGTGAATTATGTACTCTAAAGATGTAAATTATCAGGCTGCCTTTTTAATGTCTTTTATAATTTAGCATTGGGTGGTACATTTTTCTATAGCTGGTTTGGGGCATAGGTTTAAAACATTTATTTTTTGAAACCTTTATAGGAAAACATAAATAAACACCATGAAAACATCTGTGTCAAATGATCAGAGAATATGCAATAGACCTTTTGCACTTTTAACCGGGAGTTAGCTGACAAAACAAACACTTCAGGTTACCACAGTAGTAGCTAACAATTTCTCCTCCCAATGAGATCTGCATAATCACAAGAAATAACAAACATGTTAGATTACAATACTTATATTACATTATTACATCTGTTTATAACGTGATCGCTTAGTTTTAAGCAATATATAGTAAAAAAAAAAGGGAAAGTGCTGCAACCATTGCAAGAAGAATATTCAACACCAAGCCAAACTATCATTCGAGTACATTTGTTACTATGAATGCAAATATGAATGATATTGAGGTCAGGAGACTGAGATGGCCAGTCCTTCACTTTATGCTGCTGTAGCCTATGACAGGTCGACTTGGCCTTGTTGGAACGTCCAAGTACATCCCATGCACAGCTTCTGGGCTGAGTGTAAATTTTCCTCCAGTATTTTCTGATAACATGCTGCATTCTTGCCATCAATTTTGACCAAGTTTCCCGTGACTTTGTAGCTCACACATTCTTAAAACATCAGTGATCCACCTCCGTGTTTCACAGAAGTGATAGTGTACTTTTCATCATAGGCCTTATTGACTCCTCTCCAAATGTAATGTTTATGGTTGTGACCAAAAAGTAAAATTTTGGTCTCATCACTCCAAATGACTTTGTTCCATATGTTTTGAGGCTTGTGACGTATTGTAAGCGGGATGTTTTGTGACATTTTTTAGTAATGGCTTTCTTCTGGCAACTCCACCATGCAGCCCTTTTTTCCTTTAAGTGCCTCCTTATTGTGCATCTTTAAACAGCCACACCACCTTTTTTTTTCATAGAGTCCTGTATTTCAGCTGATGTTATTTGTAGGTTTTTCTTTGCATCCCAAACAATTTTCCTGGCAGTTGTAGCTTAAGTTTTTTGGTTCTTGGTTTGATTTCAACAGAATCCGTCATTTTCCATTTCTTAAATAGAGTTTGAACACTACTGATTGGAAATCTTAATTCCCTGGATATCTTTTTATATCACTTTTCTCACAGACAATTATTTTGCTTTCCCCATGACTCAGAATACAGAGTGTATTGTATATGTATCTGTATGAAAGATGCAAGGGTCTGTTAGAAGCTCACAAACTCACTGACCTTTTATATTATATTACCACACACACTGATTACAAGCAAACAGATCACAGGTGAGGATGGTTACCTTTTGTAGCTGTTCAAGACTGTTTGTGTCAACTTGTGTTATCAGGCCAAAATCATGAATATGTAAACTTTGGATCAGGGTGTTTTGGTAGTTTCTGTTTCTGTCATTATGATTTTTATAGAGTAAACACAATTGTTTTACAATAAATGACTTCACCCAACCACTAACTATGAGTGAAAGAAAAGTTTTTGTGTTATCATTTATATTCTCTGTAAAATGGCCCCAAAAAAATCACAAATTCTGCCAGGGTATTTAAACGTATGAGCACAATTTTTTTTATATTTAATTTCCGTCTTGCCACTTTTCTCATACCAATGTCTGTTTCTTTGTAAGAGAAGAAATAATTTGTCATGACTTCTCTCTAGAGACTCAGTAACACTATTTTCTCCGGGCTATTCTCAGACATATTGTCCTGTACTCACCAGGCGTCACTCACCACCTCTTTCCTCTGCTCCTTTCCTATTTTCCTCTTCCTGTGTTGGGCCCTCAAGGTAAACACCACCAGCGACAGTGGCAGACGTATCACCCAAGGCCGCCATCTCTCACAGCAGCAAGCTCATTCATCGTGCACTCTCACCGTGCCATCAGCCTAATGCACTCATTACCACAGAATCCACTGTTATGGATAGGTTCCTGCCTTATTGTCGCTGCAGCTGCAGGAGATTTTAAACAGGGTGATGTAACTGCCAGCAATTTACATATAAAGTACCCTAAATGTATTGGGACTCAGGAAGTGGCAGCATCAACATTTTGATCTTGTTCCTCTTCAAATCTCTCGGTAGAGCATAAACAGCATTAGCATACATTCTGTGTTTTGGTCAGTGAGGGTGTGATGCCTCTAGGTTTCCATAATGACCCCATAAAAGTACTGAAATGCTTTTACTGCTAAATGCAATTTCTGTCACTAAGGCAACATTAAACACATTAAATAATGGCATCATTGATTACTCTGTTAGTGTTTTCTGTGTTATTTCTGCTGCCTTGTGTGTGGTAATAGATTGAAAAAACAAAGCCTAAAGCCAGGCTGACTGCAGTCCAGGTTTTTGTGAAATGAGCAAGATAAGGGCGGCTGAAAGAAGCCATATCCATTGTGCTTTTGGAGCTGAGCTTGTGACTCAGTGGTGATGATGGTGAACAGCTGGGCCTGGCTGCTGGAGCCGGGGACTTGAGATGAGATGTGTTGAAGCAATACGTAATGTGGACTCAGAGTAATTATTTCCTCACAAAGATCTGGAACGGTCTTATTTTCTCCTGTGGACTGTGAAGTGCACTAATGGCTTGTGGTGCAAACATCAGAGGAATTACATATTTTTAAGAAAACCATGTAATGCATTCTAAACTATAATTTACTGGTTGAGGTTATATAACAGACATTTTCTATTTTGTTAAGACTTTTATTCTTAGACATTTTGTTCTCTTGACAGACATAGCTGCCCTTTTCTTTATATTTTTATGTGGATTTGAGACACTAACATTTAACATAACCCTTATTATTGTTTCCATCAATCAAATACTGTTTCAACTTTCCAGAGTTGAAATCTATATATATATATAAAATATATATATATATATATATATATATATATATATATATATATATATATATATATATATATATATATATATAATATATATATATATATATATATATATATATATATATATATATATATATATATATATATATATATATATATATATATATATATATATTAAAGAATTAAGAATTTAATTGTGATTAATTGCACAAAGTTCTGATCTTTATCACATTATACAAAAAATGTTCTGATAAATAAAAAATTTTGAACGTACTGCTCTATAAACAAAAGTGCAATATTATTTGGTTTACAAACACTTTAAACAAATAAGATGCTTTCTACAGCAGATAAAAGATAGTAGCTGTTGAAATATTTCTTCTCAACTTAAATTAAATATTATATAGACCATAGGCGCGGAATGTCTTCCACGTCTCAGTCAGTCTGCCCCAGGGCAGCTGTGGCTACAGATGTAGCTTACCACCACCAGTGTGTGACTGTGGAGTGAATGAATAATGGATGACCTGTAAGCGCTTTGTGCCCCATGGTCCCTTGGGAGAAAAGCGCAATATAAATCTAACACATTATTATTATTAATATTATTGCTTTTATTTAATGGAAGAATCTGGAAAACCTCATTTTGTACTCTGTACATATTTACAAGAGCAACAGTGCATGAAATAGATTTTATTTTATTAAATATATCAAAATAGTGAGCGCTGAAACTGTATCTCACAATTTTTTTAAACTAAATGCAACAAACTTATGAGGAATATTAATTTTGATAAAATCTAATAATATATATATTTTAATAAAAAATATATTTGGCCATAATTTGAATCAATACAAGAATTGAGAAATTAAATATTGCTATATTTATTTAATATTTAACAGAATCTATTTTTTTCTTTCACCCCTAAATATATTATTACCTCCTTAATTTAACATCTTTGCCTACTATGACCCTCCAACTGAATGTGCTACCAAAAAGGCAATTGGAGTAAAATGTACTTTTAAAACAACACGTACTCCTGTCTTGTGTGGTTGGTCTGATCTAATTATCAAAACTCTACATGGTCACAAAAAGTGTCGACAAGGCTATGTTCTTTGTTTCATCTGGTAACTCAGCACTGCCCAGAACATCTTCAGGGGCATTAATGGGGGTCATAAACTCTGATACGGGTATTTGAACACATTGAACTCTAACTGGCCTTGCACAGACAAGGACTCATGCTTCCCCTGAGGACATTTCCATGAACAGGCATTGATTCCTCTCTGTGTTTAATGTGATTGTGTTGCTGGTGTTTTGCTGTATGTTCAGCAGGTTGTGGCACCTCTGTGTCTATGATTGTGTCAAGGTTAAATGTTCTTTGATTTGAATAGATTCAAACACTAAGTACAATGTGACTGTTATCCTGCACTAAGAGGAAAAATATAAACCAAGAATAACTTATCTAGGATTTACATTACATTACATTTATTCATTTAGCTGACACTTACTTACTTACATTGTTCTACATTAATTACCAGTGTTACAGTCACTGGAGGCAAGGTGGGTTAAGTGTCTTGCCCAAGGACACAATAACAGTATGAACTGTGGGGAGAGTGGGATCCGAACCACCTACCTTGAGCGGTTGTCCTTCAACCGCTCAAGGACAATCGCTCTACCTACTGACCCGGATGACAAATCATCACAAACACTGGCTTGGCTGACAAAACTATTACAAATTTGTTGTATTAAGCATTACAAAGAAATTCTATCTTCATCTTTCAAAAGTTGAGCCAAGGACCAAATGACACAAATATGCATAAAACAAAACTTATTCTGTATTGTGATGCATTATGCTTTAAACAAGCTGTCAACACATTGTAACATGCTAAAGCCCTGGTGGCTTTAAGATGAGGGTTTTTTTTTTCATAGTTGGTGTAAACAACACATACTCAGCTGATTAAACTGATGTGTTTGTGTCTAGTGTAATGTTTCATTTAGTGTTGCATGGTTTCCAGATTGTTATTGATGGTCGACGCTTCTACAGCAATGTGTTGGCGCTTTTCCAGTTCAAGGCTCAAGTAATTGACATGTTGCCTGCTGAGGTTTGTGATTAAGTTTATTGACATTTAGAAGAAGGTGGGTGCAAGGCATCACGCACAGTTGGCAGAGCAAACAGGCATTTGAAGCTGCTAAGATAAAATAGCACTACTGTTTTATGACCTCAAAGACTGGCAATAGGTATAGGATCATAAAGAGGACAAAGATCTACTCTGCTGTATAAATAAAGATTTATTTGTTGATTCTTTGACAAATTTAAGGTATTTCTGCATCCAGCAGTTGCCAGAATTATGTCATTGATCATTGGACAGTTGTGGGGCCATGTGGATTTAGACTTGTAGTTCCCTGGTTTAGTAAACACCAAATCTCCCAGTGGTTCAAAATGACTGAGTTTTTGATTGAACTATAGATAGAAAGATTACCCTGATTTACCCTAAGATAGAAGATCAAAAAGGGCATTGGTTTTTGGAAAAAAAATCTTACTTGTATTATATTACAACTAAAACAAGTTTAGCTTTTCAAAAAATAATCTCATCTTATCTTGGAATCCATTGAGAGTTTTCTGCGTGCTGCTACCCACAGTTCTCTGCTCAGATTGATTGATTAGATACAGCTACAGTAGGCTTCCACATTCTGGCAGTGCCCTAAAAGCCCACCATATGCTGCCTTGGCATGGTAATTTGATTTACAAGTCCAGTCCTTTACCTTTTTGCTGTGACACAAATGCATCTGCAACACACCGACACATGGACTGTGGGTGTACGCTACATTTGAAGACAGTGGGATGTCATTAACTCTGTTAGCGGGGCCTTTAATGTAATTAACCAAAGAGATGGGAGGTATCGGGGATTGACAGAAACACACCCCCATACTACTAAAACCCTGTTGCGAAAGTATGTCTTTAATTAAAAATCCCAGTGCAACACATACAGCTTATATAGGTTAGCAGCACTCCAGCTTTCATTTGCTTCACTCAGAACACACAGCCTTGATAAGTATTAATACTTATCTACAGAATGGACAGCTTCTCAATTGTGTTTTTCCTCGACTGACTAACTTCATGAAGAGCATAATTACAGTATTTTCAATTTGTGCCCACTGCAGAGTTCGAAAGCTGACGGTCTATCTCAGCACTGCAGATGAGAGGCCTGGTTGTCTATGAGTGAGTGCTTGTGCAATTGTGTTTTTGCGACTAAAATGAGAAGATGAATTAGCGGAGCATGTGGGTGACTAATACAAGAGATAATTTCGTGCCAAATCCAAATTGGAAAAACAGCAAAAATCATGACAACTGTGTATAGCACACAGCAGACAGCAACTCCTTTTCAAAGAGCCTAATAATAGAAAGTTAAAATATTAAGACATAGAGAGTGTGTTTTTTTGCCAGCTAAGTGAAGCCTGGTCCAAAACCTGGTCCAAAACAGTGTGATATCCCATAATCTGATTTAGTTGGTGTCTATCTGGTTTGTGTTGCCACAGTAGGAGGATGAAAGGCATGTCAGCCCTGATTAGAGCTGTCAAATTGGCATGGTTTGAATCTCTGTGAGTGTATTCATGCCTGAGCTTTGGTCACTCTCCAGTTGGGAGACCGTAGCTGCCTGGAGGCAGTGGCCACGTTCCCATCCTCTCCGGTGCCTCCTTTCATCTCCTTTCATATCTCCTATTTCCTGTCAGCATTATGACTGCTTCCTCCGCAAGATCTGCGTTTACCTTTCCCTCAATGCTCGGCAAACAGCTGCTGTGAATTGCATATCTATGCACTTATATGCAAGAGTGCTTTTGGAGAAGCTTGTGTGTATATTCAGATGTAGGCAGCTCATCAGTGATGCTCTGTCAGCTTTGATAATAACTTGGGGCCCTGAGGCGCTGTGGCCCCCGATACTTTGTCACACTCCTGCAGCACTGCAAACACAAGCCGCTGTTGCCAGTAAAGCTTCTCTGCCTTCTCTGATAATGAGCTCCGTGTCCTCAAAGATACTCAAGCGTGGACTGGCGCCAGAGTCCCTCGAGGTGTTGAGCGCTGTAAGACTTCTGACACCAACAGGACAGCCACTTAGCTCCTGAGCACACAGACCCATCGACTAATGGCCACTCATTAATTTCCACTTGATTAAATGAAAATGCACTGTTGCCCATAGGGAGAGTTACCAATCACGACTGCATGCAATCAGGTGAAGAAAAGAGTCAAACCAATAGGCTGTGTCGGAGCCAAAGTTGGCTCCGAAGTTTGTTGGATGCATAAAAATTACTATTTACAATGTTTATATGTGCCAGTGAAAATGAACATTGTTGCTTGTTGTATTGGTGATAGTCCAGCGAACAAACTAATCAATCCTCACTGCATTGGGCCTATTAATTTTGAATGACCCCATTAAAGGAGACAGTTCCTTGTGTCCATAAATCTCACTCTTAAAAGTCTAATGTGACACCGAGACACATATTTAGCTAACAGTTTAGGAAGGTAATTAGGGTTTGTAAGCTTTCTACCACTGCCAAGTGCCAGGTTCCCAACATCTGTTCTCCCTTTGCCACCAGGGCCAATGCCTCTTTCCCCTCTGAAACACTGAGTCTTATTCTGGATCTCAGTGAGGCCCCCGCACAGGTCTGGAATATAGTCAAATCAGGTTATTCTAAAGGTTTAAGAAAGAGACAAGTGTGTTGCCCAAGGAACTTATGTTCTGGCTTTGTGGAGCTACTGTTCTTCACCTTCCAGTTTTAGTGTGTAGACTCTATTTGTGACTGTCAACTTCTCAGCAGTTATTTAATACTTAATGTAAGGTTTTATTTGATTTTCCGTAAGGCTGCAGTTGTTATTTTGGGTTTGCATTTTCACATTCTTTGACCTTTTCTGTGCCTTCACACTGGCTCTAGCACTGCACTGTATCCGTCTACCAAGTCTGCACAGACTTGTGGAAGTGTAAACATTAACAGCCAGTGTAACATACTGACCTCAATTATTTGTGGGTTTTTCTTGGAAATGCCATTCCTTGAACAGACAAATGAATGCCTGCACTTTGCTTGACACTGTTGTGAAGTTCTTGCTCGACTTTCAAGACGACTACACAATGAAGTAAAGCAATATGATAATAGTTTATGAAGCCAAACAATCAGTTGCATCATCATTCCTAGAAGGGTTGGCTCGGGGGTATATGTGACAGCCAAGGTAAACCATTATTTTGCAGTCATTGAAGCATTGTGAAGTTTGTCCATACATTTACATACACCAGGTAAACAGTATGTTAATAGGAGCATAAATGTATATTGGATTTATTTCTTGCTCCAGTAGTGATGGATTTTCCATTACCTATTTGAGAGGAGCCACACATCGAGACTGTTGTATCTTTTGTCACTCCCCATCGCACACCGTTTGCTCAGTACCATTTTATGATTTCACTCTCCCTGCTGTGCGAGGCAAGCCATGCTTCCCCATATTGTGTGGGCCCATTTAACTCTGATAAGTCATTGTTCAGGCAACACAGAGGGAAAAGTCTTTGCAGCGTGAAGACAGTGTAGACATCTCCATATTCTCTCATTTTCTGTGCTCCCTCCCTCCATTTACTTTTCTTTATCATTTTGCCTATGGCTTCTCTGTGGGTGAATTGTCATTGCACAGCCCCTGCCCCATCAGGAACAGGAGGTGGCAGGAAGGAAGTGGAGGAGGTGGGGTGAAGTCAGGTGGAGGGGATTATGACAGAACGGGATAAAAGAGCACAGAGCGGAGAAGCATGAGAAAATGAAGTCACTCTTATCAGAAGTCGCCAGCAGCAATGCACACACAAAGCTGCGCTGAAACCCAATTTAGTCTTTGGTGTTAGTTTAAGTGATATGAGTGTAATTAGCCGTCACAGGTCAGAGTGTGGGCCCCAGCACAGTAATCTTGAAACCAGACCTTGTACAAGTCTGGGCAGACATGGTAAAACAACATCTCCTGTGCTTTCTACTTCCTTTTTATAAATGTCACCATCTTATTCCCTCATTCCAACCTCATTCAGTCCAACTGCGGCTTATTGGGTTTAAATTCATTTTCTTCTTCAGTATCTTTTTGCAAGAGTGCGTCGGAACTGTAGTTTTATTTCTTGTAACTCAATTGTGCTCTGTATTGTCTTTATGTGAGTTTTAGAAAACATTCAAAGCTGGGATCTCGAGATTTGTTATTATTAGAAAAAATGTGTTTTTGTCATTTCACAAGATTCCAAAATTGCACTGAAAACCAAAATAAAGTAGAAATTATTGACTTTGTCTAAGCTTGAGTTTCTATCTCTGAGTCAGTACAAAACACCAGTATTGTGTGATAATGTATATTGCCAAAGGATTAAGTGAGCATGGACAAATAGTCAATATTTTCTGTAGGAGACAGAACATGGGTGCACTGTGTGTGTGTGTGTGGGTGTTGGTCTGGTGCTGAGGGGGCGGAGCTCACGGGAGCGCATGCACATTCATGTATGTCTGTAAAAGCACTTACCTGAGATCAGGGAGGAGAGAGGATTGGTTGGGTAGCCATAATTTTTTGTTGACAAATCTGTAGTTTGCCTCCTATTGCCGCTGAGAGGTTAAGATGTACATATATTATATATTGTAAACAGAGACGCCGCTTGATCCAGAATGCTTTACTTTGATTAATTTAATGAACACTCAGCTATCAAGGAGAATACTGATGGTAAAGACAAACATATAGATAACCTAGAAATGGAGAAAAACAAATAAATAGAACTGTAGCCTATCCTAACCTATCCTCTCTCCTCCCCCTGCTACAGGTAAGTGCACCTTTTCAAACCTCCACTCATACTACACCCATGTGACTCCCCGCTTCTCTACACCGGGAAAACAGACACACACACAGTGCACACACCTGTCTCCTACATTTTCTTTTACCCCAAAGACAAGAAATACAAATTTAATGGCAAATTTTGAGGCAGACATGAGTCTTATTCTTGAGATTGCATTTTTACATTCTTTGACCTTTTCTCTGCCAATCTCATGACAATCCCTTCGTCTTAGGAAATTGTGGAAACTGGATTTTAAATCATGATAACAACATATTTATTCAACAACACTGGTGTTGACTTCCATAACTTTTTTTCTGAATGTTGCCTTTTCTGATTGTATTGGCTTCATATGGACATGAAAGCAGTGTATTCTGTGAAAATTTTATACCGACAGATGTGGAGATATTGCCTTAGTGATCTCTTGTTCTCACTCCCAGGTTTTGGGTATCAAAGGTGATAACTGCCACACACAACATCTTTGTGTTGTAAACCAGCTGCATGTTTGCAATTACCACCAGATTTCCATTTAACATTAACCACATCACTCTTTGATTTTTTCTTGTAGGAGAAATTTGCGCATTTATCATCCACGGTCTGGAGGCTCCGTTTGAGGCAGTAGTGCTGAATGGGACGTCCGGTGAGGGTCAGCTGAGAGCACGCAGCCTGGTGGACTGTGAGCAGCAGAAAGAGTACACCTTCATCATTCAGGCCCATGACTGTGGCTCTGGCCCTGGAGGAACAGAGGGCAAAAAGTCCCACAAGTGAGTATTGCTCCATTATTATTGCAGGCCTCCAAAAGGTTTTATAATCTAACTTTTCTAAAGAATCCTGAAAGTCTTCCCTGACCTCAGAGTTTTCTAAGAAAAACAAACACAGAGTGGCTTCTACCTCCACAAATCTACTTTAAAGAGGTCAACTGATCAAAACAATTTGTCACACTTGTTGGCTTTCCTGCAAGTAAAGCCGCTGTCCGTAACTGCTCTCTGTGAGTTCTTTCAGACAACTAACCATGTCCACTCCACAGCGCCTGCCGGCTCGCCCCACTCAACCTCCTCACCTCAGCCAACAACAGAGAGCAGCACAGAATCTATCATCTTGTTGAGCGTATAGACACTTGCTATGACACATACTGTACTCACTAAACCTGGAATTATAGCAGCAGGGGTTTTCAAGCCTCTGCAATTTTGAAATCAGCAGAGCGTAACCTGTTTGTGAAGGGGACTGCGTGCACAAAGAAAGTGATGGATTTGTGTCACCACATCGTCCTAGGTGATTGTGTTTTATACCCATAGAAAGGGATATTCTGGATATTTGTAGCAGGGCGTATGGGTTACATGTGGATATATGGACTACTTGTGTAAGATTATAGTCAGCAGGGCCACAGTTTGGAGAACCTTAGTTCAATCAGTGCTTATTTTTTGATGCTGGGGCAGATGCAAACATCACAAAACATTATAAAGAGATTATATAATGTCAAACTGCCCAAAGTATTATGTAAGTACGGTCAAGTAATAGTGCTATAATTCTGGCAAGGTTACCAATATCGGAGCCAACACAACTTTTATCCCCTTCACAGATTTAAACTGGTCAAGGGTTTTGAACCTGTTTGAGCCTGGTCCACTTTCATCATTAACAAACATTGTCAATAAACGCAAAGCTTTGTCAGTTTTCCCCCACAGCTCCTTAAACAGTGAGTTGAGCCTCAAATTAAGATTGACAGTTTTACTGTATCTAATTTCAGACCAATATCAAAACTTCCCTTCTTGCCTAAAATATTGGAGAAAGCTGTACTTATTATAATATAATAATAATCTTTATTATTTATAAAGCACTTTTAAGAACAGTATTTACAAAGGGCTTAACATTAAAAACAAAGTGTTCAGTAAAACAATTAAAACAGCAGCAACACGATTCAGCAGAGTTGGTGCAATATGCAATGATTCTTTAGAATAACATTAGAATAATTAAATTAAAAGCCTTATATCCCCAGGCAGGTTGTTCCAAGTTCAGGGGGCTGTGACCGGTCACCTTCTTGGACAGTTACAGTCATTTTTAGACACAAAAAAAAATGTTATACATTTTATTGACCTGCTTTTAATGAATGACTCTCGTGACTCTGCTTTTCTTTGCTTTTAGACCTCATCGCTGCTTTTGACACAGATGACCACACAATTCTATTTCTTGTTTAGGAAACGGTCTATGTGTCAGGGGCCGGCCTTTAGACTGGTCCGGTCGTATTTGTCAGGGAGATGCTTCTCTGTTAAACTGTGCCTCTTGTCCGTGGATCAGTTCTTTAGCCTGTACTTTTTACTTTGTACCTCCTCCCTCTTGGGCATTTTTTTAAAAACATAGTGTCTCGTATCACTTTTATGCAGACGATTCGCAGAACTATCTGCTAATTAAAAAATAATTAGTGCCTCTCCGACACCCCTGCTCAAACTGTGGTTATATTGTTCGGACCCAGTGGCGCTCGTGCCACAGATCTGTTCCACAACTAAACCTTGTCACCAACCTTGGCGTCATAATGGACACTGAAATTTACTTTTTATCACCTTTGGATTTTAACAGAACACGGTTTGTCTTTTAGTGACTTTTAAGGAGTAATGCCCTTTACACTTGCCTTAATCAGTCGTCGATTACACGTTTACAGTTAATCCAGAATTCTGCAGCTTATCTTTTAAATAAAGCAAAGAGCACAAACCCCTTTTCTGTCCGTCCTACACTGGCTTCCTGTCCATCTTAGATTTTTTTATAAAGATTTTACTGTTTGTTTTTAAATCACTGAATGAACTGGCCCTGCTGTAGCAATGAAGAAACAAGAAGTCACAAGATGCGTATAACATTAGGCTACTCTGTCCTCTGTTCTGCTTTCAACTGTCCTACTTCTACCTCCTAGTTTTTTGGCTGCCTATTTCTCAGTTATAGCCCCTGCTGTCTAACTACTGTCCCTCTTTCAAGTTCTTGTATCTCCATTAGAGACTTTGGTGTTTGGATGTTTTGTTAGTGTCCTGGATATAAAAAAGTAGCTCTCAGTGTGTCTTTCACGCTGTTTTTATCTCACAAATGGGTTGTTGTTTACTCTTCAAAGCCATAATAGAAATGAATTGACTGCTTTATCTATCTAAAATTTAAATTCGGCTTCTGAGGCTGCAAAAGTTGCCCTACTGAGTCAATGGGAACAATATATTCCACCTTGGAAAAAAACATCAGTGCCATCCTCAACATTTTAGTTGATGCCTAAAAGTATTTATTTTGCAGCTGCGGCAACATCATCAATTTTCATTAGAACAATCAAGGTCTTCTATACACAGACACATTAATGGCTGCCATTTAAATAAATAGCTTTTTCTTTTAAATGCTCTTGAAGATATGTCACTTTGTGGAAGCTTTGGCTACTTATCAGCAAAGTACCAAGCTATAGCCAATTCACTAAAAACTTCTTGAGATTGTTTTTGCTCAAGTCAGCTTCAACAGATTACAAAGGAATGCATTAATGCCGTTGTGCTGACCTCTGCCAAATGAGCTATTTGTAGTGAGCTGTGAAGTGTGCTTAGTCTTCGTCAAAATGAGCTATAAAATGAAATAAAGGTCCATTTAGCTCCTGTCAATGGCTCATGCAGTAGACTATGAAAGCTTTCAACTCATGTCAAGTACTACTGGCACTTTCTGAGGGGAATCGGGACACACAGTCATTTATTAATCTATCTAATTACAGTATTTAGATTTCTAATTAGATGTAACCTACTGTGAGTTGGGAGTCTGCATCCATGTGGACAGGCATCAAATGGTGAAAATGCATTATGCCACTAACATACAATACAGAAAAGCCCCCAAAAATACAAAATAAATACAGGACAACCCAGCTGTGAGTGCACGTCAACATACTAAATCATTATCATTGTTCACTGGAGTAAAATGTTTGCAATTGAGCCCTTGCCAAACATTCTGAGTTTACATTTTCTTCTGTGTATATTTTTAACTTGTGGTTCTATATATGCTTTTTTGAGTTACACCAGCTGCCAATGGAAAAGTTGTCCCACTGCCAATGCACTTAAAGTGTTTTAACTGTCTCACAGAAACTGCTGCTATGTGTCTCACTGTTACAGTCACAACAGGAGAAAAACACAGGTGAATATATTAGAATATTTAAAAGTCAACTACTAATTTTAAAAGACAACTCTTTTAAAATTGTTGAATTTTTAAAGACAATACCTACAAAAGTGCTAAGCCTCTGGGGTGTGCGGAGCTGAAAAAACAAACATACAATTCCACTAATTACCAGTTCCCGAGTTATTTCCTGCCCACCTTATTCTGCGTATGAGGTAATTAGACAAAAGGGACAGCTCACTTTTTTATAAAGCATGTTGCATTCATCCCATTTTCCCAGGATATACAGCAGTTACCACGACTCATGGGTTTATTAGGTGCCCGGAGGTTAAGTGCCCAGAGGCTGTTGTGGTGCTAAACAGGATTAGGTGCCTGCAGGTTTATTTGTGCAAATAGTTGCGTTTCAAAAGCAGTGTGTGATTCAGACACAGAAATATTTTGTGTCAATGTAAACACACACACACACACAAGTTCAGTTTCCTGGCAGCCCTTTACTTATTTAAGACATCATTAATGAACCCTAGACGCGTGTGTCCTAACCTCGCCACAGTTTGGAGGGGCTAATTATCTCTCCAAACACCAAGCTGAAGGACAGACAAGTACACAAATCCCAAACGCTGCCCTGATATACGTACCTCACTGCATTTACATATAAATAAGACAAATACCGTAGCTAGAGATTGATAGGCTGATTTTGCTTTTCATAACCACTACACAACAAACTCACATTCATCCGCCAACATGAAGACAGCCACTCTCCCTACATTAACAAACAACAGTCACTTTTTAGGTAAAGAAGTGGGCCAAAAGCTGCGTCTTGTTAGCATAAGCTGTCATGATAAATTACACCAGGAAGAAGACCAAGGGACTCCACAAGATAATACAGCTCTGTCAATGTGTCGGCACTTCCTTCCACCAAGTATCTTAACGTCAGGCTTGTCACACTTGATTCTAATATGAGTGAAACCTCATTCTGTCAAAAGCTGTTAGTCGATGTGATTATTATTCTGCGGAGGAATAAAAACATCTAGTGTTGGAATATGTTGTTTATCCTTAGCTAACATAATATAATAGGAAAGTGCTATTGTGTTTCAATTATGAATATGCTGCCAGGAAGTGTGACATCTGTGCTTGTCTGCTTCACTTTCCAGACAAAAGAAACTGACAATCGTCTCCGTACGAGATGCAATTGGGTATCGCAGCACCAGGGGCAAAGCTTGTCTGCTGAGGCTAACAAATGGACACACAGTGATCTGATTGTGCACAAATGCATGTCAAATTCTGCTCCCGCTATTCCATACTTACATGCAGGGTTTATATAGGGCTATAATGGGATTTTGAGCACATTCATCAACTTCTATTGCAAAATGGCAATTGTCACTTTGTCACACAGTTTGGCCATAAGTTGTATTATTCTTTTACCTGTTTCTTCACCATGGATGTTGTTATTTTCACTGGTATAGTTTCTTAGCTTTTTTCTTAGCTTGTACTGAAGAAATTGTGCAATGGGCTGCTCAGGTTTAGCTTTGACCAGGATTCGATTTTTTTTTTAACCAAATTTTCTAGTCTCTGGCGAGGTAACCTTAAATGATAGAAGCAATAAATAACAAAGCAGCTTTTATACTGGCGTCATCACAAGTCCCACTGAGATTACAGATCTTGCAGGGGGAGTCCTGCACATGTCTTAGTGGTGGGGGAAACCAGAATACCCACAAGAAACCTTACACAGACACAGGCAGAACATGCAAACCCCACACAGAAAGTTTGAGCCCAGGACCTTCTTGCTGTTAGGCAGGAGTGCTAACCACGCTGCCGCCTAAACAGAAACTCCTGATAGTTTATCATTTGGATTACCACTCTCTGTTGGTTTATACGGTCCTAATCTAAGCTGTTCATTGATTGTTTTATCTGTACTGGCAATTATACTAAGCAGGAAGGGGGGCAGGAGGCTTAAAATGTACCTTGATACCCTATGCATTATATTCACCTTGTGCAGAGAGTGAGTACACCGGCCCCTGTGGAGTTCCTTGGTACTGCCTGAGGGCGCTAGTCAATAGGGAAGTGGGATTTCCTTGCATATTGATGAGTTTATTGCTTCGTGTTGTGTTGTGTAGCTGATCCCATTGGTATAGTTAGGCTTGATTATTTCCATTCTAGTCGTACACAAGGAAATTGATGATTCAACCTCTCGGCTAATTCTTGACAAAGATTAATTGAGTGCTTTGCCTTTGTGCCAGAAGTGAAAGTGTTTGTGCATGAAAGCATTCAATAATGACTCGGTTTGAGCAGCTGTGTTAAGTGTAAAGCTGATGCATAATGACTTTAGATGAATATATGAGGGTAAGACATGTTTCACGTGATGTTAGCATGCATCTGTGAAGGATTTCTCTGGATAAAAAACACACCTGGGATTAAAAACATCTTAACTGCTTTTTGATTTGCACAGCAATGCATCTTAGATATGGCGTCAGAGCAAATGTCATGTTTTGTTGATAAATAATAACTTAATCAGACCATATAATTACAATTAATGCACATCAATAATACTTATGATTCATGCACATTCAAAAAGCAGACTTTCGGCACTTTTTCAGATATTATGGCATTAGGACCTAAAAACCACTAGGGTTTCACTAACATGACAATATTAGCCATAAGAGTATTTAACAGGGAGGCAGGTCTTACTATGTGCAATGCAGCCATACAACTAAGATAAAATGCTATACAGTTAATGCTTCTGAATGACTGAACAATAGAAAATGAAATGCTGGGACTATAAAGAGTCAGTGTTTATTGTTGATGGGATCAGCACTAAAAGCAGATCTTTATTGAGTTGACTAAATTGATTGCTTGACTGATCGACTCAGTTGGACTCTAACACGCTGGAGCTTATTAGCCCAATGTAATAAACAAATACCATTTGCTTAATTGAATGCATTGAGTCACTGGCCCATGTTGAACAGAGTGGCTCACAATCTGAATACACAAGACTAATGATGTGCAAAGCAGTTAGTTTGAGTATCTTTAATCATTCAATCTGTTCAGTAAAATCATTCATTGTATGACCACAGCTCTAACAACATATTCATTCATTCATGTGAATGTGCCCTATTATAAGTACAAATTTAGCTTTATTTAAAAATAGGGTTGAGCGATATATATTAAACAAATTTTATTAATTAGTTAGATGAATAGCCAAATTGCTAATTTGAAATTAACAGAAAAAGTTTCTTCGTTAATGCTGCGCTGCACGGTGTTGTGGCTAATGCTGCTGTTAGCTCTAGAGCAGCTCCAATAGATTGTGGTGACACTGCAGACACTGAAAACACTAACAATCCCCAGAAAAAGCAGTCATATTATCTCTGAAATGATTTTGTTTAGTGAAGTGTATCTGCAGCACAACCTACTTTTGTTTATTTATGCAAATTAGCCATAAGGCTTTCTGTGCAGTTGGCATTGTATTAGAAATGGTTTATGGAGACAGAGAGGGTTAAAACTAAAAACTATCCAACTAACACTGCTTCATTTTAAATCTAAGAGTAATGTTATTTTGGCAAAATAAATAAATACATTTGAATGACATTTTAGGTCAGTATCAAGACAAAAAAGCAATTAAAATGAATTGTCTGGGAAATGCAGCTATATTTGAAAGATTCTCACGATTGTGTATAGTGAAAGATCCCAGTCGGCTACACACACTATAGCTCACCTGCTTTTATAGTTTCAGGCTATAAACCCTTTGATTTATCCTGCAAAGGATTTTAACTGACGTGACAGGTCATATGCTGTGTTATGGTCATATGCAGTTAACTTTAATTAAGTTTATCACCACCTGATTTTTCCATAAATTATACTGGGATGTAAGGAAATGTGCAATGAACATAATACAATGCATTTTGATTTATATTATGACTCCATGCAAAACTTCATCCTAAAACATAGCCATGTTATCATTTATTTTAGATGTCTGACTAAATGTTTTCATTGATAGTGCTCAGAGCTCACCAGACACTCTCTTAATGTTGACCAGAAAAATACAAGGGCTTCAAGTTTCATGAATGTTCATGAGACCATGATTGCTTTTTGAAAAGATGGAAGAGAAATGTGGCTACATACTGGCTGCATGAATGTTTACTCAGAACAGACTGAAAGCTCAACTAAAGCTGAAAAATGACTGCACCATTTTTAGCATTTGTTTATTGAAGATTATGCTCTTGTGAGCAAACAACAGGCCGATGACACAACACTAATCTTGTCTGTAAATGTTATAACTGGATTTACTGGAGTAAAATGCAGCATTTACATTTGACCTTCTTTCTGGCCGGCCAACACTGAGGCTCTAGATGTAATTCACTTTGTTGAGCAGTGTTGTGATCCTTCCGGTGCCCGAGGGATCATTTAACCCACCGCTGTTTTTCTATGTTGTTTTGACTCTTTGTGACACCCTGCGCACAAACTGAGGGCTGTCACAAGGAGCCATGTTGGCTATGGGCATCACTTGGCAACACTTCAGCAACATGAAAACAAAAAACAGCTCTAGAGAGTTTGTCGTCTTTTTAAGCCAGATGTGAGCCACGGGCAAAAAAAAACTCAAACTCTAACGTGCAATAAAACATATCCACAATTATTGCATACTGTCCCATATTATGCTGTTGTGTGCTTGACTTTGTTATCTCCCACACACACAGTGCAACAATCATTTGGTACAAGCCCCAGAGGAGTGTGGAGCATATGTTTGTCTCCTCACCACTGGGGAGTGTGCTGAGGCAGGAGGGTAATGTTTATGAGGAACCATCATTAATATGACAAAACAAGGCTGGCTAAGGGATTTACTGTGCTCATCAGTGTTGCCATCATTTGTCATTGTTTTCTGGTGCAAACTTTTACTGCTTTTAGCACCGTGTCCATACTGAGGCCAGTCAATTAGCCTTGAGTCATTTCCGATTTAATCTGTGAATCCAAAGGTTCGGTTTAATTATCATTACCAGTACATTAACTTTGAATGCTTCTGTGTGATTTCGATCTATACTACGCTATTCATTTGAGGACATTATAATAAAGTTATTCATCTGCATAAACTGCTAAGATATCAAACCTACATCATGTTTCTGTTTGTGAAAATGCATTATGATCTTACATCAACAAATATATCCAACAATAGATGCAGCCTCCCCAGCCTTAGTCTTTTTAACTGTTTATTACTGTACATGATTCTCTCTTATAGCATATAGCATCAGTCAAACTGGACAAACCCAAACTTTTTATTTATCTGCTTTTTACCTGTATACTTCAAAGTAAAAGTAAAATCAAACTTAAAAACAAAAGAGTACCTAAACTTGTCTCTTTCTTTGTAGTCAGCTCTCCATCTCCAGCCACCCACTCAGTGCATAGACATTTACTGTTTATTTTAATGGGGTATTTTCACAGTTATTGCTGTAGCCATCAGCTAATCCTATAAACAACACACTCATTTGCTCCCCTTTGTCTTGTAAAGCAAAGTATTGCATTGGACTTGCCATTCGGAGACACAAAACTGCATTGAAGCTCATCACCATCCATCACCTACTGTCAGTCAATGAATCAAAGGACGGACTGTGTAGTTTGTGGCCTCCTTGCTGCGCCACTGTATTGATGAAGACATTTTAACGTGATGAATGTGGAGTTTTCTTTTTTCAATATGTGTGACTTAACATGAATAGCTGCTGATTGATCAATTTAAGAAATGATTCATTAGAGCAGCTCTTGGGTTGGAATCACTGTACTGTAGTTGCTTTTTGACTGATGGATTGAAAAGTTTATGTTTCCATAAAAATGTACTTAAATGAGGACACTGGGTTGGGTTGGAACAATGTAATTAGTGGTTAACAGAATGAATCATCACCCGTGGATTATCGCCCGTGGTGAGTTCTGACCTCAGCTTCTTTAACATGACTATCATCTGAGGAGCAGCAGTAATGAGATCTTACTTTGTACCATTTCACATAAGTCTAATGTCAGGGCAAAAGACCAGTAGACTTTTAGTCTCTCTCTGTGCGGAGTCTGTGTGGACATCAAAGATTTACTGTGAACTATAGGAAGCTGGCCTTTTCATGACTAAACACATTAAACTGAGAATTGCATTGTATTCAGAAGAAAAACAGATACCAATATTTTCACAAGTTGAATGGTAGATATTTATAATAATATATAACCAACTTAATATAATTGGTTTGTTTTACGTTTGAAACAGCCCAACCTATTTCCAGAGGAGGCAGACATTTTACTGTTCAATAAAAAGGATCCAAAAACTAAATGTGCAGCCTAACTCAAACATTCCTGTGATCATAACCCCTTCTTATCTGTCTTATCTAATTCAAATACATGCTTTAAAAGGAAACTAAGAAGAAAGAAAAATAATACAACAATAAAATAAATAGACATAAAGTGGATGAAAAGCATCTGAAACTGAGTCGTGAAATAACTGCTGATGCTCCCATAGGTTTTAACTCTCTCTTGGGGAAAGTAGGTAAATGTCATCAGTGTACTTAAAAACCTCACTCAAATGATGATTGAAGTGTTTTCATTATCTTTATAACTTTAGAAATATTTGTCATTTACATTATTTTCAAATTCAATTTGGTCAAGCACGCTTCCTGTGTTTCTGTCGAGATGATATACTCTAACTCACTTCCTCTGTTTCTGTTGCCCTCTTCTTTCTGCAGAGCGGTGGTGCACATTCAGGTCAATGATGTCAATGAGTTTGCTCCGGTGTTTCGGGAGCCCCAGTATCACGCTGGGGTGACAGAAGGCAAGATTTATGACAGCATCCTTCAGGTGGAGGCCACTGACCAGGACTGTTCTCCGCAGTACAGCCAGATCTGTAACTACCAGATCACCACCACCAATACACCGTTCGCCATAGACCGCAATGGTGAGAACAAACCAGGGACAAAATAATAGTATCCTCAGAAATGAAGAGCTCTGTTTTAAATCAGCTTAGCTATACGTATGTCTGCATCACTCTTGTGCAAATCACAAAACCTAATACTGACAGATGTCTTTCCAGTGTAAAATGTGTTCTTGTGTTTCAAGGACAAAGTCACACTATGCACAGAGAGCTATCAGTCTCTACAAATCATATCACAAAAGATCACACACAAATGCCTTAACTTAAGCAAAGATAAATCTCTCAATGTCTAATTGACTTGATTATACTGAACCTCACAAATGAAAAATGCTACTATATTAGGATTATGCTTGAACACCAGGCGTCCTCAACTCTTCTTTATGCCATTAATTGTAGTTTTTGTTTTTGTTTTATTTGTTTGTTTTCCTTTGCAGAATAGGCTACACAAAGTCAAGTAGTAATGAGCATATTCCTCAAGTGATATTCGACTTGAGTAATACTGTTACAAGTGGCTCCAGGATTCAAGAGTTGTTGCTTCCTTTCCTCTGTCAGACCATTGAGCATTATCCACCGCTGAATGCAATAAAAAGGCTGAATGGAGGGTAGGAGGTTAGGGCCCTACTGAGAATGACAGAGGGCAAATACGCTGCCGGAGTGCTCTCTCTTCGCTCTCTCCTTTTGATGGGCCTCAGTCATTGATTGCTGAGGAACAGGCTAAGAGAGCACTTGAACTTGAGAGCACCTGAGGGGCAGTGGAAGGTAAACGTAGAGAGGAAAAGGGTGGTGGCCAATAGATGGGGAGGATGAGGGGTAGGTTATATACCATTGTTGTTCTGCTTTATTCCACTTCATCAAACCTTAAAGTAATACTCAAGGAGTTGCTAGTAGAGTTGTATGTGTTCCCTTTCAAAAGCTACACTTGATGCTGTGTAGCAATATGCCTAATAACACTTTTTTGTGACTGGCTGTGAAGAACATGTGTTAAACACGCCAATAACTGGCTTAATTAACCTCTGTTAGGTGCGGCATCACCCACACCTGGGTGTGAACCCACCTGGAAGCTATGAATACATGTGACGCGAAAGCGTCTTCAGGACCACATTATGTGTGTGACAAACCTCAGCTTTTCAGAAAGAAAGAGAAATAAAAAGAGAAAGCAGAAAGGTGCCAGCATAATAGAGAAGTTGCTCCACGTCAAGCACTTACTCTAGAATATACGGTATATATACTGTACATATAGTTTATTATTTTATTTATATAAAGTATACCTGCATTATATATTATATATATCTTTTATTAAATAGGCAGAAAGCGGACTCTGTCAAGAGGTGTGTTCCTCTGTGCCAGAGGCACATCTCCGACGAAGATAATCATGACTCCTTCTTCAAGTATTTGGGGGAGGAACACGCCGCTCTGGCTCTCAAGGTGGGCGTGTGTGCGCACTGTGATCGGCTTCCCACCAAAGTCCTCTGGACCTGGCCCGTATTTTTCAAAGGCAAGCAAGCCGCCACCCTCCTCCCTTAGATCCTGGAGCTTGCGTGTTGATCTGGCGGAGCAGCAGGGATTTGAGTCTCCCCTGTCCCCCGCACTTTCGCCAGAGCTAGTCGATCCTGGCTCCGTTCTTCAGACGCACTCTGGCGCTTCCTGTGAGCTCGCCAAGGATACTTTTTCCGTTGCTTGAAGGTGCCACCTCGGAGCACTCTTCCGGCTCTGATATGGCATTTGAAGAGCTGCTTGAGGTGGTAACTAGCCCATTGGCTTGCCTCAAGATTGACTGGCCAACTAAATACTTCAAACTAGACAACAGGTTTCTGTCAGGTGACCGGGGGAAGGGGCCGCAGCGTCAGTCACTTACCTTTTTTTTCTGATCTCCACGAGGAGCTGGCACGCTTGTGGAATTTTGTGACCTCTATGTCAATTTATTTGACTATTGTGGGTGTGGGGGCTACGGTGCAATGCCTCAGGTGAAAAAGACGCTTGTAGGCGTCTCACCTGAGGTCGTCAACCTCTTTAAGAAAGCCTACTCTATCCACCAAGCTGTGCCTTGCTACTTTGTTGCTGGTGGGGCCAAGGGATTTCATCCAAGGGCCAATCCCCTGAGGCGAAAAAGAGTAACACAGTCTTTGTCCCCTATCTGTGTGGTTCACAGGAGCTGTTCATGTGCAATGGGTGCCATTCCCATAGTGTGTGTGAGTGTAGCTTTTTAAAGGAAATGTCTCGGGTTGCTTGACTGTAACCCTGTTCCCTGAAAAAGCGGGAACAAAATGCTAGGCTTCAATGCCGTACTGTGGGCGTGTCCTGGAAAACCTTCAGACAAAGTTGACCTGGAGACACTTCCGCGTCATGTGCATTAATAGCCTCCAGGTGCACTCACAACCAGGTTCGGGTGATCAAGCTACGTCACCAACTGAGGTTACTTAAGCCAGTTCTTGGCGTGTTTGACACATGTGCTTCACAAACAGTCACACAAGAAGTGTTCACATAGCATATTGCTACACAGCATCTCGTTTCCGCTTTTTCAGGAAACAGAGATGCAGTCAAGCAATTTACTTGTTAGTGATAGATTTCTCTGAGTTTGTTTGTACACTATTTCAATATGAGGCAAATGTTTGGATACCAATGCGTTTCCTCTACACTGTCAGAATTTGTCAGAATCATGTAACTAAAGCTACACACAAATGACAAAACCACTTGTTTTCTCATTTACACAGCAGAGGAGAGGATTTTCTGTTCCTATTACAGTTTAAAAAAAACAGAGCAAGTGAGCTGTTATTTTTTAATTACTAGCTGTGAACAACCTTTACACAACAGGATAACGGATAA